>OU862925.1:22658974-23166474 GCA_917880885.1 Limnephilus marmoratus
CCATGGCCGTATATATACATATTAATGTATTCATGTACCTAGACGCATATATATGTGTAAGTGTGTGTGTGTATATGCCTATGTGTGTATGGATGTGTGCACCTGTATATACGTATGCGTATGCACTCACACATATAAATTTTAAAATAAGGATATGTATCTTCTCACAAACTTATCCTTACCCAATTCTTTTTCTCTTTACTAGTTTTTTATTATAACTTTACCAATTTTCAACATCATTACATTACTAATAGTTCCATATGTTAACAATAGACTTCACTTAAAGTAAATATCCTCCATTGTCACCATGAAACAGGCAGCCGCCTAGTATGGTGATTCAATGTATCCAATCCTATGTAAATGTCTAATTATGTAACATGTATTTAAAATAAAATAAAATAAAATAAAACAGAAAAACAGAAAAAGATAATGGTCGCAACTGGGGCTTGAAACCAGAACCTATCGTCTATCCAGGACGTGCGTTTACCAATTCCGCCATTATAGGCAACTACCCTTTTTATTGGAAACAATCATTCTAAGAATTGGTTTGTAACCTGGTTAGCGTCACGGATAAAATATCTGCTTTTATTGACTTGGAACTATTGACTTTTTATAAAAGTCTAGATGAATATTCAGTTTTTTAAGAAAAACTCTTCTTTTTATAACTTTTGAAGGTTATTCCCGTCAACGTTATATATTATTGAAGAAGAAGATAATAAAAATAATCTAAACGAAAATATGAAAGAGAACAAGACACAAAAAAAAACAGAAAAAGAAAATACAGAACCTCACGTTAATTTTTTTCTATGTCTTGTTATCTTTCATATTTTCGTTTCGATTATTATTATTATCTTTTTCTTCAATGATAGTACTTATTTTGTTAGAGTCTTGCACTAAATGAAATCAACTGCCGAAAACAAATTGAACTGACGTTGAAACTTTATAAATCCCTTATCAGACCGTTTTAGATTGGTACCGCTCGATGAATATATCCACAATCCAAAATGTCAGATTTTGTATGTGACTGCAAGCGCCTGAAACATGAAATATTCTGAAGCTTATACTAGCTTGAGCCAGATTTAGCGCGCTTAAATTTGAGCGAGGAATGTCGTGTATAGAACTGTCTGATATACCGGACCTATGAGACATAAATGTATCAAGTGAACAAATATACTAGGGCCAGTCAATAAGTAATGCCTCCTATTTTTTTCTCCTTTAATTTAATAAAGAACGCAATTACAGGGGTCGAAAACCACAATACTGACGATTAATTTGTTATTTTTCAATATTATCTCCGTTCATTTCCACAGCTTTGGTCCATCTTTTAACAAGGGCATGTACCACAGTATTGTAAAAAGCACGGTCGTATCCAGAACACCATACTCTTCCCCGCTGATCACACAGTTTTGTTATTTTTTGTCCGGTGAGTTTATGTGATGCCATTCCATTGACTGCCCCTTTGATTCAGGTTAAAAAAATGAACCCATTTTTCTTATCCGGTTACAATTTTTTGCAGAAACTAAGAGCTGCACGTATTGTGAGGCCATTGTTTTTCTTGTTTCTTTATTCTGGCGGGTTCAGTTTCTTGGTAACCACCTTTCAAAACTTTTGTTGAAAAATCAGTTGTCAAATAATCTTCATCACACTGCCTTTACCGAAGGAGAGAATGCGACATCTGTAGTTATCTGGGGTCACCACGAATGAGTGCAGTCACTGCTATCAACAGCCTGCGCCGCTCCGCTTTTCCTCAGCCAGCGGTGTTTGTCCATCAGCTTGGTTACAGTAACGAACCCATCGTCTGACACCCACTGTTGCATCATGGTACACATTTTTCAGTCTTTCATGAAAGTGAATTTTTGCGTTTCACATTCTACAGTAAAGAATCAATCACAGAACGCCATCTATTACGAACATCGATGTCAGCCATTTTGCAAGCGACTGCAGTGCTGCCACCTGTTGACGAAAAAATTTACTACTTTAGCAGATTGTAGAAGGTTTGAGGAATAGCACCAAATTCAAAATTTTTACCTAACTTTATTTAAGTAGAACAAATAGGAAGCATTACTTATTTACTGTCCCTCGTGATAATCCATTCCGCTCTGTAAATCCATCATGTTACACAATACAACATCGCTATTATAAACTAGGCAGGACACACAGGCGAGGCGTGGGCCTCTAGATTACATGAGAAACCACTTGTCAAACTAATTACTAATTTGGCTATGCTAAAATGCCTATTAATACACGCTTGGGTGTATAAAGATGCTACACGTATTTATACTTGTTTCGAAGTATATTAATTTACTATATTATCTGAGCATGTTTCCCGTGATGAATGTTGTTAGGATAGAAAGTTGATTTCCAATAATTCGTCTCTTTTCCACTCCCTTCAGCTTCACAGCATATCTTAATCGGGGATGCCATAGCTCTACTTGCACCGGGGAGTTAGTAATTGTTGTTCAATCCCAGCGATTGGGATTACTTGACATGTGTTCGGGAATCTCAATTAAAGGTCGAGGATCTTTGAGGTTACAAGTTACTTTATTTACGTTATTGTGTGGTTTATAATGAATATTTGACTGGACCAAAAGACCAATCCATTGGATGCTCTGAGTAATTCTGAAGCCTGTGAATTCTACACTGAAGGTGCCCAGCTCTCCATCGTATTTCGTCGCTAATTCCGTAACCGTTAGTGAATTTAATACGAACGACGGGAGTTACCATTCTAGTCTCCAATCTAGAAGGAATGGGACCCTAAAAGTAACAGCTTTCAAAATTATAAACTATTACATTGACATCCCATACCTCTTAGAATGCTGGAAATTGTTCATACCGAACAACTACGAATCCCACATGGCAGAACAGACGTGTTGGCCCAGCACAGCATAACAAGAGGTATGGTGCTGCTTAATGATATCTCTAGGTCCTGGTGTCGCGCAACTCTACTGTAAATTGGCGTTTAGTGCTGCAGAGCAAAGCCTGTGCAACCCTCGAAGGACCAGTCCCGAAACTACGTAATCGCTAAGTTATACGGGACGATTACATAGCATACACTCACAAAACCTGATGGATAGTCAGTCGATAGTTCAGATCTGTGCTTTTGGAAAATTAGATAAGCCCAGAATGGAAAAAGGAAAACAGGACTCACCGTTGCAGATGGGACCTCGCTGATCTCCAGTTTGTGGTGAACACTTTACAATGTTTAATTTAAAAATCGCAATATTCTTATAGCAAGAGGTTATGATACATGCGCCCTGTCTGAGATGTTATTTTGCACTGAACAGCAAAGCACACTGTCGCCTCTCCAAAGTTGAGTACTTTCTTGCAACAATTTTTCATGGTGACATTTAGGATGGAAAGATTAGGTAGGTGGGATAAATTCAGGATTTTAACATATGCTACCCACCAAGTCTGCGAATGCAATACCCAATCAATCCCATATAATAATGCGCGAACAGATCCCTTGACATTTTCAACGTTAGTCTTTTTTTTACATGAATATCGCACAAGAGTCCCAACTGCTCCCGTCTGGAGCCAATTGGGCTATTGCATCCCCAATTGGGGTATGTTGTGAGGCTGAAGGCAGTGGGGAGGAGAAGGAGATAGGGAAGAGGAAGGTGGGGAAGTACCTGGCTATTCAGATCTGGTCACCAAACACGGCAGAAGCCATTTCAAGCAACGTTTCAATTCTGAATGGTGGTCTTACACCAGGGAGAATCTTCCACTCCAGAACGTGCCGCAAATAAATCTTGAAGGTTTCAAGAGAAATTTTAGGCGAGATCTCTAAAATATGTATTATTATAATTTTTTTCTTTCTCGTTTAAAATTACGTATATCTTATGCGTATTGTAATAGGATTATATTAGAAAAATGAATCAATTCTACTTTGTTTCGGAACAAATGTTCCTTCTTAAGGGAAAGCTTATACTAATTTGGCAGTTTCGAACAATATTTTATTATATTAAGGATTATATTAAATCTGTAATGCACAAAAAAAAACATATCCTTCAAATTTTCGTTAGTTGTTTTTAGGGTGTTCTTTAGCCAACGTTTCGGACATCGTTGCAGTGTCCATTATCAGGGCAGATCCGGCAGATCCGGTAGATGTGATTCCTAACGAAAATGCTTTTAGCCGTGAAAATCTTAAAACATATCCTTCAAAGATTAAAAAAGTCTACGATTGATACGGTTAGATCATTAGATAATTTTCTGCTACCCCCGAGAACTGAAAATCAATTTTGAGTGAAACCAACAACACAATCTCGGCCAAAGTGGAATTCTGAGACAAATAAGACGACGACATTTATTGTAGCAGAACACAATATAATACCACGAAACAGCATCTCTGCCTTCGGGACAGAATTCCAAATTCAATAAGTCGCCCATTCCGACATAAAAATATCTTGTACGTAATATCATTGCGTGGCTTGGGTTGGAAATTATGTCACTTGTTCTATTTCCTTGTCTCCCGTTACTATCAATTTATTTTTACCCCGTAGTTGACTTTAATAAAATAATATTATTCGATATGGAAATTGTATTGTTGCATTTTTCGTAGATATTTTGACATCCGTTTAATCGTTTGATTTGGAGCCGGTTATGAATATTGCTTTTTTTATTAAGGAGAAAATACAGATACAGATGTCAATTCGCAAGAATATATCTACAAAACAATACAAAATGACAATGCTAATTGTGATATAATATTTTTTGGAGTACCGCGCAAGAGTACCAAATGATTTTAAATATCCAATGTCAGTGAGATTATGGCATCCCTAAGTGGGGAAGTACCTGGCTGTTCAGATCTGGTCACCAAACGCGGCTAAAGCTATATTTTTGTTTTGTTTTACATTAGCTCCGTATAAGAAGCCCGGAGGAAAATAAGTCCCTGCCGGGCCTATGTCATCTTTGGGGAACCTGTGTGGAAAGTATTTTTGGGGAAACGGGGGAAAGAAAGTTCCTGGAAGTGAAAAGATAGTAAGGGGTAGAAAGATGTTGGAGAGACCAAAAGGTCTCCCTCAAACATTCTCTCAGCGGCCTACAACGCAGTTGGTGGGCAGACGCATCCGCCTCCAAGACCAGTATAAACCTCACCTCATGAACCCGGGAACCCTTGCTAAGAAACAAAACATAGCAAACCACCCTGGGTGACCTATGGTAGAAGTGTTGGTTATCCAATTAATGTTTCCCGGGGCGGTGGTTCCCACATCCTTCCACATTTTGATTCCGAATGGTATTATCGCACAAGTATATTCTCTGGAACGTGCCGTAAATATACCATACTGTGGTGTATCGTAAAAGCTTCCACCTTGTAGAGACAGATGGCGGTGATATCAGCTATCGGTAGATTCCGCTAGATGGCAGGCAACGTAGTGCTAGCTACGTAGAGGCGGTGTTTCAGTTATCACTCGCCAGAACCATTATAGCTAGCTCCTAGTTAGGTAGACTACCGTCCCAATTGTATACGCGAAGTATAAATAAATCCAGATACGAAGAAGAATCTATTTTTATTCCGAAGTAATCTCCATCCGAAGTAATCTCCATCCGAAGGATTGGGAGAATCTGTTAGTGTGTCCATAAAATAACAGAACACTACACATACATATATTATTTTTACGGTGTTAAATTGTAAACTAACATAAATTAGTCGAATAAAATTTATTTGCGCACGCCGGAAATGAAACCGGCAACCTCCTGGTTCTTAGCTAATTCATTGTGTTCTAAATCTAAGTCTGTTTAAGGATGCAGTCAAAGTCACAGCGTATCTAAAGCTATCATTTTTCTTCGTAATAAATAAAATATTAACAAGCCATTTTAAAATCCTACCTTATCTACTCGTATATTACAAATAATTTTCAGTTAGAAGCATTTTAACCGCTGAGTCTGGAAAGCCAGGTTCAAGACTTTATTCCTTGAGGTTACGAAATATCTTTCAGAAATAACCTTTCTTTAACCCACCTGTGATTATGTGACCATTTCGAGTATCAGCTTTAGTATCGAAATTGGTTTTACTCATATAATATACTTATAATACGGTTAGATAATACGGGTATATTAAAAAAAATGTTCTCTCTTTTCTTCAGATTGGACGCTCGAATAGCTGACAGCAAAAAGGAACCCAACTCGACTCAAAGCAAAACAATTGCGGATCTACCAAAAAAATTGAGAGGCAAAAAAGTAATCACTTTCCGTTGCAAAGGAGGAGATACCCTGGATCATTTGAGTGGTAAGTCAATACCATTAATTACTATACTTTTAAATAGTTTAGTGGGAAGCTTTGAGATATTATGGTTATAAAATATAACCATTGGAACGTTCCGCTATGTATTCGATTTTTACGTGGAGCGCTCGGAAATTTTTATGTCTTCGGTTTGAAAATTTTCCCTGATTTTTTTTTTATATTGTGACATGAACTGCGTAAAGTGTTGACAGCTGAAAACACCTATATTTAACCGTGAATTCCGTGTTTTTAGGATTCATAAGTTTTTTTTTTAAATCGTTAATTTTATAAACGCACGAATTATGCGTATTAGTAAATGTAAAATTGTCATACGTTGTACCTGTTGGAGATCATTAACCTTTGACTGGTGACATGGTTTTTGTGTAACTTAACTGGTGACGAACGGCCTGAGAGGGCGCTGCCTTATCCGGTCTACAGCATAGAAATTAGGTAATGTAGCTTACAGCAGTCTTTAAAAACGGTTTAATGACATATAAAACGGTAAAATAAAACTAATCAATAAACTCTGAATGTAATTTTTAATGAAGAAATTATCATTACAAAGTATGTACTAACTAAAATCAAAAAACTAGAGATGAGATCAGTAATCACAAACAAAAAAAATTATATCAACATATTATAACAAAAATACTGATTTTCCTTACAGTTACTAATCAATAAACAAAAAATAATGCTCTAATCATGTATCATGTCTTGCATCTCTTCAGAATGATGTATTATTGACATAATATGTCAATAACAAATCATTCGGAAGAGATTCGAGACATCTCTTGTTACGAAGTTATCTTTGTGATTAATCAAAGTATAGGTACAACGCGCGGGAACTTTTGAATAATTTCAATAAATGTTTTAAAATATCTCTTCAAATTGGCCACATTTTGTCCAGCGAACGCTAAAGATGTTTGCAAATTAGCCAAAATGTGGCCAAAAACGCTCCAGAAGATAAACATTGTCTTTAATCATTTCGTTTCTGGAAATCGATATCAACGTATTATTTTTATTTTGAGCGGTAAATAACGAAGTCGGATAATTTGAAAAATTCAAACTATTTATTAGTCGCCAGCCAGGAAATATTGTGGGGTCAATTTTCCCAATCAAATTCCTGTTTTGTATCGGTCATCATAAAATATTTTTTTCTCTGTCCGCTCAATTCAATATTGATTATTAAAAAATATTAAAATAAATGTCAGGATTAAATAGCAACTCCAGCAAGGAACACATGTTTCCAATATTATCTCATTTACATGTAAAACAATATCTATAATATTCTTTAACAAACAATGTTAATAGCTAGTAATAACGTGTTTTAATATAACGCAATAAACGCAACTGTAAACAACCGTTTACCATACAAACATTTTGAATCATACAATATCTATTTTGTGAAGATCAAAGTCTTTTCTACTATTTCTGGAGAAGAATGGTTTAAAGTTTGTTCAATTTGATCGTGCGATTACTTTTCTCTTTCAATTCCTAACCTCCAAACAAGCAAATTCCTCGCCAGAAGCATTGATGTATGGATTCGAAATGATAAATGTGGACAGCAAAAAAAGGTGACCAAATGACACTAGCTGAATCATACTCAAGAAGAGGAAGAATCAGTGCCGTATAATTAATGAAGAGTGGGGGGAGGCGTTAGAACGAACCGTGAAAGGGAACATGTCAAAAGTGGGTGATCAACGTACGAGCCTATACCGCGGTTTTTAAAGAACGTCGGTTTTACTCGCGGCTCGTTGATGGTGATCGACTAGCGAGTGAAACAGTCGTATCATAGTCGAATTGAGGTTAACATGTCTTGTTCTGAAGCTTTGGTATTATCTTTGTATTATAGCATACCACGAAATTAAGAAAAAATAGCGAAAACGCCCGAGAGTTTGGGTTAAAAGTTGGATTGAGAAAAGGCAGCGTTTCGCACACACATTTAATGATAATTGTAAGCAGAGCCACTCGATCACAGAAATTATCTGAGAATGTCTTAAGAATTGTACAACGAATTATTGTCTTTAGTAACACCTATGATACAAAAGCAAAACACTACATGTAAAGCGAGAAGCAATTTCTCCTCATTAACGTTTGACTGCTACAATGAGATACATGGTAGAAGGTAAAACCCAAACCGGTCTGCAGTATTCTACTTTAATATCTAGGCAAACTTTGGGAAGAATTATTCCAGAGACATGCAGAGCTTTTTTTTTTTTTTTTTTTTTTTTTTTAAGTATGTTTATTCAGTTTTTTTAATTTTACAATATTTACTTAAAAATCTTACAAAACTGATCAATCAGTTTGATTGTAAGAAATCTATTTACGGTGCATTAAAAAAACAATACTGTCGCCGATAACTGGCAACTTCGCTCGCCGGCCGTGATCGACACGCGGTTTTGAACGACGATCCGAGTAAAAAAATAAGCAAACATGAACTCACAAAACTGCGGTATTGCAATGATACACCGGCGAGCTTTACCGACGAGCAATAAGACTGCGGTTTTACTCGCTAGTCGATCAGGGAATTGAGATAGGATTGAAAGAAAATATTTTATGTTTATCGACTCATTTTTATCCAGAGATTTCTTTATTTCTAGAGCTTCTAAGTTATCTAGGCACTAAGTACTTATGTTTAGTGACCGTTTCTCATTTTATATCGGGTTTATACGTAAAGCGAGAAGCGATACTCAATCGAAAATCTGGAAACAGAAAAATCAGAAAAACATATTTGCACCTCTGGGACTCGAACCCAGGAACTATCTAATGTTTAAAGTCAGAGATAAATCTAGAGCAGAGTAGTTTTAAGTGATATAAATTTGATCTCGAATTGAAAGCTAGAAAATCTACTGTTTAATACATAGACATATGAATATTAATAGACCTGCCCTAAGCGATAAAACCGTATTATTTCCCCCACCCCATACCGGTTCCATTGGAACCGGCTGGGATCGAGTATGGCTTCGCGTGAATCTAAAAAATGTGACGTCATCATTCTTCTGCGAGCCAGCGTTGAGCACTCATCGGTGCATTTTACGAAATAACACGGCAAAAATAGTGGCTTGTGTTTTGGAAACGTGTAAAAATAGAAGTGAAAAAGAGAATAAATCCATCCGTAGGCAAGCATTATTTTACTTTATTATAAGCTTATTCGGATCACATAATATAATCGTTTTTGTAACACACACTATCACTCGAGACACATGGCGTGTGCTCATCGCTGTTTTGTGGGGTAACTAAATTATACGCCAACAAAATATTGGACTATGAAAATAGGCGAACTTTACTTTGCTGTCTCAGATTGAGTTATTGACGAATCACATATCACCGAATTCATCTTCCCGCTCTGCGCCCCGCTGTAGTTGGTTTCTTCCCCTCACCTTTATGTTCTGGTCTATTAATATTCATATGTCTATGGTTTATTACAAGAATTTGGTGGCTAGTGCAAATGGCCGTTTTTCCTTATAAAATTATACTTTGTCTCGATATTACAGTGCGTCGGAATTGTGATGTACAACGCAACATTTTATGGATTTATGGGTTCGGCGACCCACGTCATGAATATCCCCCTGTAAAACGTGAAAATGCAGTTAGTTTCCCTCAAATGGCGTGATGAAACGTGAAATATCAGTCCACAGCCCGCCACACAACCGAACACCCCGTGAAATTAAACGGGACATTTTTCAATTTGTGGATCGTATTTTACGCGTATTATTCTCTGCCTATAAGGGCGGCTGTCAGGGCCGGACTAACCGTAAGGGGAACGGCTGCGCGGCCCTTTTCATATAAAACTTAAATTTGGATTTGAGGTCAAAATACCCAACCAAACATTTATTTTTGAAGTAAAAACTTTATCTCGATCACTGATACGAAACTATATGTACAATGATTTGACCCATAAACTCGATTTTTCGTAAAATGTACATATATTTCCGTTTTATAAATACTCTGTACAGGCAGAACATTTACAGGACCATACTAACCTGGGCAGTCACTTGAGATTAACACTGTTTATTGTTTATTTATATACAGTTCGCACGCAGAGGATACAATCGGGAACACATGATATTTAATCCAGATATATTTTAATCTAATATATAAAATTCTCGTGTCACGGTGTTTGTTACCATACTCCTCCGAAACGGCTGGACCAATTTTGATGAAATTTTGTGTGCTTATCTGGTAGGTCTGAGAATCGACCAACATCTATTTTTCATACCCCTAAATGTAAAGGTGTTCCACTCCGAAGAAAATTATTTTCCCCATACATTTTGTATGGAACGAATTCTCCTATTTTGAAAGAACTGCAGCAATATTGTAAGGGGTATAATATTGAACTGTGAACCCGGGGAGGGGGGGGGGAGGGGGGAAAGGAACTCAGGAAGGGGGGTTAGCGGGACGGGGGAAGGGGAGAAGTGGAGTGGGGAGAGGGAACGCGAGAGGGGAAAGGATACGCAGGGAGAAACAATTTAGATCAAGGTATGGTATACGCAGGGAGAAACAATTTAGATCAATTCAGCTAATAAGTTGACAACAGTTTTTGATTTTGAGGCGGTACGAAGTTCGCCGGATCAGCTAGTAATAATATATAATACGTTATGCATAAATCACATCAGACAAGCGACTAAGTTGGTAGGTACGAAAGTTTTTTTATGGATTAAAAAATCTTTATTTTAAATGTTTATTTTCGAAAATAAACATTTAAAATGTTTATTTACAATTTGGGAGGCGGGAATGGGTACCGCCGCCCCGGGAACCTTTATTGGATAACCAACACCTCTGCCATAGATCACCCCAAGTGGTTCGCTACGTTTGGAGATTTAGCAGGGGTGCCCGGGTTCATGGGGTGAGGTTGGTCTAGGTCTTGGAGGCGGATGACCAGGACATACTGAACCCCAGATTCCTACCCACCCCTTAAACCCTTTTCCTTCCCAGAACTCTCCTCTCCTTTCTTTCCTTAAAAAAACCCCCCTCCACACAGCATCCCCAAAGATGACATAGGCCCTGAGGAAAATTATTTTATCACCTCCTGTGTGGAGCTCATGTAAAAAAAAAAAAAAATTAAATTTCTTCTTTTGAAAGGCGTCGATCCTGAGGCAAATTTTTGAAGTGAAAACTTCTTTAGCACCGTTGTAATTTGAAACTCAATGAAACGAAAAAGCGACAGTAAAAAGAGATTAACACATACATCTATAGGATTTAGCCTGTAAACTGTAAACCTTAGAGTATGAGATAGCACAATCGGTCTCCTCGTATGCTCGGTGCTTCGTAGCCTCCCTACTCTTGTCCACTTTAGTTTTCCGAAGGTTTCACTTCTACCGCGTATGAACTGCACACATTTTTTTTTATAGATTCACAAATCCTACAATTATAATATCAATATGAAAATATTTTCACGGGCCTGCGCTGGTGTATTATATTTTATTATAGTTTTCAACAAAATCTTTATCCAATTAGTAAACAGGACAGTTTTTTAAGTGAAAACTTATTTAGCACATTTTGTAATTTTAAACATCTATAGGATTTAATCTGTGAGAGATTGAGATAGAAAAATCGGTCTCCTCTTTGTGCGGTGCTTCGTAGACCCCCACTCTTGTGTACTTTAGTTTTCTGAAGGTTTCACTTCTACTTCTACACATGTATTTTTTGCTCTATTACGGTAACAAATTATTTCTTACTATTGATGAGCTAATATAAGTATAAATATTTAGTATTAAGACAATGATTGTTTTGTCGTTATTTGATTTTGGGGTATTATGTTTGTCGAGCTACCTCCTTCTTTATCCAACTTTTCGGAAAGCATTACAGTGTCCGTAATCAGGACAGATGTGTTAAATTTGTTATGACACTAACGCTGTCCGAAAAGTTAGCTAAAAATGAAGGAAGCACAAGAGAGCATCAGATGGCCTTCGTGGTCGAGGAGTAAGGCTATCGATTAGCAATTCAAAGATCGCGGATTCAAATCCCGGCGTGCGCAAATAAATAAATTTTATTTAATTATTTTGTGTTATTTCGCAATTAATTAATTAAAAATAATATGTAATATATTTGTAATGACTGTGGCCGGTTATTAACATTACCTCTGTACTCTTTGTGGTGGATCCAGATTCCTCACATAGTGATGATCTCAGTACAGGGTGAGATAGCAATAATAAGACGTAGGTAGTTTAGTTACGTTTATTGCGAGATGATGTACAATGGACAGCAATCACACATTTTTTTATATGCTCCTCATGCTGTCACACTCATACATGCATGTCTCTTTCATACTGGAAGATATACGTTCACCACAATATTTGCGGTACGTTCCAGGGTGGAAGATACTCTTAGTATCGACCACCATTCAGAATTAAAGCGTTGCTTAAAATAACTTTAGCCATATTTGGTGATCAGATCTGAACGGCCAGGTACTTTCCCACCTTACTCTTCCTCCGTCTACTTCCCCACCCCACTTCCTTCATCCTTATAACGTACCCCAATTGGGGATGCCATAGTCTCACTGACTTCAAACTGGAGCAGTCGTACGGTATTCACATAAAAAGGTATAATACCCCAAAAATAAATCACGATTATACTTTTGGCCATAGAATCTCAAATTACGTCAAAACGATTGTTTCTTAAAACTTGTGCCGAGGGAAATAATTAATATTACCCACGCTCTTATGACTTAAAATGTTTTAAGTCCGGCTCTGGTATTAACGTGTCCGATTAAACTATGTATGTTTATGTTAGGCCTGTAACGTGTGACGACCGAGCACGCACCGAGGTATAGAATGGACGCTGTCATCGAATTTAAACATCCACTCCGACCTAAGTAATTACACTGGAAAGTAATTAGGTGGGTACTTTCCAAAATTAATTTACCCAGCTTAAGATAAATACTGTAAAACCAATATTCAATTTTGGCAAAACGTTAACTTGTGCCATCAATGGGCATATCGAGAGTTAAATGAAACCTTTTATGTAACATTTTCAAATCATTTTTGATTAATTTTTTACGTACTGACGATATCGTGGATGAACGAAAACTGTAAGATTGTATTTATCGAATGTTATAAATACCCTTCCGTCGGCGTGGTTGAATTTCAGAAACCGACTTCGATTGCATGTCTGACGCCACGCTTTACGCGCCGCGCCACAAATAACATCTGTGTACGTGAAATTTCAAGCAATGCTACCGTTGTAATTCGGTTTTTAATTCAAGAATCTGTCAAAATATGTCGCTACTTCCGTTAGCAGCTTGCATGTGGACGTTTCCCCCCTAGTATAAGTACTGCGGATTTATAGAATTTAATTACTTCACGAGTTTTGAATAAATTTGACTGGTCAGTGGTTGAGTGGGCATAGCGCTTGGGTCCCACTCGAGCGTCGCGTGTTCGATTCCTCGGCTGGCTAAGTCCTCCATCCCAACACAAGCAACATTTTCGGCTTTCTGTGGTGGTAGTAGGAGATTTTCAAACATTCATGGGTTATTCGTAACCCGGGAATGTTTGTCTTTCTTTTAAAAAAATAAAAAAATAGTATCACGCGGCAATATATTACATATGACGTCATTGCGTGTCTCGGTTACTTTATCTCGGCGACTAGCCGTCACTGGATCATAGTGGATATTTTTGGAACCAGTTCCTACCGAATTTATAAAATGGTCACCAACACTGAAACCGGGCGAAGCCGAACCAAAAGCCCATTGGGTCATAGTGGATCCGAGGAACTGGCTATTTTTGCAACCAGTTCCTATCGGATTTATAAAATGGTCGCCAACACTCAAACTGGGCGAAGCCGAACTAAAAGCCGCCCGTAGGGCCTAGCAAGAAAACCTGCGGAGCGGGTTTTTAACTGCTAGTTAGATGTTATTTTTCTCTGAAATTGTTAATTAATATCCCCACATGTTTTCGCAGTAAAGTATTTAAATAAATACCTATAACTTGTAAAAAAAATTATAACTAAAACAATTTGCTTGCCTCTAGCTATTTTGCCAGACAAAAATCCTCGAAATATTCGGTAGTAATTTAAAAGCGCTTATTAAAAAAAATATTTATTTTAAATTATATCAGGTCAAGTACCTACCTACTATTTATGATCCTCTTAATACAAAATAAAACAAGTAGCCGCTTGAAACAATTAAGAATGTTCTTCAATTAACCACTTGAAAATGGCTGAAAACTAATTAAAATGAAATAAACCTACGTCTTCTCAGGCGAGTTTTTACTTTCCTGAACTAAATATTGATTTAGCGCTAACGAGGTATCGTTTCTAACTAATAACACAATGAAATTGTTCGCTATTTAAATATTGGGTTAGTAAGAAAAAAAAACAATTAAACCATTTATACATCAATTTGGGAGGCGGGTATGGGTACCGCCGCCCCGGGAACAATTAAATCTTCTTTATTAATTATTTATTGAACATTTTCAATGCTGTATTGAAACGAGACATGTTCGTATATAATATAATAGTGTAATTTTGCGGCAGAGCAGAGACCAGAGCTCAGGATAATGGGCAATGTAGTTTTCTGTCAGGTAGGTAGGTTTTCAGAAATAAAAGAATGACTTTTAATTTAAGCATGAAAGTGCATTATTTATTTTAAACATGAAAGTGCAGAATTTCGTACCAATGTAACCAAAAGCATACAAAAGAAAATACACATACCAGATGGACTCGTTACCAACGCTATTCTAATTAACGGAATTTTCTCCAGATGACGACCGCACAATAGCTGCGTGGAGGGAAACGGTTCTGGGACGAGACTTCTAGTCTCAATAACCGGGAATGGCGCGGAATCCGGGGAACCTCGGTCATCCTTCTATTTTAGGGAGAATACCGCTACATCTCCCAGGAGCGGCACCAGCCCCAGGCTGTCTGAACAATCTCCTTCCGAAGGCACGTGGACCAACCAGCCTCTAAGTCTTTAGAATTTCGGAAGATCAATCAATAATCCGTGACTTCGCGACGCGGGGACATAAAGGCTTATTATACCAGCCACAAAACCGGGACAATCACTTTGTAATTTCACTCCAAAACATTTTTACAAATGGCCAACCGCCATCACCGGTAAAAAGTGGGATTCGCAAATCATCCACTCAAATAATCACGTAAATGTTACGAAATTCATGTTACGAAAAACACCCCGCGCCTTTTTTTAGTTAAAACAAAACTTGGATTCACATGATTTTCTGTGATTGAAACACCATAATGGTGAGTGACTAATTTCCGAAAAACCTGCTGAAACGGGAGGAAGTGACCATAAACAAAAAAAAAACCATCTCTCTTTCCCAAAAAATTACCAGTCTCCAAAAAAAAACACCATAGACAAAATAACCAAATAGGCAAGAACTGCACTAGTCACATAATATTTATGTGACAGTATTTTTGTTGTAACTTGTTAAAACCACTGGAGCTTCTTCTTCTTCCTTGCGCTGTCCCAACTCATTGCCTAGGCAGGCTGTTGGGGTCGGCTCTTCTCGTTCTCAGGTTGTAATTTCTCCTGTTCTGGGTATCGCATTCATCCAGGCCGTTTGTCTGAAGAATTTTGGCGCATTGAGTCATCCAAGAGTTCTTCCTCTGGATGACTGTCGATGAAGCTCCATAGACATTGCCTGCCTCACTGTATGGTCCGATGGTCTCCGTCTTATGTGTCCATACCATCTCAACTGTCGTTCCTTCAGCTTACTATTTATGTCTGTGACACCCAGGCTACCACGAATGCGTGAACTTTTGATCTTATCTTTTAGTGATACACTAAAAAAAAAAACCAAAAAAAACCACTGGAGCGCTCACGCGAAATAAATAAATTTGCTCGGATTGCTCGAGATTTCCCAGAAGAACATTTTTTAATTTTTCGCCAACATAAATAAATCATACCTTCGAATTTTAACATGGAGACATAAAAACTTATTATAGTGCTATATAGCCAATGAATGAACCTGCATTTTACCGTTTATCTCATATTTGTAGAATTTATAAAAAAAATCGTAAAATTTATAACAGCGCGAATCCTGCTTTAGTGATTTTAACTTTGAAATTGCCGTGAGGGGTACTTAATCGAGCCAACTTAGAATATTTTCGATATCTGTATGTTGTCTGTGGTATACTTGATAATGAAAGGTGCATATCTATGGAAAAAGAACTTTATTTTAACAGTAAACAGCTGATCAAAATTCGGCGGGAAAAATATTTAAAAAATTTATTTTTAACATCGTTCTTAAATAGTCTACGAAGTTGCGACATGAATGCTCATAATAGATAAAGGATTTCAATAGCTTCTTTTAAAAATAAATGGCTGGCCATGGAAATGTTTTAAATAATTACAATAAATGCTTTACGAATGGTAGAAAAATGTGGTCCATTTTTGGACCGCTATCAATCGCAGAAAAACAAAAGTGGTCTATTTTTCGACCATAATCGCTCCAGTGGTTGGGGGCCGTTCAAGTATTACGTAACGCACTTGGGGGGGGGGGGGGTCTTGTGAAACGTCACTGTGCGTTACGAGGGGGGAGGGGGGGTTCGAACAACGCGTTACGTAACATGTTTTTCTTTATTTAGATAAAAACAACTAGGGAACTAAAATCTTCCAAGTTGGCAATCCTTTTCGTTCTCGAAATCTCTTGTTTTATTTATTACTGCACACGCGATTAAAATAAGAAAAAAGGTATTTAACCGACCTTCCAGTACTTTGCGCAACTTAATTGTGACTTTTAGGTAAAAATTGTCACTTAGGCGTTACGTAACGTTAAGGGGGGGGGGGGGGGGTTGGTAAGGAAAAACGTTACGGCGCGTTACATAGGGGGTCAAAAATCTTCAAAAATTGCGTTACTTAATACTTGAACGCCCCCTTGTGAAAATCTATTGCTTATTGGATTTTACGTGTGTTTTTAATTTTATTGTCATAAATGCAAATAATCTATTGATTTTCCCTAATAAATAAAACAAAATGTTGCCCTTTTCTAATTTTCTTATGATTTGCTTTGATTCACAGGAGATTACTCGTAAGAGCAGTACTGAGAATATATTTTTTTCTGAATTGAAATGAACCCTTGCAGAGATCCGTTTTTTTAATTCCGCCACGCTAGGATCTGAACTGGTTACAGCCCAGCGACGTCCGGAGCTAAAGAGATTACAGCTTGCCACAAATGTCGGCTTCTCCATCACATTCAACCCCCGCTAAAATCTTCCCATTTAAAGAATTTTACTATCTTTTTGCTTTTTCTATCTGATTTCAAAAGATTATGCGACATACGAAATCAACAGAACTTCAATATGTCTTCCCTATTGACCTAAATATATAATCCAATATAATATTATTTGGACATTTGATATAAATTCTCATTGGCTCTTTGGCATGTACAGTTTTAAATAGAAATTGGATGTATGCTGTTGGAAGCGTTCTAATGAAATCTGTCCCCAAATCAGTCAACCAATAAACCCATCCATCCGCGCTTGACCAAATATTATATTTTGGATATGTTATTATACAGTTAAATATATATTTATGGCGGCATACTGGTGGGGACAACATATGTAAGGGAGTTTGGCTACTATCCGTGGCTCTACCCTACCGACTGCCTCTTGGGCATGCTCGGTGTGAACCGTCTACGGGTCAGAAGAGGTGTGATCATTGTAACACATTTCTTCAGACTGATTCGTGGATGGTTCGAAAACTCGGCTTTCGTGGAGAGCATTAGTTTCCATATTCCCGATGGTTATCATTGAAGACAGTATTAGCGACTCAAACGAAAATTCGAAAAAGAAAATCAACGGAAACTGAAGAATAAAACAAATTGATTCGTGAGCCCAAATTTAACTAACTAACTAACTAACCATCACGCCGTGTCTCCGCAGGGGTAGGCAGAGAGGACGGACCGCCAAACAACTCGATCTTGGCGCACACTCCTTGCCTCGAGTATTATTCCGACTCTTCAAAGGGCCCGACTCAAGTAATCTGATTCATAGAATGAAACAAGTAGGTACTTTGTTTAAAAACCACTTTATTTTTATTTATATTTGTCGACCGGTTTCGGATGAACTCAACCTTCTTCAGGACAATAAACATATAAACAGTTTATGGTCGACAAATATAAATAAAAATAAAGTGGTTTTTAAACAAAGTACTTGTTTCATTCTATATATGCATATTGTCAAGCCACAAAGTGTTTGCTGTCTACGATAATTTAATCTGATTCACTTGAAATTCTTCCACGGGAGTCCCCGACTTCTTCTACCATTCACATTTGCATCATATATTCTCCTTACACTCCTTTCCTCTTTCATTCGCTCTACATACCCAAACCATCTGAGCGTCCCTTTATTAATTATACTCATTACGCTTACATCAGCCTTGCATTCTTCGCGGATCTCCACATTTCTCACATGATCGTACATGGTTTTATCACACACACGCCTCAGTGATCTCATTTCTACAGCATTCAGTCTACTTTCATCCTTCAGGGTAGGTACCAGTACTCCATTATGGACGGCTAACTTCGCTTCTTTGGATAGTTTTTTGTTGGCAGCGACGGCGTTCAGTCCTCCATTAATGTTGCCTGCGCAACTCTATTAATTAAAAGAGTTGCCGAACTGAACTGAAATAAAGGTCGCAACGCATCCAGTATTTTTGGGTATTTGCGGGTTAAGAGGGAACTGCGAAATGTTGTTCCAATTTTTTTGAAAATTAATTATTTTTCGAAGTAAATGTCTTTTTCTAAATATTTTTCTTTAAATTAATTTCTCTGTACCTTGTATTTAATTATATCTGTCAAAGGTTTTTATTAATATCATATGCGGCAAGAGTCTTACTGTCCGGAGTCAGTGAGATTATGTCATCGTCTTTTAGGGAATGTTGAGATTATGAAAGAAGTAAGAGAAAATATTACGCTACAATATTAAATATTATTATTATTATCAAATAATATTACCAGAAAGATTCCCAAAATAAATAACAATTAAGATTTTAAATTTCACATTAAAATGACGCGCTGAAAATATACACTGAATTAGATATAACATAATTCTAACCAAAAAATAATTATAAAAATATTAGAATTTGATCCTATTACGGACATTTTCAGACTGGTGGTTTTAATTTCAAATTCTAATACAATGGAATTCCACCACGAATTATCAGTGCAAAAACTAGACTTATAAAATTATAATAACACACTCATACATACAAGCTGAGCTTAATTATCGTTTTTTTTTTAAATGTGAACACATAAAAAAAAATAGATTTAAATTTAAAATTAAATTGCGATGATATGCGATTGATTTGGTATAGATGTGTTATTTTAAGTGTTTGTATATATAAGGATTGTATTAAGACACAGATAACTATGTACCTGATAAGTTTTAAGATTTTCACGGCCAGAAGCATTTTCGTTATATGTTTTTGGGGTGTTGTGCCGTGTTGCGCTACCTCCTTCTTTAGCCAACGTTTCGGACATCGTTGCAGTGTCCATCATCAGGGCAGATCCGGTAGATGTGTAATTTTTAGTCGTGAAGTGTGTGCTTATTTACTTCGAAGAAGCGATACCGTGTCGCCAGCAGCACTAACTTTCACCAGTACAAAATACTCGTGACAAGCAGTGGCGTCATCGCCGCGGAACGGAATAGAAAGTTCATTAAAACGTGGTATTTATGCTAGCCAGGGGCAAGTCCGTTTGCGAGATGCCGACGGAAGTGGCTCCATCTCTTAATGAAATCTAAAATTAGAAATCACAGTGGTAAGAATTTAGGAAAAAAAAAAAAAAAAAAAAAAAAAAAAAAAAAAAAAAAATTACAATTGTTAACTTTCACCAGTACAAAATAATCGTGACAAGCAGCGGCGTCGTCGCCGCGGAACGGAATAGAAAGTTCATTAAAACGTGGTATTTATGCTAGTCAGGGGCAAGTCCGTTTGCGAGATGCCGACCGAAGTGGCTCCATCTCTTAATGAATTCTACAATTAGAAATCACGATGGTAAGAATTTAAGAAATAGAATTACAATGGTTAAAGCGAATTTAGTCAATATAAATCAAAATGGTTTACCACGAGCTCGCATTACTATATACTTAGACATGGTTTTTTAGCTCTATTAATAATAAATGAATTTTACTAGAATTAGAATTACACTGGTTAAAGCGAATTTAGTCAATATAAAGTTATAACACAAAAAAATGGTTTACCACGAGCTGGCCTTACTGTATACTTAGACATGTTTTTTGCGTTTAGCTTTGGTGTAGCCGTCAATCACCGGATACCAAGAGCTATTGAGCTTAGCTCCGTCGTCTCTATTAATATTAAAAGGATTTTTGTAGATTTCAATTGCCTCCGTAATTAGGCGTGCTCTATAAGTTTTAGGTCTTCCCAAGACCTCAGGAACAAATCCAAAGTAATGGCCGGTTTCGATTAAGTGCTCAGCGATTGCCGATTTATCAGGGTGGCCGAGTTTGCAAGCACGAAAGTGTTCTGCTATCCTTTTGGAGATCGTCCTCTCTGTTTGGCCTACATAAACCTTGTCACATCCGGAACAGCTGAGTTTATACACTCCATCTGCTTCCAGAGGAAA
Source organism: Limnephilus marmoratus (assembly GCA_917880885.1). Taxonomy (NCBI): domain Eukaryota; kingdom Metazoa; phylum Arthropoda; class Insecta; order Trichoptera; family Limnephilidae; genus Limnephilus; species Limnephilus marmoratus. Next base: position 22,679,735 of record OU862925.1, read on the forward strand.
CTTAGTCTTTGCAGACCTCAGTAGGTCTTGAATTTTAGTTGTGGCACCGAAGACAGTCTTGATGCTATCTTTTCTCAACAGCCTGGCGATTCTGTCTGTCACATTGTGAACGTAAGGCAGGAAAGCGCAGCCTTTTAACTCTTGTTTAGCTCTGTCTTCATTTGGTGTAGATTTGGCTCTTATGATTTGCCTTGTCTGACTAGCTGGGTAACCGTTGCGTTCCAGTGCATCAATTTCTATTCCGTTCCGCGGCGACGACGCCGCTGCTTGTCACGATTATTTTGTACTGGTGAAAGTTAACAATTGTAATTTTTTTTTTTTTTCCTAAATTCTTACCACTGTGATTTCTAATTTTAGATTTCATTAAGAGATGGAGCCACTTCCGTCGGCATCTCGCAAACGGACTTGCCCCTGGCTAGCATAAATACCACGTTTTAATGAACTTTCTATTCCGTTCCGCGGCGATGACGCCACTGCTTGTAACGAGTATTTTGTACTGGTGAAAGTTAGTGCTGCTGGCGACACGGTATCGCTTCGAAGTAAATAAGCACACACTTCACGACTAAAAATTACACATCTACCGGATCTGCCGGATCTGCCCTGATGATGGACACTGCAACGATGTCCGAAACGTTGGCTAAAGAAGGAGGTAGCGCAACACGGCACAACACCCCAAAAACATATAACGAAAAAAAACTATGTACCTATTTAAAATACTGCAATAAAAACTAAAATAATAAAAACACGAGACCCAACTTCTCCCGTCTGGGGCCAGTGAGACTATGGCATCCCAGATTGGGGTATGTTGTGATTCTGAAAGTAGTGAGGAGGTAAAGTAGATGGAGAAGAGGAAGGTGGGGAAGTATCTAGCTATTAATTGTTTTTGTGTTTAATTCGTATAACTCCATTTTAAATTTTAGAAATTTAATTAAAATTAAATTCGATAATGTTATTATCGAGTTCTGCAAGTATTTTGGTTAGTGTTTTAGTTACAGCTGTTTCGACTTGTAAGGTCATTTTCAAACTGTGGTGAAGCCACGTACGGACGACTTATTTATAAGATTTTAAATGTCAATTTATAAAGGTGTCTAAGTTGATTTATTACCGGTTAAACCAATTTGTAGAGACACTAATTGAGAGAGTGCTAATGTGGGATTCGGAGTATTTCCCTTTGGTTTGCCTTGCACTAAGTGTAAGGGTTTTCTTAATTGATTAAGAATGACTTTATTGCTATAACTCATTTAAGTGCATTATATTTCTTAACATTAAATGAAATTAAAAATAAAATTAAAGATAATAATCTAACTATAACCAAAGCCGATAAAGGTAATTCTATAGTAATTCTTGATAGAATAGATTATATCAGTAAGGTGGAAGACTTCTTGTTACCAGAAGATTTTAAAATTCTAACTAAAGACCCAACCAATAAAATTGTCAATAATGTCAACATCCTTATAAACAGCTGTAACGCCATATTTCCCACCGAATGGTCCAAGAAAAACGTCAGGTTTATGAACCCAAGAGCCCCAGCTTTGTATGGCCAACCTAAAATTCACAAAGTTAATATTCCCGTAAGACCCGTTGTATCCTTTATTAATGCTCCTACAACAAACTTAGCGAAAAGACTTAACTTCATCTTCAAAAAATATACTAATTTTTCACCACGATACAGCGTAAAAAACTCGATAGAACTTGTTAATAAAATTAAAAATTTTGATCTTCCGCATAACTGTCAATTCCTTTCTTTAGACGTAAATCCTTATTTAGCAATATTCCCATTGAAGAATGCCTTAAAATAATTGAAAATATCTTGGAAAAATGTAACATCAACCCGGTAATAAGAAAAGAGTTATTCCAGCTCATAAAAATTTGCGTAAAAACAAATTATTTCCTTTTTAATGATACATTCTATGAACAAAATGATGGTCTCCCCATGGGGTCACCATTAAGTCCACTTCTCGCAGAGATATTTATGGATTATATTGAAAATATAATGCTTAAATCTCCCTTAGCAAAACACATAATATATTATGTCAGATATGTAGACGACATCTTTATTTGTTGGAACGGCACCAACCGACAGTTAGATATCTTTACTAACTGGGCCAACACCATTAATAATAAAATCTGCTTCACAGTTGAACATGAGATCGGAGGTAAAATAATTTTTTTAGATCTGACAATTGGTAGAAGTAATAATAAACATACCTTCGAAATATTTAGAAAACCAACGTTTACAGATACTACGATAAATGCAAATTCAACTCATCCTTGGTCCCACAAATTATCAGCTTACCATTCAATGGTACATCGACTCATTAACATTCCTTTAGATAATAAAGCATACGTAAAAGAAAAGGAAACTATTAAAATAATCGCGATTAATAACGGCTATGAGGCAAAAAACATTGAGAAAAGAATAAAAAACAAGAAACACAAAAACAAAATTAATTTAATATATCCGGTACATAACAAAAAAAATAGAAAAATTTGCATGTCTAGAATTCCTTGGCCCAATATCTTTAAAAATTGCAAAAGAAATTAAAAAATGTGGTTTAAATATAGCTTTTAGAACCAATAATAATATGGGAACCAGCCTTAAAAACTCAAAAAGTAGAAATCCTAAACTCAATAACGGTGGCATATATGAATTAAAATGTGACCACGCCGACTGTAACGCTACGTACATCGGACAAACAGGTAGGGCATTCTCAACTAGATTCAAAGAACATATAAATTGTTATAAAAATAAAAACACCTCTTCAAAATTCGCCGAACATCTCTTAGTGAATAATCACGTTCCACTTAAAAATAACCAGCCAAAACCATTACATATTGAACGAAAAGGTCTTAGATTAAATTTGCTTGAACAATTAGAAATCAATAAACGAACGAATGACCCCAACATAACGCTAATTAATAAAGTAAGGAAAATTATTTATTCCCCACTACTTAGTAGGTTTACCAAACCTAAGAAATATAATACACTTAAATGAGTCATAGCAATAACGGCATTCTAAATCAATTAAGAAAACCCTTACACTTAGTGCAAGGCAAACCAAAGGGAAATACTCCGAATCCCACATTAGCACTCTCTCAATTAGTGTCTCTACAAATTGGTTTAACCGGTAATAAATCAACTTAGACACCTTTAAAAATTGACATTTAAAATCTTATAAATAAGTCGTCCGTACGTGGCTTCACCACAGTTTGAAAATGACCTTACAAGTCGAAACAGCTGTAACTAAAACACTAACCAAAAAACTTGCAGAACTCGATAAAAACATTATCGAATTTAATTTTAATTAAATTTCTAAAAATTAAAATGGAGTTCTACGAATTAAACACAAAAGTATCTAGCTATTCAGACCTGGTCACCAAATACGGCTAAAGCAATTTCAAGTAATGTTTCAATTCTGAATGGTGCTTTTTCACCGGAGAAATAACGTGAATATCTTTCTTTCACTGTGGTACGTGCCTCAAATATATTATCTTAATATATTAAAGTCGGGTTAGTAACACTATTTATAACTGAAGAATGGCTGGACCGATTTTTATGATCTCTGATTTGTTGACTTTGTTTTTGCCCCGACTAAAGATCGGAAAATTTCACGAAAAAAAAGTAATGAAGAAAATTCTTTTCCTCGTACATTTCGTAACGGTGAACTTATGTCTGCACCCCTCCACAGGAAAAATATAATGATAATTTTTATAAATATCCCTCACACGTATTTTATTATTTTTATTTTTACATTAGTTCCACACAGGAGGCCTCGAGGAAAATAATTTCCGTCTGGGTCAATATCATCTTAGGGGATGCTATGTGGAGGGTTTTTTTTAAAGAGGGGAAGGATAGGAAGTTCTGGGAAGGAAAAGGGTATGAGGGGTGGGTAGGAATCTGGAGGTCTGTATGTCCAGGAGTTACGGATGTATGAATCCACCCATCCAACTGAGGCGCAAGGCGATGGGTTGGGAGAGTACGGCTGGAAAGGTGAAAAGGCCTCCCTCAACCAACCTCACTCCTCAACCCCCGGCCCGCTTTTATTCGCGTAGTAGTGTTTCACTTTAAAAACTTCAGCGTTATTAGTCAAAACTTGTTGATTTAATAATATGTCTTTATTTAGTGTGAATTTATTAAGTCTGACTTAAAGGAACAAATTTAGTCAGTGTTTTCTTTGACATTCTTTTGTTTATTTAGTTGTAGTAACTTCGCAGACATTCATAATGTCTACGGGCTCGTTAATGGAAATGTTGGTGCCGCACGCTGGGAATATGCGCGTCGTTTTTCAAATCGAAATTTGCCAAGTGCTCTTGTTTTCGTTCAAACGCATGCAATTTTTCACGAACAACGTCTAGACCGAAAAACTCGAAATAACTATGCTGGTAATTTACCACTGGTGAACGAAGACTTGATCATGGCTACAATTGTGAATAACCCTACATTGTCCCTTCGTCGAATTTCTACAATGACTGGTGTTCCGAAAAGCTCTATCTGGGATCTCTTCAAAAAGTACAAGCTTCACCCATTCCATTATCGTTGTGTGCAAGGCCTTCTGGAATGTGACCCCGTATCAAGGATTGCGTATTATCAGTTGATACTCCGTAAGCAACTTGCGAACCCAAACTTAATTGAAAATATCCTTTGGATAGACAAGGCCCAGTTCAACAGAACTGGTGTGATAAACCTGCAAAACTTGCATGAATGGGCGGAAGAAAACCCACGCACCGTCAGGTTCAATTCTCTGTGAAAGTTTTGGGCGGAAATCATTAATGATCAAATTATAGGGCCGAGTGTGATGCCGCCTAGACTTAATTTAAGATTTCTTAATAAATGACCTTCCCGTACTTTTGGAAGAAGTTGATCTACCTAGAAGACGTGAAATGTGGTTTCAACAGGACGGAGCTCCACCACATTTCGGACTTGCTTTTCGTCGATACTTAGCAATTTCCTGATCATTGGTTTGGACGTGGTAGTCATTCTTCATGGCCTGCGCGGTCTCCAGACATGACGCCCTTAGATTTTTTTCTTTTGGGGTGCGATGAAGGACAAAGTTTACGCCAAACAAGTAAATACCGTCGATGAGCTAAATAATAAAATAATACTATTAAACTTGATTTTGTTAAAATCAGCACCACTACCATTACGCTTCTAAGACAGCTACGGATGGCATTATCTGTACGATGTTCACTTCGTTTACCTCGTACTATTCTTACAAAAAATAGCTACCTCTATGATAGATTGCCCGGAATTACTAGAAAGAATTAAACTAAGAGTACCCATCAGACAAACCAGACAAAACCACGCATTAAACATTCCTCAATGCAACACTAACTCTAAACAAAATACATTCATTCATCGCGCTTCACACACCTTTAACATTTCATACAGTGAATTCGACTTATAACACAGTACCTAAAGTTTTCAAAACTAAAATGAATAAATAACATTTACAGATACATACCATTATTTACACAGAAAAGATCCATCCCTTTCCACTCCCTTCCACCATCCCATCTACATAACATAAATTAACTATTTTCTCGATTTTTCTTTATATCTACTCACTAAATAATTAATGTACTTCAGCGAAAACCTATTATTGGTTAAATTTCTGTACATATTTCATCAAACATTATAAATAATTGTAACTGTTGGTTTTCCTAAAAAAATAAAAAAGTAACATCTGTCAAAAAGTCAAACCAAACAATAAGTTCGCAGACAATAAACAATAAAACTAGTGAATTTTAAGTGTAAAATCAAAGGGTGCCGTTATTTATTAAAAAAAACTATAAATTTCAAAGAAAAATTTGTATCATTATCGTAGAAAAAATAGAAAAATCTATCCATTCGTTTTTTCTTTTCAAGTCATTATATAATCCATGAAAGTGGCATACGATCTAAATTGGCATTATTCTCGTATCATTTCATCCGGCATCAAAAGACGTGAAACCAGTAAGAAATAATTAGAAAAAATAACAAGAATACAAGTCATTTTAGAGTGGAAATGAGACACAGGACACGGGATAAATCTTAAAGAAAATCTCCGAAGCAAATAAGAACAAAAACAGGATTTGGATCAGAAGTAATGATTGCGAATCTTCCAAATTGAAATAGTTTGTGGCAATTGACAGGTCGTAGAATAGGACGAGAGGAGAGAGATTGGATTGCCGCAATTGATTGATTCTGTCAGACAAGCCCATGTCCAAGTAAAGCCTCGGAGAATAAATCTCATATATATCATTTCCTCTGCTTGATAAATAAAACTTTGTTTGTACCCGTTGATTTGATTCTGGCGAACGCACAAAACAGAATAATGTACTTTCGTTGATAAATATTTTCGTTGATCAATAAAGAGGTTTTTTTGGTCATATTGTGTTTCGGTTTGAAGCTCTGAGCCCAAATATTGTTACAATTCGGTTTTATGAAAGAATGAGAATTTTGCCAAACCACCACTGGGAGGCTGCGCAACTATATTCAGTTTTAACAACGTATTTTTAATTTCCGAAAGGATTAAAAAACTGCAATTAAATTTGTAATTTTCTTCTCATAATAATTTTTTTTTTACATTGTATAATTTCCAAAGTTTTACAGAAAATAATTTTTCTCAGGGTAGTCATCTTTGGGAATGTTATGTAAAGGGTCTTTTTAGGCCTAGGTCTTGGCGGTGAACGCTTTTCGACACCTACTGCGTGACGGGCCGGATCGGGAGATACTGATTGTGGGAGACCTAATCGAGACCTCTCCGGACTCTCTCGACCCATATATTTGTAACGCAATGGGAGGGATGGATTCATACGCCCGTCACTCTTGGGCACGTTGACCTTAAGATTCTTACCCGCTCCTCATAGGTACCCTTTTCCTTTCCAGAACTTCCTCTCCTTCCTTCCCTTAAAATACCCTCCACACAGCATCCACAAAGAAGATTTTTGAGAGATTTTTTTTCTCCTTTTTCTCATTATACCTAAATAAAATCTTTAACACCGAGGATTTGTATTCCTCTAATTTCTCCTCCAAAACTGATTAAAAACAGGATTTATTCCCCAAGTGAATTATTAGAAAAAAAATGCGATGTCTGTACGTTTTGCTTTTTGTAAAATATATTATTAATTTTAAGGATTTTTGTGGTGTCCTAACTCCTATAAGAAATAACTTATAAAAAAAACGACTTGCCAGTGAATAATATCCATATCATATTTTAAAAATATTCGCACTAGTGCCAAATTGAGTATAACTCGGTAGTTTGGTCTCCATCTTACAAAATTCACATTAATAATATTGAGCGAATACAAAAAAAATTTCTTCGTTTTATAAATTTTAAATTAAGTATCCCACTAGAAGACTTAAATTATAATCTATTACTAAATATTCTAAAAATACATACACTAGAAGACAGACGTAAAATAAACGACTTAACATTTTTATTCAAAATACTTAACTCTAAATTCGACTGTTGCGAACTCCTACAACTCATAAACTTACGAATACCGACAAAATACACTATTCTACTGCAGCATTCACAAGCGGAACTACATTGCCCACTCTCCTATACAACGATTTCACACTATGGGGAATCAGTACTTAGGTGATGTCGACATATTTAACATCAACTTGGCGAATTTTGTGGATCTTGTAAAAAACATATTCCAAAACTATTCCTAAACATATGTGTATTTTTGTAAACTTATCAAATCGCTGTATTTTTTTTAAATTTTTGTGACTTGTGTGCATTTTTTATCTAATTTTATTTTTGTTATTGTACTACCAAACATGTAAAAGCCCTCTGGGCGTTGAATAAATAAATAAATAAATAAAAATAAATAAACTATGAATAAATAACATCCAGAAAGAATATATAAGACACGGCTGCTTGTGCTGAAAGAGAATGAAACTTGCGACGCCTGGATTAGGAACTTACACTTTTTTCCACTAGACTACTAACAGGCCGACTACGAAATTAGCGTATTGGTAAACGATGCCTACGATCGTAAGAAAAGTTTATTTTCAATGATTCATCGCCAAAAACACAGATTTTTTCATATATATAAAAATAATTTGTCAAACTGATTATTATTATTTTCAAATCATCTAATATGGCAATCAAAAGCACATGTACAATTATTTAATAATCTGCTTCAGGCCATTAATCTAGCCTCGCCTTGTGGCCAGAAAACGAATCCGAAATCTGTCGAATAATTTAGTACCCAGATAATCTCAGCGGATTTGGTCCGATTGATTTCGGCAAATCTTAATTGCGACCCCGAGGGGCGAAATTTATTGCGAAATAATCCCCGCTACATCGTCCTTTTTTATATCGGTTTACAAAATAAACAGACTAGGCTTTGTAATAGGTTTTGTGGAGAATGCACCATTCTTAAGCGGCCCCTAGATGTTCAATATTATTAATGCACATTGTACAATAATATTGACGGACTGTAGGTTACATTGAAGGATTGCACAATATATTGATCCCTTCGGCACCGATGCGTAGTCGGGAAACACGCCAAACGTATGCCCAACATTTGTACACGGTTGACATTTGTCATATGAGAACGGGTCGTTTCTTTGACTCGTTCTTGTGTTCAACAGCTCGGCTGTAGAACGATTTGCTGGCTTCTGTGTTTCATCTTTCCTACAACATGGGTCTCTTCAAGACTTCATTACTTCCTCTCCTCAAAAAGACCCTATACACAGCATCCCAGATGGCATAGGCCCTGAGGGAAATTATTTTCCTCAGGCCCTACTGTGTAGAGTTAATGTAAAAAAAATATATATTGAGACAATCAAAAAGAGTTTTTTTTAATATGAATACTTCACAAGAGTCCCAGCTGCTCCCGTCTGGAGCCAGTGAGTCTATTGCATCTTGCATCCCCAACTGGAGTATGTTGTGATTCTGAAAGTAATGGGGAAGGGAAGGAGATGGGGAAGAGGAAGGCAGGGAAGTACCTGGCTATTCAGAACTGGTCACCAAACACGGCTAAAGTCATTTCAATTAGCAACGTTTCAATTCTGAATGGTGGTCTTACACCAGGGCGACACTATGAGTATCTTCCACTTTGGAACGTGCCGCAAATATACTATATTATACATTTTAAATGAATTAATCGTGAAATAACATATATAACTAACTAACTAACCATCACGCCGTTTCTCCGCAGGGGTAGGCAGAGAGGACGGACCGCCAAACATCCCGGTCTTGGCACACATTCCTTGACTAGTGATCACATTAAATTTATTTGCCCACGCCGGGATTCGATTCCGCTACCTTCGGATTGCGAGTCAAAAGCATTACCGCTCGACCACGCCGTCATTAGATGTTTATTGTGCAATATGATCTTTTCCGGTAAATATTGAATCGTCTGTAGGTGATATTGCACAATAATGGTTCATTTCTGTCTCCGCAGTGAACATCATAGTGAGATGTAGGTTTATGATCGAAATTGATACGAATGATAAAATAAGTAAAAAAGAATAGAGAAAATTTATTGTGGAGTGTATTGAATTATACCAAAATTTTCAGTTTTCAGCTGGTTTACACATTCTAACAAATAAATTAAACCTAACAAATTTTCATTAGTGTATTTAATTCTTTTTTTGAACCATTCTGTCATTCATCTACTTTTTTTTTCTCCTTCTTTTTCAAAGTTCTGACTAAAGCAATGGCCATACATGCGATATTTTTCGAAATGTTGAGTTGTTGACTGTAGAAGTGTCAGTTGTAAACTAAATTATTGGACAATAATATTGCAACGTGTGTCCTCTAGCAATATATTGTGCAATGTATTAACGACAATATTGAACGTCCAGGGGCCACTCTAGGCGACACGACGAAAATGAATAGCAAATTGGTGGCCAAATATGGAATCGTATTCCATCAGGATCAGATTGAAACTAAACTCAATTGTTTTAAGATATCATTTAATTTATTTTCATTTTCATTTTAGATGATGAAATGGATTAGACGTACTTACCTTTCACTCGAGAAAAAAGGTTTCAATAACTTGTTTAAATCATCGTGATCTACTTGAAAATTAAATGAAAAGTGCATTTTGTGCACACATGGCGGAGGACTTAGCCAGCCGAGGAATTGAACTCACGGTGCCTGGGTAGGACCCAGTACCGGTGCCAAGTCAGCCACTGACAAAAATTAAATATTGTATTCATATTATGATGTTCATTCAGATAAATGTGCTTCTGGAAATCGTCTAAAAGCCCAAAAAGAAAACCACGGCGGATGGATTAAATAAAATCGAAGTATTATTTGATTTTTATTTTAACTTTATGAGTAAAACCGCAAATTATAATATTTAATTAAATGAAGACAATACAAGCGAAACTCTATCAAAAATCTGGAAACAGAAAAATCTGAAAAAGATATTGACACCTATGGGACTCGTACCCAGGACCTCTTGCTTTCCGGGCAAACGCGCTAATCGCTGCGCCACGGTGTCGACATCAAATTAGGTCATTTTTAACTGTATCATACTTGGACTAAGAACCACCCACATCATCTTCATTTTCTTAACGCAAATATTATTGGCTAATATCTTTATGTATGATTGCAAGATTCAAACCCGAACTAAATGCTCTCTCGATAATGTCTGGATAAATCTTTACCCATTTTATTTAATATGCGACGTCCATTGACTTTTCTGCAAGTCTAGGATGAATATTTTATTTTTATTTTAAATTTATGAGTAAAACCTCAAATTGTAATATTTAATTAAACGAAGACAATATAGGCGAAACTCTATCGAAAATCTGGAAACAGAAAAATCAGAAAAATATATTGACACCTCTGGGACTCGAACCTTATTATTTTTACTATCCACATTTAATTTGTATTGTAGCATATAATGATATAAAATTTAATTTAAAAACCGTTTATTAATAAACAAGTTCTGCCCTGTAATTATTATTACGCGTGACAGCTGTTTCTCCTTCGGAAGGCATTATAAAGTTAATCAAATCGTTTTTTTTTTCATAGAATTACTGATGTACCTATATTTAAACTCTTAAAAACATTTTTCCGTTAACTTGATGTAAACTCCGGAGTCGCCCTCTGAACGGACGATATCTAATCCACTGAGCTATGCAGGCCTATATACATATTACTAGCTTTTGCCCCCGGTTTCTCTCGCATAGTATTAGGGGGTGTTTCCACTCCGCCTCCTCCACCTTCCCTATCCCCATTCCACTCCCCCCCGTCTTCCCCGCCTTCCCACCCCCCTTCTCACCCTCTCACCACCCCCTCCATACCCGTTACATTTACTTTTCAAACAGCTCGCGTGCCACTTATAAAAGCGTAACAATCAAACACACGCAGTTTCGCATTCATAATATTAGTTTCATTCATAATTTTAACTACTATCAAAGGGATCTCCATAGTAATCTAAACAAATAACAAAATGACAGCGCACGACAAATAATTACTTCTACATAGTTACCAAGCAACGCTTTGCTTTTCGTTTGAACAATAAACGTATAATAAATAATTTCATAACGCCAGAGCTTATCAAAATATATACAGCCTATATTACTTGCAAATAATGTAGCTTTTTATTAGTGAAATAATTTTTAAAGTTCATTCAGTATTTTTTGCGTGAAAGAGTAACAAACATTCATTCATGTAAACTTTCGCCTTTATAATATTTATAGGATGTTCGCCGTAGTCAAAAATTTGTTATTTAAAACTGAAATTTTTTCAAGTATTTCAATTTAGAACTGTTTTCATGATGCTCAAATAACACAAAAAATGACGTAGTACATTATCAAAAATACATTTTATATGAGATGTAATTTATTAAGGCCTTGTTTACAAATAACATCCCTTCGCATTATGTGGCCCTCTACGGTTACACTGGCCACCGGCCACCTTTACCCTTAACGAGTATCTCAAAACAGAAAAACATCCCTTTACGTCTCGCCCTAGATAAACATGTCACAAAACAACGCTGAGTTAAATTTCGAGGGTCTTCTAGATAAAAATCAGTTTTTCTCCTGGAATTTACTTGTATCTTATTTTTTCCCAACTGAGGGTAAGTTGGGTTGACTGGGCCTTATCTTATTTTTCCAGCCTATATTATACGGCCGTATCACATTGGGGTGAACAGGTTCAATTGTGGCATTGTGAAAATAATTAAACTTAGCATATTATCTTTAGTTTTATTAGATAATCTTGTGAATAATTAAATTTGAATAATAAATACTCGTAGATGACAAAGGTTTAGGAGCAGAATGATTAAAAAAAATTAAGCAATTCACATTTGATTCATTCTGTAAAATTTAATAATTTAAGCTGGTAGTTCAATGAATGAACGCTTTTATTATTTCCGTGACGATTCGCGGTTGCGGCACCGTGACGGCAAAAAAGGTAATAAACATACTCTTTCAAAAGATGAGACACACCACGTACTTAGTTCTGCTTCCTCCAAAGGTACAGAGTGATCATTTTCTTGCATCTCTCTCACATACTGGTAACGTCTCCGTAGACCACTACAATACTATTACTAGCCAGACGGCCGGCGTGGTCTAGCGGTCAGGCTTTTAACTCGAAAACCGAAGGTCGCGGGATCGAATCTGAGCGTGGTAAATAAATTTTATTTGATTAATTTGTGTTTTTTCACGATTATTTCATTTAAAATAATGTACAGTATATTTGAGGCACGTTCCAGAGTGGAAGATGTATCTCAAAGGTATCGTCCTGGTGTAAGACCACCATTCAGAATTGAAACGTTGCTTTAAATGGCTTTACTTCCCTATCTTCCCCTCTTCCTTCCCTTCCCCACTACCTTCAGCCTCACAACATACCCAATTGGGGATGCACTCACTGGCTCCAGACGCGAGCAGCTGAGACTCTTGTGAGGAATTCATAAAAAAAGCCGTGACGATAATTTTGAAAGTATGGATTATGTTTGTCATTTGTTTTTGGGGTGTTATGCCGTGTTGCGCTACCTCCTCCTTTAGATAAAGCTAAAGGAGGCTAAAGGAGGAGGTAGTAGGGTAGACACCCCAAAAACAAATAACAAAAATACTTTTGGCCGTGAAATATCATATCCGTATGGATTATAGTTTCAAGGATAATATCGAAGGGTGAGTGAATTCCAAAAATTAAAAAAAACGTCAAATGTCAACGCACTCATGGATTAGTTTTTGTTACACACTAAACACCATATAATCAAATTCATATAAGAAATATCGTAAGAGTGCAGCACAAATTTTTAAGATTTATTAACTTCAAGTTACACATACCTATTCAACACATTAACTACACATCTTTACTAAACACACTTAAATTGCATTCCCTAGAAAACAGAAGAAAAATAAACGACCTAACTTTTTTGTTTAAAATTATTCACTCCGAATTAGATTGTTGCGAACTCCTGCATCTCATTGACTTTAAGGTACCAACTCGAGCGACAAGGCAAAATATATTATTCTGCAACAATAATTCTCTAACCAACTATCACACACATGCACCAATTTCTCGACTTCACACACTAGGGAACAAATAGACCTCAAATATCGATGTATTTAATACAAGTTTACCGTTATTCAAGAAATATCTGAACAATATTTTTATGTAGAATATTTTGATATCTAAGGAGCATCATCTAGGGTCTATTGCATATATTTGTGTATTTCTATATTAATCTACAATGTAAAAACTTGTTAACGTTTTCTTTTTATGTATCTTGCATTTTGTCATGTATTATTCATGACATTTAATCAGTCACCTGTAAATTTTGTAATTACTAACATACCTACTAGTTTATTTCTATGTCATTTACAACTTAGAAACTTTCTCTTTTATTGTAATGCACTATCATTCCTAAATTTATCTGTATGATGTTTACCTACTAGTTATATTTTTATAGTTTATCTTTTTTATTCAAAAAAACTGTCTCTGTAATATAAACTTGTCATGTAAAAGCCCATCAGGGCGTTGAAAATTAATAAATAAATAAATAAAATAAATAAGAACAGTCGGTGAGCGTATGCCGGCCCCAAAGGAATAACATATAATTTTTGAAATATAAAAATTCAAACTTTAAAAAGTTTTAAAAATGGCACCCCTTACATTTCTTCCAAGGCGTAGTCCAGCGGTAAGGCTTTTGACTCGCACACCGAAGGTCGCGGGATTGAATCCCGGCGAGGCAAATAAATTTTATTTGATTAATTTGTGTTATTTCACAATTAATTAATTAAAAATAATATATAGTATATTAGCGGCACGTTCCAGGGTGGAAGATACTCTCAGTATCGCCTTGGTGTAAGACCACCATTCAGAATTGAAACGTTGCTTGAAATGGCATTAGCCGTGTTTGGTGACCAGATCTGAATAGCCAGGTAAATCCCCACCTTCCTCTTCCCTATCTCCTTCCCCTCCCCACTACCTTCAGCCTCACAACATACCACATTTGGGGATGCCATAGTCTCACTGACTTCAGACGGGAGCAGTTGGGACTCTTGTGCGGTATTCATATAAAAAAAAATATATATATCGGTTGTTACGAAAACCGAACTAATTAACCTGAGGCGTTAAAAAGTGCCTGTCTGATTTCTCTCGTGTAACATACATACGTGTAAAATATATTACTCATACATTTGCGACTTTCCAAAGTCATTTTAAGTACGTTTGAAATATAGTACAATACACCTACATACAATAAATTAGCGAAATTGTACGAAAAAGTTTATGATTTTATATCTTCTGTAGGTACCTACTCTTTTCTACTCTATACAAAAACTCAATACTTCACTCGTTTTTTCTTATAAACGATAGGTAAAAGTTTTCCCTCTCATTTGAATCTTTTCCCCGCCTTTAATACTTTAAGATTGTGCCAAGAAGGAAGAAAAAAACTCAACTTTCAGGTCAAAGAAGTAAAAACTGAGGAACAAGATAAATAATTTGAAACTTTTCGACTGCCATTTGGTTGAACTTTTGGCAGAGACAATTGATTTTTAGAAGAAAAATATATTTTCAACACTCATTTTATCAAAAAATTTGCGATATTCCTTAAATTTTTCATGTTGTTTTCCTTCAAATACTGTACCTTTTGTACATTTAAATTGTCGGTCCGTTTAAAGAAGATTTTAATTTATGTGAATTATAAATATTTCATAAATTATATTTATTTATAACTAGCAGACCCGGCCACACGTTGCTGTGGCTAACGAAACCTTTATAACCAACGCCATCTGTTAAATCAAATCGACACCTAGCTGCCCGCTGCCCGATATGTTGGCTAGATGTATTATGCATTTCAACCAATTTACACAAAACCCTGACAAATTATATAAAAACCTTCCTCATAAATCACTCTATCTATTGGTGAAAACCGCATGAAAATCCGTTGCGTAGTTTAAAAGATCTAAGCGCACTTACAGCGTGAGCGACTTCATTTTATACCAAGTAAAGAGTAAAGATAAAAATAGATACGTTTTAAGATTTTCACTGCCAAAAGCATTTTCGTTATTTGTTTTTGGGGTGTTATGACGTGTTGCGCTACCTCCTTCTTTAGCCAATATTTCGGACATCGTTGCAGTGTCCATCATCAGGGCAGATCCGGTAGATGTGTGACACATTTACCGGATCTGCCGGATCTGCCCTGATGATGGACACTGCAACGATGTCCGAAACCTTGGCTAAAGAAGGAGGTAGCGCAACACGGCATAACACCCCAAAAACAAATAACGGAAAAAATATAAAGATAATTTAATATGCCTAAACGGGCATTTACAAAACATGCGATATAAATCGTGGAACAGTAAATCATAAGTACCTAATCAGTAATTATGGTAATTAAATTGTATAAAATACGTGTAGAAGAATAGTAGTCTAATTAGGGTTGGGGTTGGGTACCGCCACCCTGGAAACCGTTTATTGGATAACCAACACCTTTGCCATAGTTCATTGTGGTTCGCTACGTTTGGTGACTTAATAGGAGAGCCCGGGTTCATGGGATAAGGTTTGTCCGGACCATGGCGGCGGGCGTCTGCTCACCTGCTGCGTGAAGGGCCGGATCGAGAGAGACTAGTTAAGGGAGGCCTTTTAACTTCTCCAGCCCGTCTCTTTCGATTCATCGTCTACACCGACATTGGAGGGATGGATCCTGGACACTGTCCCCCATATTCCTACCCACCCCTCATACATTTTTCCTTCCCAGAACTTCCTCTCCTTCCTTTCCTTAAAAAAACCGTCTAGCGTATCTAGCATGGTCGATCGATATAGGTTTTATCGAAAATGTCAGTAGCTTGTCATCGCTCCCGAGCACGACTGCAGGCCGCTAACGAACAAACAACACTTCACAACAACTAAGAGTTCCTAATTTATTTGACGTGAACTCTTGTTTGTTCGTTGGTTACTTGCAGTCATGCACGGGAACGATGACAAGTTACCGACAATATCGGTAAATCCTTTATCGATCGACCATGCTAGGACCCCAGACCACTACAGCCGAAGTCGACATCGTGACTACCATAAGTACCGAACGGCAGAACTGACGTCTTGGCAAAGCATAGCTTGACGAGGGGAGTGGTGCTGTTAAAAGAATTGCAAACCATTTGGATGTAAGTGACTGTTCTTTATATGCCTTAAAAATATTATTGAAGAGTCACTTGCCTAAATGCTGATAGGGTTACTAAATTGTACTGTAATTGGAATTATACTGTTGTACATTAATAATAAAAAATTAAAAAATAATAAAAATAAAGATGGACATTACTTCGTCCTCACAGATACGTCCACAACGCACTTCGATCAGTTGATCTTTTCAGCACAAAACAATTTTATCGAGAATTTACAGAAATGTACTACCGTTAAATATGTTTTTATGCTTTGTTGCAATAGACTTACATTGCCTGTTGCAATAGAACTTTTCAGAACAGTACCTACGTTGGTTCGTTTGAACTTCGAAGCAAATTCTTACAGAGAGCTTTTAAATTATCCTCCACGTCTTAAAAGATATCTTTAAAAAGATCCTTTGCGGATCGCGCGAGTAATATTTGGTCTTTGTGGCGTACCATTTTCCGTCGATCAAGTAATCGCGCAGAACACCATTACGCTGCCGTAAATTTCGCAATTTATTGACCATAAAAAAGGCGAAAACACAATCCTTCGGAAGAGATGCTTTATTTTTTTCCCGGACGATTTCTTTATAGCTATTCTTTTCCTCGGAGAGATGGGCCCAATCAGCGTCTTTGCGATGCTGTGGTGAAACAGATCATAAGATTGGCAGGACTGAGCGTTTATTGCCTTTCGATTGGCCAAATTCCATTTATTTTTGGTGCCGGGCGGACTAATATCCTCTCCGAGTTGAATTATAATAAAAAAATACTCTCGCGCTTTTCTAACGCGGGTTAAATGAAATAACGTTGAGGAAGGCTTTCTTCTTTTAATCTAAACGAAAAAGAATTTTTTTTGGCTTCGGAGCTACTTTGAAAATGATATTATATACATAGTATTAAGAGCGTTTAACCAGCCAGCGGCCGAAAATTCACATTTCGTCGAAAGTTGTTCTTACGGTCGTGCAGGGTGGTTACAATGAGAAAGATTAATTATTCGACTATTTTTCTACCACTTTGTTTTCTTTAATGTTTTAATCTATGTTTTTATATATATTATAAATTTTAGCGGAAACTTCGCTGGTTAATGCAACCATGTAAGACGTTACTTTCTTATTAAAATATGTATAACTGTTTGTTTCCTAAATAAACTAAAATAAAAAAAAATAAAAATATTCTCCGTACCAGCTTTTTAAAATTATAACTTAATATCGATTTTATTTCATTTTAAATTTGCTTTAATTTATTCCTACATCCAAAAATGCTGATAGGCCTGATGATAAAACTATTAAAATAATGTACTTTTTGTAATTATTATTATTAATAATTACAAATTAGTATAATTTATTTGCCCACGCCGGGATTACCCTTCGACCACTTTGGTCGTCAGGCAAAATTATGTATCAAATTTCCTTGGCTTATTATGTTAAGGTACCTATAAGAATTATAATATTAAAAATAAATCTCTTAACTAAGTTCGTAAATAAAAGGAAAATAAATAAAATATAGTTATCGATATTGTCTACCAATTGTATCTACCAATATCCCATATTATAAATAAAACAAAATATTCCACGAAAGAAAACAACAGTCCCATAGCATTATGGTAAAATATTGTTTCAGGATTAAAGAAATCCAATATTCTGAAGCATTTATTCGAGGTTACAATATAATATTACGTACATGTCAGTTAGTCCGTATGTTTATCATTCATTACAATCCTTATAAATAAGCATTCGCATTTTCTGCCAATTTTATGGTTTATACATTTTTGTCTATCGACAAAGGCATGTTTATTTACGGCTTTCACGGTGGCCTAGATTCTTTCATTGGGTCGTAAAATTTATGATTGAAGCCGATTCGATGCTGCTATAATAAAAGAACGCGGAATTTATAGTTTGACAAATGTTTGTTACAAACAATAAAATAAATGTAAGTGCCGTTTACAGTTTATGTCCGTGATAAATTGCCCTTAAAAACTGTAATGAATTTTGACAAATGTGTTTTTGTTATCTGTTTTTTGCAGGTTACAATTCAGTTTTATTTGAGAGCTTACCAACACCTTTGATTTTTTTTATTGCGAATGTAATGTAAACGTATTGTTTTGTTTTACATAACATTTTTCCTCAAGGTGGTATTAAAAATAATTCATAATCTGATCTTTCATAGATGGTGATCGTTTAATTATTTTAGGAAAAAAAATTTTTTTTTAAGTTATGCTAATATTACGATGGATTATCTTTTTATTTTTCTTTTCCATATATTCGTTTAGATTTATTCTTCAATGATATTATTATATCGATGGGAATAACCTTCAAAAGTTATGAAAAGAGAGTTGTTCTAATAAAAATTCAATATTTTCCATTTTATTTTCCGTATCTCTTTATAATAATTTACACGACATAATACTGATAATAAATTTATTTATTTATTAAGGGTATATTAGCAAAACTGACTCATTCCAATTTTTATCTAATTTGACCAGTGAATGCAATATTTTTCTAAATACATTTCTAAGCCAATTTTTTTACATAGATGTTGCAAAAATTATTTATACCTAAATAACTAAAAATTACTTTGTTTTTGCAAGTTGGTCTTGTTCCATCCAATGTTACTATTAAAACGAGCTACTTCCATTTCAGCCAATAGAAACAAAGCATTTGGTTGCGTAACAAAACGTGGCCGCCTAGTTGATTTATACATATGAATGTTGCTGTCCTATGAATTCCAAGACAGTTGGTTGCAAAAACAGGTTTATTCCATTCAGCCAATAGAAACGAAGCATTTGGTCATGTAACAAAACGTGGTCGCCTAGTTGATTTATACATATATGAATGTTACTGTCAGTTGTTTTATATGGCGTTTCAAAAACAGCGTATTCTAAGACAGTTGGTTGCAAAAACAGGTTTATTCCATTCAGCCAATAGAAACGAAGCATTTGGTCATGTAACAAAACGTGGTCGCCTAGTTGATTTATACATATGAATGTTACTGTCAGTTGTTTTATATGGCGTTTCAAAAACAGCGTATTCTAAGACAGTTGGTTGCAAAAACAGGTTTATTCCATTCAGCCAATAGAAATGAAGCATTTGGTCATGTAACAAAACGTGGTCGCCTAGTTGATTTATACATATGAATGTTACTGTCAGTTGTTTTATATGGCGTTTCAAAAACAGCGTATTCTAAGACAGTTGGTTGCAAAAACAGGTTTATTCCATTCAGCCAATAGAAATGAAGCATTTGGTCATGTAACAAAACGTGGTCGCCTAGTTGATTTATACATATGAATGTTACTGTCAGTTGTTTTATATGGCGTTTCAAAAACAGCGTATTCCAAGACAGTTGGTTGCAAAAACAGGTTTATTTCATTTCAGCCAATAGAAACAGAGCATTTGGTCACGTGATGAAATAGCCGTCAGTTGTATTATATGGCGTTTCAAAAACAGCTTATTCCTAATATGTAATGTAAAAATATCTTATTACTTTTCAATGTTTTTGAAGTAAGAATTTCTTTAGCACCGTTATGATTCGAAACTCGATGAAACAAAAAAGCGACACTAAAAAGACACAAACAAAGACGTATTTAGGATTTAGCCTACGAGAGAATGAGATATTATAATCGGTCTCCTCTTTGTGCGGTGCTTCGTAGCCTTCCCACTCAGGCCCGGACTGGGACCATTTGGGGCCCTCCGCTAAAATCTGTAAAGGGGCCCCCTAACGTGGGAGGGGGGTTCAGAAAACTACGCTATATTGGCAACTATAAAGAAGAAGAAATTCAGACAGGTTTTTATACGAATATTATGATTTTCGACTTTTGTTGACTTTATTATTTATTGAATTATTATTATAATTTGTTTTTTTCATTAATGCGTTTACCTAATGTTATTAACCTGTAAATGTTTCTAATAAAAAAATGAAAACATCTTGAAAACTGACTTTTTCCGAAACTTCGTTGCTCACTAATTGAAGCAAGTCAGTTTTTCTCGGGACGCGGGGCCCCTAGTCGATGCGGGGCCCCTAGGCAGTTGCCTACTCTGCCTTAGAGATAATCCGATACTGGGTCCAACCAAGAGCAATCCTGTAAAAATGTCTTTGTTTGCGCAAAATCTTTCTTCAATACTCATCCTCGCACAGTCTAAAATATCAACATATACAATTTTGTAATGTTGAACTGTTGAAATAGAGTCAGTTTCATCTTTTGATTTTTTATCGGGCATTATAACTACTAACAAGAAAAAAAAATTTTTTACGTTTTGTGGGGCCCCTTCGGGGCCCCCTCGCGCCGGGGGCCCTCCGCGATCGCGGACCTGCGGACCTGGCCAGTCCGGGCCTGTTCCCACTCCTGCCTATTTTTTTTCTGAAGGTTTCACATAAACCGCGTGTGAACTCGCAATTTTTTAAAAATATTTCAGATTAAAAAATGACATTACGACACCTGTGACAGTTTTTTGTGATTTCCCAACGAAACTTTGACGTGGAATGAGTCAGTTTTGCAAAAATAACCCTCGATCAACTGTTGAAATTGAAACATCATCGTAATATTTAATCATTGAAAATAATACCGAACTCCTGTTTCAATGGCATTGTAATGTAATCTGAAACGTTCGAATCAGCCGTCGGCGCTCGTGTAATCAAATATCATGACACCCACGTGAAATGGATAAAGTACTTTTTTTACAAATATTTAATAATAACGGTACGTAATTAAAATAAAGCATTGTTGTATTGTGCATTTGCATTATTGCACATGCGAAACTTGACTACTTATGGACTAATATATTCATCGAGCGATGAGGAAAATCAATGTTTTTGATTAATAATCAATCAAAAAAGTCTGATAACGGATTTTAAGTTTCAACATCAGGACAGCGCGTTTTTAGCGTTAGTCAGTTATAATTTCATGAATTGCACTGCAGTGGCCGACTAAACCGTCAGAGGCCCAGGGTTACTAGCTTTTTATTCAGTTCACACGGGCCTCTGATCCTGGGGGGCCTCCAAACGCCTCCATATTCCCCTGATCAAAAATACTAAACAAGATCTTAAGGCACCAGGACCCTATATTTTCATTTTTTATTTCGTTTTCTAAATAGTGCATTTGTTAATAATGCTCTCATCAAATGTTACGTAGTGCCATAGTGACTGGATTTTCAAACAGTTTAAGATTGGGTGCATGCAAATCAGATATATAGTTGTTCTAATATGCAGTCAACCAGTTTAAAAAACATGGTTTCGAGAAAAACGCGTTCAAATCCCAGCTGAAGGATAATTCAACAGACAAACTATTGAAATCGTTTTTTACTATAAAATGGTGTATCTCCGTCAATTTTACGAATTTCTTTAAAACATCCAATACGAGCATTATTGACAAATGCATCTTTTAGAAAACGAAATAAAAATAATTACAATTTTTTTTACAGTGTCCTGGTGCCTTAGTCCGCCACTGGTGCATTGAACAATGCAAATACTATTTAAAATTAGTGTACTCCCATATAGCACCGTGCTGATTAGAGTGGGGAATTAAAAAAAAATAAACTCTTAAATTAAACCCATCCTAAAAATAAATTGCCATCATTATTGAAAGATCGCGACTATAATTTCGCGATTTTCTGGTGCATAGATATGTCCCAATTGGTCCCAGAGCATAGATATACCACTCAAGTAGACACTAGTTTTACATATTCTTCTATTAAATTCATAGACAATACATGTAACATTGGTGTCATCTGTGCTTTCGACCTACGTACAGATTCCAAGTTCCAAATCGTGATTAGCTCGACATTTCAACCAAGCCGAGCATGAAATCAACTGATATACCGGGCCACAATCGTAAGTACAGTATAATTTAAGCAAAAAGCTACTTTAATAGTAACAAAAATATAAAAACGCACTACATATTTGGAAACTTGAGTTAACCCCACTTTTCAATACTTTGCTTCTGTGAAAATCATCTGAAAATTGTTATTTCCGACGGCAAGCGGCTCTTCTGAAAACAGCCAAATATTTTTATCATCTTATTCTGTTAAAATAATATGAAGCTGTATGCGTTCAAAGGAAAATATTTTGAAATCAGTAGCTGTTATAAACAAACCCTGAACCACACATCTGTCATATGATGCAAATAATATCCAACCACCTGCGCCATCTGCTTCGAGTTGTCCAGATTATTTCTTGCTATAAGAATTATCAACATTATCCTCAATCATTTAACTGTATGTACTCTTTGTAAGCTGCGATCTTTGGAATGATTGCAAACTTTTCACCAGAATATATTTTCAAATTATATGGTGCCTCAGATATAGGTACCATTTCGATTTATTTTTACTGAAAGTCTGATGAAATATGAGATCGACAAAAATTACTGAATTTAATCATTTGATATCAGTAACACAATTTGAAGGGTGGTGGTTCCGTTAAGATCGTTATATTTTTTTCGGTGTTTTATACTATTTTCGTAGAGTGAGTTCTTGGTTATCTTAAAATATAAAAATTTATGTTTCTTTGTTTGTCCCTTATACGGTACCTAAACTTTCATCCGATTGCGATGAAACTTTGTTGATTTGTCGTGCGCATGCCCGCAAAGGTTTCTATATGTACCTATATAACGGTGAGCTCTAGCGTAATAAAATTATTTCCTATACCCTTCTTCCGATTGCGATGAAACTTTGGTGAGTTGTTGTGGGCACGCCCGCGAAGATTTCAATCTACATATATTGTAGACCTGTGCCGTTATGAAATTTGCATAAAACTTCTAGCGAGAACTAGCTCTTGAGTTTGGTGTAGGAGTAAAATATATTATTATAGAGCGGACAAAAATATAATATCTTGTAGAATGTGTTAACTTTAAAAAATATTATTTTGATTTGAAATGAAGTTACTGCTTTTTTTGTTCTTGACGTTTTACTCTTTTTCTTGAATACTATCAATTATGTTATTATTTTTTCACTTCTTCGGGAAGACTAAATTATAATAAAATATTTTAACCTTTTGTAAATATAATTATTATGCCCTTACACATGGCACGATCAAGTGAATCAGATACTTGAGACGGGCCATGTCAAAAGTCAGAATAATAGAAGAGTATGTATGAGACGATGTATGAATGTGAGTGAGGCAAAGAGTGTGTGCCAAGACCGAGTTGTTTGGCGGTCCGTCCTCTCTGCCTACCCCTGCGGGGAAACGGCGTCATGGTTAGTTAGTTAGTGTAGAAAATATAGGAATTTGGATGTTATATTTACGACTTTGATGAATTTCAATATGTGTAATTTTGAGTCTTTTTTATAGATGTCTTCAATTTTCAAATGTTGCTGAAGAGAATGAAGGTTGTTTTATCAAAATTACATTAATAATTAGTCTTTGTATAGTACACGCCAAACTTTAATGCCAGCCTGATGATGATACATAAATCGTCGTTATAAGCGAGTTCAAGGTCAGAAAAATGGCGTGCCTCCCCGCCCAAGCCTTTCTCTGTTGCACGTATATTTTTTTACGCAACTTTCTACTTGGCTCACGTTCATTATTCAGTAATTACTCGAGAATGGATCATATCAATAAATTTCAAGCCGGCATTCAAGTTTGGCGTGTATTAAATTATCTTTAAAGGGTTTAATTTTTTTTTTCAAATTCACTTCCCCAATCAATATTTCCGTACTAAATTAATAATTGAAATAGCGCGTAATAGATTTTTTTCAAACTTTTGAATGTAGCTATAACGTTGTGGTTATCCATTATAGATAAATGAAACAATGTTACTTTGTTTGAACCACTTGTA
Organism: Limnephilus marmoratus; assembly: GCA_917880885.1. Classification (NCBI taxonomy): domain Eukaryota; kingdom Metazoa; phylum Arthropoda; class Insecta; order Trichoptera; family Limnephilidae; genus Limnephilus; species Limnephilus marmoratus. The sequence goes on from OU862925.1 coordinate 22,704,067, forward strand.
TATGTGTTTAAAGCCGACCGGTTTCGAAACGACCATGGGGAACAAATCCATGATTTGGCTGTAAGATAATATTTTTTGTTTGTTGATAATAAGTTCATTATTATTAAGGGATTTTTTTAAATTTCCAAGGCTTTCTAAGTCATCTAAGCGTTTTCCTTTATGGTTAATATGAAAGATTTAATTTAATTTATAATGTTAGTAGGTATATCAGTTTTTTTTAGATTAACTGACTTGCGAATATTTCTTAATACATATAATAAATATATAAATACATTTCCTAGTGCGATATAAATGTAAAAAAATGATCTTATTTTCCTATTTTAATCCAGGTTGTCGATTGAGATTTGAGATGATTTATATGTTAATATTATCCAAAGAGCTCGTCATATAGGATGCAAATATATACAGGGATGATTGAAAAATGTTAAAGAGGTGTTGAAGAGTATTTTGAAATCACAGAAGCGAGTGTACAGTGTAGACTGTGTACAGGGTGAATAGAGGAAGATGCAAATTCAGGACCAAAATATATGTTAATACGCCCTTCGCGCCCTTCGCCCCCTTCTGGAGCAATCGAGGCGATAAGCAGCAGAAACGCCCTCTGCAATATTTAAATAAGTATAGTGATAAAACCCTTTTAAAAACATCCCTCCAAACTCTGTATGTTTCTAGAAATTAAAGGCGTGCTGTCCGTGTAGGCTGAAAAGATGTGCCACCCTTAAGTAAAATATACCTTTCAAGATTTTAATTTTAATTTCCATTTGTATTTCTATTTTACTTTAAAATGTTGTTATTTTTTTCTCTTAGTTTTTCACTAAATTTATATATGTTTTTAATTTTGATTTATATAATTATATGTTTTAATTTATACAGAACACTTGAGTTCTTAACATTTAATTTTTATTATTAATTTTTGTATTTCAAAATTTGAATTTGAATTTTCATTTTTACTTTTCTTTAAAATATGGTCTTTTTTTTTCTCTTTAGTTTTAAGTATTTCTTAATATTTTTTGAAATGTTAAAATATTAAATGTACGACTACCACAACACGGGCTTAGCCTAGTGTGGTAGCCAAAAAAAAACCAAATATCTGTTACTAATAAAAAAATATATGAAAAAAAAAAAAAAAAAAAAAAAAAAAAAAAAAAAAAAAAAAAATTAAAAGGTCCCTAATAATTAATTTTTTTTTTAAAAGTCCTACGAATTGTTTTATTTTCATAAATTTGTGTAATATTTTTGATAGCACAATCGTTCTGCATTTATAAATTGAATCTTTTTGACAAATTTGTGCTTTTTAGCAAATTGTTAATTATAACGTAGGTTAGTCATGTTTTTTTTTTTAACTTTATTTTTATTTTTTTAATTATGTTTGTCAACAGTGATTCACATCAAACCGCTTACAAATGCATTTACACTGAACATGGTTGATACCATCACTAATTACCCTAAACTACATTACGTGCACTAAATACCATCACACACGGCCTTTGTTTCCTCCTTCCTACAATATGGGTCTCTTCAAGACCAATGTTAATTCCTTCCTCTCCTCAAAAAGACCTTCCAAACAGCATCCCGATGACATAGGCCCTGTGCGAAATTATTTTCCTCAGGGTCTCCAGTTAATGAAAAAAAAAAATAAAGACAAACACAACATTGATAACATAATACTACACATACATTACGTTCATACACACATACACATACCATGCATTACATAACAGTAACAAGTTTTTAGAATAATAAGTTTATTGAACAACATAACAGGGACCTTTAAATCTTGTTAAGAGAAGATTGTTGTTAATGCATTGTTAAATTAATATAATGTTTTTTACAAGTCTCATTAAAATTACGGCACGTTCCCATACCCCAGCTTAGCTCGATATTTTTTTAATATTTAACGGTTTATAATTTACAATTCATCAACCAATTCCAGGAACATTGAACCTGTTCATGTTACCTTTGTAGGCAAGTTCATATGGTCACATTTAAATTTAGTGATATGAAAGATATTGGAAAAAGATAGATATCGAGAATGATATTTTTTGTACTGTACTTATTTATTCTTTAAAAAAAGCTCATCCCTTCAAAACTAAGAAAAAATTTAACTTTATTTTATGCCTCGTGCTCATACATTTGACTTCCTCAGTCAATTTTTGTTAGCAGGAAACATTAAAAAATATATATTGCTTGCACTTAGAAGTAGGTAGGTTAATTGAAATAGGCGATGGACAAAAATGACTTTAAAATGAGAGGTCCTAATGGCCGAGTTGGTTAGGGCGTTTGTCGCGGTAAGACAAGATATACGGAGTTCAAGGCCTAGTTGCGACCGTAAACTTTTTTTCTGAATCTTGTTCTTTTTCATACATTCGTTTAAATTTATTAGTGTAAGATTTATCTTTTCAATGATGTGTTTCGTTGACGTGTATAACAAAGTTATTATAATACGTTATTCCAATAAGTATTGAATTTTTTTTTTACATGAGCTCCACACAGGAGGCCCTGAGGAAAATAATTTTCCTCAGGGCATATGTCATATTTGGGGATGCTGTGTGGAGGGTTTTTTAAGGAAAGGAAGGAGAGGAGAGTTCTGGGAAGGAAAAGGGTTTAAGGGGTGGGTAGAAATAGGGTTCAGTATGTCCTGGTCATCCGCCTCTAAGAGCTAGACAAACCTCACCCCTTGAACCCGGGCACCCCTGCTAAATCACCAAATGTAGCGAACCACTTGGGGTGATCTATGGCAGAGGTGTTGGTTATCCAATAAAGGTTCCCATTTAGAAAAAAATAATCAATAGGTGTCCCATGTATTTAAAATCGGGTAGATTTATCCGAGACACCATCTAGGTTACAAACCAATTGTATAAAACTTCATTTAAAATTTTAGCAGCCACAAATATGGAAAAAAAAATTTGTCGAAGATAATATTGTAAATTCTAAATTTGAAATAAGAGATCGAGAAAAATGACCAGTCCCAATGTGTATCATGCACGGGGCATGGGGATGAGGGTAACCTTACGGATACCCTAGCTAAGACGCTAATGGATTTCGTTGAGTTATGCCCAACCACCAAACAAGAAAAGGTATATCACAATTAAGTAGTACTCACGGTAGTTGTCTTCTGGCTTGGTGATAGTCATCCATAGATGTCCATAGCGCTCGATATTGTTCTATTTGATTGTTAAACGATAGAAATTGAGTCCCGTCAAGTTCACACAAAGTATACGAAGAAAACGATAAGGTTTACACTTTATGTAACGATATGTTAGATAACACTTCGGCGTGGTGCAAAAATGTCACGATACGGTCGGGGGTTAGCAACGGACTGACTTGTTGACGATAAAGCGCTTGTCACTTGTTGACCGTGTAGTTAGGGACCCTTATTGTGCGGAATTCCCAAGTCTGGGTTCCTGCCGATCTCGTATGACAATCGGAGCACAAAACGAAAGAAATCCATCGGCGTTATGAAACATTCCGCCCACCAAAATACAGCAAATTGTATTTTAAAGAAAAGTTGAACGTTAAGCGAAACGCAGAATGCCATGAAACGTAACGTCGATGAAAAGAAGACGAAGCAGAAGAACTAGTTTTAAACGATAACTAGATGTAGATAAACTAGACGAAAAGAAACTAAATGATACGATTAACATAGACGTAAAAAGAATAAAACGAACCGCGAAACGATGATGATTAGTCACATTGCCTAGGCAATGGACACGATTAGGTGAATGGTCTTGTAAGAGAAGATCCATTCAAAGTACGAAGCGTAACGATAGCACAAGATTTTTAATAATGATTCTAATCACTTGCTCCGTAGAGAGTGATGTCCAATGTTTGGTTAAAGATAGAATACGAATTTCGAAATGATTAAGTAGAAAATCCGAACGACGAGAGGCTTTGTTATGAAAGTTGTGTACGAATAGATAACAGTAAGCAGTAAGACGTTGGAGTTTCCGAATACGATATAATTTGTTTAATAAAAGTTTAGCAGAATATATCATGTTGGACTAATGACGATTGAACTCGTTCTTCAGAGTGGAGTTCAGTTTTGTTAAAATGGCCATTTGAGATGGGCCAAGAGTCGTTTGGCTGGACAAACCCGGAGGGCTCCGCCCACCATAATACGTTACGGATAAGAACGGCCTGAGAATAGCCACGTGAAGCGATATCCGATGGATTATCAACCGATGATGCTTGACGCCGATGATTAGATGCGATAACTGTCAAGAGCGATAATTGGTCGGTGTAACGATTCCCGTGACGAGTATCATCGGGTGAAGCATCCGGTGGCCTCCACTTCCATCCCAATACCCTGAGAGTAAGAGTATGATCAACATTCTTGAAGATTACATAAGTGAGATAGTAGACCGGCGGTAAGTTTCGGTAGGCGCGAAGTTTCGGTTTGCTACAATCCAACTTCTGCAGTTCAAGTTGACCTCGTTTGGTATGTTCGATAACTTCGGATTGCGTTTGTTGAGCTTGTTCCACACTGGAACAGCCGATGATGATTGAATCGATATTTGAATCCGAAGTGATCGCGTAGCGTGTGAGTGATAATTCGTAACCATTATTTTCTGTCAACGATCTGACAATACGGTAGGACAGAATAAAGGCAGAGATATCAGAAGTCACAGGGTGTAATGGGTAATCCGGGGTAGATTCCGATAATTGATGACGCCAAAATATTCTTTGGAACGCGTGATTTGGCTCTTGTGGGCATATTTGGCGATACATTTGCCGTACTTCAGCAATGAACACCACAGATGGCGAACGAAAGTTTTGCAGAAGTTCAGCAATGTTTGTTTGAAGCTTGGGAACGATAAGGAAGGCATCATTTGACGATGATTCATTCACCTCCGTCACCGAGGCATCGAAGACAATTCGCAAAGTAGTGGTAACGGTGCCCGGACGAAGAATGCAATGACGAAGTATGTGATGCATTTCCTTGAGTAAATCTTTTCCAGGAACACGTGTCATGTGACCACTGTGCAAGTAGTCAGTCATGAAAGCGAAGTACGGTTCACGTAAACTGAGCTTTACTGTCGGTTTACGTTCGATTGAAAGGATGATGCGCGAAGAAACTTCGCGCGAACCTGGGAAAGCGATATCCTTATCCTTTTCGCCAAAAGGTAAGGCTACGATGAATTGTCCCGAAGGGTCACGTGAGTGATTAGTGTGATGGACCTGCTCATCACGTTGTTCTTCAGGAGTGAGATGTGAAGACTGAGGGAATGTGTCAAACTCTCTCAGTTTCTTGACCTTTTCAGAAAGACGGTACTGGTTGGTTTCGATAAATTGACTAGAAAAGTCACGTGAGCGATAAATGCGATACACTTGGTCACGACGTTGTTTAGTGGGCTGTGAAGACTGAGGAAATATGTCCAACTCCCTCAGTCTCTTGACTTCTTCTGGAAGACGATACTGGTTGGTTTCGATGAAGGAGTTTGTTTGACGATCGGTAGTAAAACCAACCGAATCCAGAGGAAGCCAACCGAATGGTGAATTGATAGCTGAAGGCTGGTGAAGATCACCCGTTAATTGGGGTCTTGGTAGAGAGGGCAAGATCTCAACATCTCGAAGTAGGTCAGTTGCTCCTGTGTCAGTTGTCAGTTTGTGACAGTCAGAGTCGGCATGAAGTATGTCTTGGAACAGATGACAAGATAACTGGTCGAATTGAATCGTTGGCGATGGAAGTAACTTCGTGTTGAAGGTAGTTTGTCCCTTAACATCGACATCGAAATTAGTGACGCCTGAGGCGGTTGTAGAAGATTGGCCTAAGCCACGGATTTTCTGAGAGCTGACTGGACGCTCGGCAGTGCGATTGGATACGAAGTGTGCTTGACTGTCTGAATCGGTCAACCCACGAAACGTTTGAAAACTGCCGGAGGGATCACGATTGCTAATATGAGCAGTAGGCAAACGTACGATGGATCTGTCACCGAAGTTAGCGAGGAAAAGAACTGGAGGATCTGAAATAGAAGCTCCTTGAATGGCAAACGTGGTAGGTCGTTGGTACTCCTCTTCAGCAGAAATGTTGTCTTCCCTATGAAGAAGAGTGTGGTGCTTACGATGACATTTCTGACAATCAAACACAGATTTGCAATTCGTGAGAGAATGAGAAGGCGTGAGACAATTCAGACACCAACGGTGTGCCTTGGCGAATTGAGCACGTTCCTGAACCGATTTTAGTGCAAATGATTTGCACTTAGCGATATGGTGAATACCCTTGCAAAACGCGCACTTTGAAGTGAACGCAATCAAGGACCCTTTGATTTCAGGTTTTGCCTTATTCATGTCACAAGTAAATGATGACGTTTGTTTTATGACAGCTTGATCATGAAATGTTGAAAAGTTTTGGTTTGGTAAGATAATGTTCGCGGGCTCCGATTCGAAAGATTGATTCGTTAATTCCTTGTGAATTACGACGATTTTGAAATAAACATTATCAAAAGCTACGCTAACTTGATTTTCAATGTCCTTGTTTGCCTCATCTAAAGCTAAGATATCAGCGTGAACGGTTTCAAAATCATTAACAATTTTTTGTAACCTCGTATAATACGCTAAAAATAATGGGTAATTGGTTGCATCTTGCAAAACGCTTTGACCGACCTCATACACCTTGTTTATTCTGCTAATGGCAACGTTCCGTCTTCTACGCAAGCCTTGTAAAGTACTAGCCATTTTTTTTTAAATAAACAAATGTACTAACGAATTAATCAGGAAAACGTTATGAATTAAAAAATAGAATTCGATATAATTTAAATGCCCGGTAGGTCGTTAATAATTAAGAACTGTAACCGAATTCTACGATTTATTGTTTGAAATTCGTTCTTCAAAATGACATTTCAATTCACGTAACATTTCATAGCATTCTTTCGTTTTGTCAATGAAAGAATTTATTTATCTAAAGGTTTGCTGGTTATCGGCACCAATGAATCATGCACGGGGCATGGGGATGAGGGTAACCTTGCGGATACCCTTGCTAAGACGCTAATGGATTTCGTTGAGTTATGTCCAACCACCAAACAAGAAAGGTATATCACAATTAAGTGGTACTCACGATAGTTGTCTTCTGGCTTGGTGACAGTCATAGATGTCCATAGCGCTCGATATTGTTCTATTTGATAGTTAGAACTTCGGTAAAGTTTGAGTCACGAGTTCACACAAAATATACGAAAGAATACGGTAGAATTTATACTTTGGGTGACGATATGATGAATAACACTTCGGCTCGGTGCGAAATGTCACTATACGGTCGGGGGTTAGCAACGGACTGACTTGTTGACGATAAAGCGCTTGTCACTTGTTGACCGTGTAGTTAGGGACCCTTATTGTGCGGAATTCCCAAGTCTGGGTTCCTGCCGATCTCGTATGACAATCGGAGCACAAAACGAAAGAAATCCATCGGCGTTATGAAACACAATGGTCGATTTGGTTAAGGCATTTGTCCCGGTAACGGTTTGTCTTGTTGTTTCTACATATATTTTCGTTTAGATTTATTAGTATTATCTTCTCCTATAATGATAAATTTTAAGTAAGTCTGAAACCAACCAAACTTTATCAAATTTAAATTAATAGGAAAAATTTCATTAAATGGATAGACAAATTAAATTATAATTTTTTTTTATGAAAATTCAGATTTGGAACTTATTCAGTTATCTATTCAGTTGCTCGCAATAATCAAAGAAATATAAAAAACATGCTATTTTAAATTTATTCATTAAATTCATACCCGAACTTGGAAACTTATAGCTTAGCTTTGGTCAAAAAAGAACCTTGCACGCCACTGTGCCGAAAGAGTACCTACATACACAAGCATAATATTTCAGTTGGTTACAAACTTCAGAAAGCTTTTTGAACTAAGTTCACAAAAGTAATACCCCGATAATTTTTCATGTTCTTTGCTCGAATTCCGGAGCATTCTCTCGCTGCTGGAATTTTATGATGAAGGTCTCGAAGGTTAAAAAATATCTATTGAATTTCACGAATTCGTTATTGGGCGGCCCATCGTCTCGGATGATCGTTACCATTGCCGAAATGTGACGGCATGTGGCCCAGCTTACGTGTTCAATATAAAATCACTTAGGATATATTCACTGGGAACCGCGCATCATAAAAATGCGAAAAGTGATACCACCCTGATAGTGTCTCAAAAGATGTGCACACAAGTCAAAAAGACGCGAAATTTTGGTCCCACATTTAAAATGCACGCCTATCATAGAAAAAATCTTTTTACTCTTGTTTGAAAAGAAAATGGTACATTGATCTAGTGAGTCTTGCGAGTTTTGTGCGACAAGCGTCAGAAAGATCGCAGAATTTAATCTGACGCTTTAGAGTCCGGCTGCTTTTGAGGCAGCCTTTTGATGTGTGTGTAAAATGTAAAACAGCTATTGAAATCCTGTAGATGCCATCAAATATATGCGTGGCACGTCCCGAGAGGCGCTTTCACTAGGTCCGACCCTAAACATGAACGAAGAATTCCGTCAAATATTGAATTTAAATTCTAGCTATTCCGCCCCGAGTAGAATGGGCAATTTTATCCGATTAGCTTCACAAAGAAAGCGAGTGGGATCTTGATCCCCTTTGAATCGAGAGTTAATTTTCCTGGGCGCACGGAGCGCAATTCTTCGGTGCACGGATGATGGAAATTCAATTTAAAGTAGAGCCTTTTTCTCACTCGGAACGTTTTCCTTTAAATTCAAGGACATTTATAATCGCGCAAATTAAAAATTCCAAGATGATGCTTGACACTGCGTTGCCTTTCGCAATGTCTGCCATTCTCTCTCCCGTCATTAGTTCTTCTTTATTTAGTCTCTGTGTTTTAATGAGCTTTTATAAAATAACTAGCTTTTATACCCGACTGTGCTCGAGTTTTCTTCTCATTCATGTTATTCCTCAATTAGCTTCAATTTAGGAGGCGGGTATGGGTACTGCCGCCCCAAGAAATATGTAATGGATAACCAACACCCCTGCCATACTACGTTTGGTGACTTAGCAGGGGTGTTGAGGCTCATTTTTAGGTATTGGTAGCAGATGCGTCTGCCGACCTTCTGTGTGTGGGCCGGAGCGGAAGAAAATGGTTGAGGAAGACTTTTTTATGTTTTCAGCCGGACTATCTCGCCTCAATGCCTTGCACCGCTGTGGGAGCGATGATGACTCCTATTTCCATCATTTTTCTTCTCATCCTGTTTCCTTCCCAGACTTTCTTCTCATTCCTTTTTTTACATGAATACCGCACAAGAGTCCCAACTGCTCCCGTCTGGAGCCAGCGAGATAATGGCATCCCCAATTAAGGTATGTTGTGAGGCTGAAGGTAGAGGGGAGGGAAGGAGATCGGGAAGAGGAAGGTGGGGAATTACCTGAAGATCTGGTCACCAAACACGGCTAAAGCCATTTCAGGCAACGTTTCAATTCTGAATGGTGGTCTTACACCAGGGCAATGGGTAAGGCAGAACATGCCGCAAATATACTATATATTATTTTAAATGAATAAATTGTGAAATACACAAATTAATCAAATAAAATTTATTTGCCACGCCGGGATTCGATCCAGCGACCTTTGGAATGCGAGTCAAGCGCCTTACCGCTGCACTACGCCGGCCGTCTTAAAAAAACTCTCCACACAGCATTCCCAAAGATGATATAGGCCCTTAGGGATTTTTTTTCTCAGAGCCTCCTTTGTGGAATTAATGTAAAAAAAATACGGAGTGCCAAATTTGTGATCATTTTTTCATCAAGTCAGCATATAAATATCATCATTGTAAAAATTTTTCCAACTCTTTCCAAATTGAACCAAAAGAAACCGATGAATTTAAATAAATTAGTTCTGAAAAAGAAACGCGTTGAATTTAATAATTATTTGGTATATAATATCAGACCACAAAGTGATCACTTTCTACGAAAAAAAGATTATAGTTATGGAAGTGGTTTAATTTTTTTTTCGCTGCATGAGAGAAAGCTTATAATCTATTAGGGCCAATCAGGGCAATGGAAGGCAAGCGCCAAGATGCGAATATACCGCATTATATTAGAACCAAGTATTTGTGTAGAACTGAGTTGTGACGCATTTCCGTTTTACCCGAATTTCAAGTCACTAACGGCGCTACAGAAGTTTCACTTCAAAAATAATTTGATCAAAGCAGTTAACTTTAAAAATACCTTGATCTTTTTTACAAAGCTACTAACAAATTTTAGATTATATGCTTTTATAAGCGTGCAGGAGTTTGTTCGTTCACCAAAGGAAAATGCATCTCCATATTTTTAAGGACGAAATATGGTTGCATCAAAGGCAAAGAATAAATTCAAAATACCTCTTTATAAAGGGAAGAATTTTCTCATCAAAAACATACCTTGGCATACATTATTAAATAGTAATTTTACATACATGTTGACATTATACTATTTAAATTCATTGTGCGAATGTACGAGTATATTTTTAAAATTAGAATATTGGTAAATTAAAATTAAATTTTATAAATAACTAGCTGACCCGGAGAACTTCGTACCATCTCAGAATCAATACCTGTTGTGTTAACTGATTAACTGAATTAAATTCAGTTTTTCTTAATTAAGTTAAAAATTACACAATGAAGCAATTATCGATGCGCAACTGTCCGTGTTTTGTTTTTATCAGTTTCAGTTACGGCGTTGTGTACGAATTTATAAAAATTACACAATGAAGCAATTATCGATGCGCAACTGTCGTGTTTGGTTTTTATCGAGTATCAAAGATGGTGTTTTGTACGGATTTATATTTTTTGTGGTGTTCTTACTTTTCCATTTACTTACGGGAATTGCATTTCATTTTATTTATATGTGTGTGGGAGATTTATTATAATTATTGTAATTTTCCTTTGGAGGGGTGCAGAAATACGTTCACCGTTCGTCTCATTTTCGACTATTAACATTTAGTGTGTAAGAAAGAGGGGCAGCATTATATATTTAAGAACAAAATTAAAACAAATCAGAGCATTGACATTATTTGATGTTTTTGAATTTGTGGAATTCACTCACTATTCAATATCATATATACCCCCCCATACACACAAGCCCTGCTTATTTGTGGGGGTACATCAAATACATGTATTATGTAATTAATTATTATATAAAATTTATTATAATTTGTGTATCTTTTTGTAAATAAAAAAAAATAAAAAAATATATATATATATATATTTATCACCATATTGTTGCAGCTCTTTCAAAAGATGAGAATTCGTTCCGTATAAAACAAAAATTTTAACAAAACAAAAAAACGACTTCAAAAAATGCACTAAAAAGTAAAAAAATAATATCGTATTCTTCTACAACTTCATAATCAACTTACTTTTTCTAATCATCAATATGTAGGTACGATTGTTACTTTTGGAGTCGGTGTCAGTCAAGGTAGGTTTGTAACTACATACATAGTTATAGGTGAGATGTGCTTGTGTCGCACAGGCGACTTGACGAGGCGAGAGGCGAGAGCGGGGCCGCGGCGGAGCTGGGAGCTGTCAAGTGAACACGCCGGGCCGGGTACCTTTGCTGACACCGACTCCAAAAATAACAATCGTATCTACATATTGATGATTAGAAAAAGGAAGTTGATTATGAAGTTGTAGAAGAATACATTATTATTTTTTTACTTTTTAGTGCATTTTTTGAAGTCGTTTTTTTGTTTTGTTAAAATTTTTGTTTTATTTTTTTATTTTTAGTGAATCTGAAGTACACTTACTAATTTGTCTGTATATGGGTAGACCTACTAAACGTGCTGCTCATATGAGACAGACATAATTTGACCATAATGACGTTAGGGTCAAATTAAGAGATTCGGCCGAGTTTCGTTAATTTGTCATGGATCCGATAATCAGAACCTAACCAAACTCTCATCAAATTACTTTTGAAGTATATCCTTTCCAATAAAAAAGGAATCATCGAAATCGGTTGGCGTGATATTGAGTTATTCGTCCATTTGTCGCACACATACTTAATGCAAATTTAAGGCTTACATGGTTTTCTCATGGATGCCATTGTTGGAACTGAACAAAATTAAAATGGGACTACACGGGAAGCACCAGCTTTCAAATAAAAAAGAATCATCAATATCGGTTCACCCAGTCAAAAGTTCTGAGGTAACAAACATAAAAAAATACTGTCGAATTGAGAACCTCCTCCTCTTTCAAGTCGTTTAAAAATGTATGAGGAAAAGAATTTTCTTCATAATTTTTTTTCGTGAATTTTTCCGATGTTTTAATAGCTATTCTGCTATTCGGGGCTGATACAAATCCAACAAATCAAAGATCATAAAAATCCAACAAATCAAAGATCATAAAAATTTAAAAGTTCTTGAGTTACAAATGGTGTAACTAACCCGACCTTGTTTTATATATTAAGATATTTTTAAATCAAGATAAGCGATTAGGTAGCTACCTATAGAACATTTATCAGGTAAATTTTCCGTATAAATATTTTTGATTCTGTAACAAAATTTCTCAATTTTCTTCTTGACGAACCATCTAACAAGTTAAGTTCATTCTTATCGTAAATTAAAGTCATTTGCACTCATAAACATTACAACATTGTCAATTAACCCGTGGATCATAAAATATCACTCGACAAAGAAATTCTTATCCCTCTTATTAAATAAAGTTTTCGAAAATAATGTTTTTACTTTTTACGAAGGAATATTTTATTAGAAAAATTCTTTTGATTCACTTTAATAGTTATTATTACTTTAATAATGAGATAATTATTTTACATTTTAAATACATGTAGGATTACAAAAGATTTTTTAAATATTTATATTGAGGGATCAGTAGGATTTATAGGTCGAATTAGGAGTTCCACCGAGCCGAATCCTCTGATATGAAAATATCTGGAGTCGGAGAATTATTTTCCCATTTGGTCTCTTTGACATGTTGTTCTTGTATTATTTTGTATTTATTATACTTATGCAGTGCAAGTGCATAACGCGGATTGACGAGGGGATCATTTGTGGAAGCGTTAAGTTTTTCCTGCAGGAACGATTTAATCCGGACATAAAATCTGAAGCGTATTAGGTACCTGACACTTTAAAATGTTCTGAATAAATTAATAATGACAATACCATTTATTTAGTTCTATTTTTGAATTTCAAATGCTAGACATATTTGAGGGATGAAAAAAAAATTTTTTTCTAACTCCTCAGGCTAATTTTTTTCAGGCGTTGTTGTGTCTCCCTAACTATGATAGTTAGAAATGTGATCTAAAGGTTGTTAGAAAGAGAAAATATTACGCTTTATATTCAAATCTAAAAAAACAACCACAAAATAATTAAAATGTACACCTTTATGCATCCAAAGTTTCCGACCGCAATTGGAAAATAAATTCTGAAACTTCTTAATTATTTATACATGAAACGACAAAAAAATTAACTGATATAATACATTGGCCTAAAAAATAGTTGTCAGTAATTTTAGTATCGAATTATAAAATGAGAAAAGCGTATTATGTCAGGCGTGGTAGTATTTTAGAAATACTCGATTTATTTGCATTTAATTGGAAAGCGGAAATATTTTGACCTTCCGACAAAATTGCCCAAGGCCCTACGATTAACTTAAAAAAAAATTACTGTGAAAAAAAATGCCTAACGACTGAAACGCTTTTTGCCACAATACGGCATTATTTAAAATACCTCGGATTGCTTTGCTGCCAATTTTGACAAATTTTCCCTTATTTGTCAGTAAGTAGAAGTGTACAATTTTAAAATATGTTTATATAAATACTGCGAATATGTGATAATCGACAAAAGATAGGTGAATTCATTGACTATATAGAACTACTAGCTGATCCGGCGAACTTCGTACCGCCTCAGAATCAAAAACTGTTGTCAACTTATTAGCTGAATTGATCTAAATTGTTTCTCCCTGCGTATCCTTTCCCCTCTCGCGTTCCCTCTCCCTCTCCCCACTCCACTTCTCCCCTTCCCGCGTCCCGCTAACCCCCCTTCCTGAGTTCCTTTCCCCCCTCCCCCCTCCCCCCTCCCCCCCCCCCCCCCCCTCCCCCCTCCCCGCACCCCTCCCCCCTCCCCCCACCCCTCCTCCCTCCCCCCACCCCCTCCCCCCTTCCCGGTTCACAGTTCAATATTATACCCCTTACAATATTGCTGCAGTTCTTTCAAAATAGGAGAATTCGTTGCATACAAAATGTATGGGGAAAATAATTTTCTTCGGAGTGGAACACCCTTTACTTTTAAGGGTATGAAAAATAGATGTTGGTCGATTCTCAGATCTACCAGATAAGCACACAAAATTTCATCAAAATTGGTCCAGCCGTTTCGGAGGAGTATGGTAACAAACACCGTGACACGAGAATTTTATATATTAGATAATCAGTTTGTATGTCTCCATGTTAAAATTCGGAGGTATGATTTTTTTAATGTGGGCCGAAAATATTCAAAATGGTTACCAAAAATCTCGAGCAATCGGAGAAAAAAGGATTAAATTGCGCTGTCTCTCCAGTGGTAAAAAAACAAAATTTTATTTCCAAAATTCCGCCAAATTATGAACTGCCACGTATGTATCTATCACGTATAGTATCTATCACGTATATGTATAAAAGTCTATTTATTATTATCGTATTTAATTTGTAGAACTCCATTTTAAAAAAGAAATAATTAATTTGAAAGATAAATATAAAAGATATCCATATAAAAGATAAATATAAAAGATATCCAGATAAAAGAAATTAAAAAAGGTAATAAAGGCTCCAGCTCTTCATTATATTATAACATCAATACCAACATGAATATGGACAGAAATTATTGTAAATGGCTGTCGACCCATACGACGAAAGCAAATTTTTATTTTACGTAATTGTACTTTTGAATGCATTATTTTCTATCGTCCAATACTTTTTATTTTCCAATAGTTTTATTTTATAGTAATTAGGTGAATTCAAAGGTAAAAATACTCGAATTAGGCTTGTCCAACGATACCGAAAGATCACTATTTTATATATTAACAAATGTTTAGGTAACTGTATTAACTTGATGAGTTGTTCAAATGCTGAAACAACGCGTCCTTACTATATCAGACTCTATTTTGCAATTCCACTTGATTTCTTCTTAACCGACCTTAACGTAATAATCACAAAAACATAATGTAAGCCAATTTTCAAATCCCCCCACAAATAAATACTTTTTTCTGTGGAATCGCTAGCCAGGAGCTGTTAAAAACTTTAAAATTATTTACTTATTTTTATTCTGTTTATTTCATTATATACCATGAGTACTTCATATTCTTTTTTTTGTTGTAACCAAAGATATTGAAATATAAGTTTTATAATTAACGAATAAAGTAATACGAAAGTTTAACTAAATGAACGAATTCTTTCCGTATTCAAACTATATTGTTAAACAATTCTACTACACACGTTCAAAACATCAAAGAAATAAACAAATTCTTGTACGCAAAACACTTTCATTAGGTAGTAGTCCGCCGACAGTCGCGCGGACATCATAGCATGTCTCTTTTGTGTTTCAATATCTTTGGTTGTAACACACTTGAAATAATTTTATCCTATACCTTAGTACTAGCTTTTTGTTTATGTCAGGTCTTTTATAAACCTAGTAAATAATTTAACTATTGCAAGAGTACATATTTCTTTTGAAATTCTTTTCAACTTTATCTCATTGTACTTCTAAAAATACTTTAGTGATATTATTTTCGTGTACTTATACAATCTTATTTTGCTCTTGCTATAATACTGATACTCTCCCGTGTACCACTGTGTACTCATAATTTCATTTATTCCTTTAATGCAAAAGCCATTTATGGCATTTAAATAAGTATATAAAATATGTAGTCAGTTCCTTCCTTCGTTCACATATAATAAAACAATAAAAATATTCACCGGAATTGTGCAAAGGTTTTCCCTATGTGTCCAGAATTTGCAATGTCTTTAGATTTCCCTCGGCCTTGCATCAAATGTTGGCATTATTCCACATTCAGACGCGTCTTCAAGTTAAGTCAAGTCTTCAAGTCAAGTCAAGTCACCCAATCCCGGTTACAGCGACCACAGCCTTCGTCTTGGTGTTTAATTATTGAGGAAATTTAAGATTGTCTTCTTAAGAGCAACAGTTATCACTTTATCCACTCGGCCATGATAGCCAACCGCTTACCCGCCCAGAAAGGAACACCCTCTAGCTTATCATTGGTCGCCAACCGATCCATTCAAATTCACAATATTAAAATCTATCTATCTATATATATAAAATTGAATCGCCGAAATGTATGTACGCGGATAACTTCCGAAAGACTGCACCAAATTGGATTTTTTTTTTTTTGTGTTCGTTATTGTCAGGAAAAGGTTTGTATAAAATAAGCGTTGAGCTCTCTCATAATGAAAAATGTATTAAAAAAATTGCAACAGGTGGCACTCGACCTGTTTGAAAACTGAATGTATGGAATGCGGGAGGGGGGAGGGGAACTCGGGAGGGGGGGGGGGACTCGAGAGGATGGTTCGCGGAGCGGAGGAAGCGAGAGAGGGGAGTGGGGAAAGAGAAGGCGGAGAAGGTGGAGTGGGAAAGCGGGGAAGGGGATACGGAGGAGGAAGGAGAGGCGGAAGGGGAACGGGACGAATGGAGAAACAATTTCTTCATTAAGTGACATAGCAACGCATTCGGGGAACTCGCTAGTTTTTTAATAATATTTCATTCAATTCATTAATTTGGGAGGCGGGTATGAGTACCGCAGCTCCGGGAACCATTTATCAGATTATCAACACCTTCGCAACCGTGATAAGTGTTTCGTGACTGTTGATGACTTATTTGAGCTGCAGCATTATTGTGATAATGAATATTTTTATTGCCTTTTTTATGCCGTCACTGTACCGTAACCGTGAATCGTCGCGGTAATTTTAAAAGCGCTGAATTACCTTTTTTTCTTCTTTTAAATGGGAATTAATTGTTCTTCTAATTTTATTTTATTTTATTTGGAAATCCAACAGTTACAATAATTTATTAATGTTTGATGAAATATGGGTAAATATTTAATCAATAATAGGTTTTCACTGACATATATTAAATTGTTTAGTGAGAAGGTATAAATTTAGGTATTAGATGTAGGTCACTAGTTATAATTGAAAATCTTAGTTGTAAGCCAGTAATATAAGTAGATATAAGTCTTAGATGTAAGTCACTAGTTGTAATTTTAAATCTTAGTTATAATCCAGTAATATTAATTCTTTTATATATTTATTTGTACAGCGCCCTTGAGGTGATTTTCCACGAAAACTGCGCTATATAAATTAGCCAATTATTATTTTTTTTTTGTGTTTTTTTTTATTTATTTTTTATTGAAGTTTGTTTGTTTGTGATATCGGTGTGAAGAGAGGGGGTTAGTTGCTATAATATATATTGACAAATACAAATACAACGAATAAAAATGCATAGCTTTTAACATCGTAAAAAAAATAAATTATTATTATTATTAAAGAAAAATAGTTAAATTAGGTTATGTGGATGGGATGGTGGAAGGGAGGGGAAAGAGGTGGATCTATAGTAGTATAATAGTAGTATGTGTAAATGTTATTTATTCATTTTAGGTTTAAAATGTTAGGTAGGGTAAGGTGGGGGAATGGCGGTCGCTTAAGCGAAAAACGACATAATTCTTTTATTAAAGAACTTTGTGTAACAGTAATTAAACTTTCATATAGCTAAAATAGTACACTTTCAGCCTTACTAAAAAAAAAACAGCACGCCAGATAACCCGTGTTATTGCAG
Organism: Limnephilus marmoratus; assembly: GCA_917880885.1. Lineage (NCBI taxonomy): Eukaryota > Metazoa > Arthropoda > Insecta > Trichoptera > Limnephilidae > Limnephilus > Limnephilus marmoratus. The sequence continues at coordinate 22,721,798 of OU862925.1, forward strand.
CAACATGAATAAAACAAAAATCCACTAAAACACGATAACATTACTAATAAGATTTGGTCTTAAAACGTATTGTAAATCCGGCAACAACGCATATTTAAGTACTAAATTGTTTGTTTTCCTTCATAACCGCTAGGTGGCGCGGCGGCGCGGCGCCTGCGCATTCGTGTTCGCGCTCGAAAAAGACGTTGGAAGCGCGAAATCATTTCTGTGTGTGAGAAATGATTTTTGTGTGTCCAATATTACTTATGTGATGGTTAATTTCTATTAATATGAATAATTTACTCTTATAATTTATATCATTGATATATTTACCGTGTTTTTTGTGGTTTTTCATAAGTTTTAGTCAAGTTATAAAACAATAATCGTACTTTGAAAATTGAAGTGTCAAAAACTATTTTATATGATACATGAGAATTCAAATTTACATTTAAAGGTTTTATTTTATGATACTTTTATGACAGTGGTGTTTTTTTTAAATAATATTATCTAATACATGTGTGCGTAAATGCATCAAAGTAATTAACGTCTTTAGAGAGGCAAGAAATCTGATATAAAAGACGGTATAATTTTTAGGTTAGTTTTTTAGCAATAAAAAAAACTTTGAAATTTTTTATTATTTTTTTATTGTATACACGAGGAAAAAGTAAGGTGATAGTTTCCTTCCAAATTTATTACATAAAAGGACTGTGTTTTTGAAATTTTGTTTTTTTTAATTTATCTACATTTTAGTCAAAAAAATTTTGGTAAGAAATTTTTTTCCATTTATTTCCGAGTTTAAATCTTAAAATATGTCAGTTTTTGAAAACTAAACTGTATTTCAAATATACAAATCTAAAAGGTAATTTTATCTAGTTTTCATAAATGGTATTTGTTTTTACAACACCTTCAAAAATAAGAAATATATAAAACATTCAAAATACTACGGAAAAATAACAAATATCGTTCGGACATTAATGGTTAAAACAGAGATAAACTACCCTCTCAGGCCGTGGAAACCATGTGTATTTCTTTTAATGAACAAATTTTTAATTAGTAATGTTTGCACATCCGCGGCCGTTTGTCAATTGAATAAAATTTTCACTGGGTTTTTTAGTAAGGCTGTTATTTATTAATTTTCGGGAAATCGACAGTTTATATTTATTTCAGTTTGTACATAGTATTAAATAGCCAAAATAAAACCAATTACGGATTTCCTCCTTGTGACTTTACTTCTACTGAGACAGCATAATAAGAATAAGTAAATTAGTTTTATAAAAAGGAATATGAATCTAAAATTATATAAAACAAAAAATATATATATGTATACTCAAAACATTTTTTTTAAAATATAAAATGAAAAATTACAAAACAAAAAAAATCTATCAAAACATTGGTAGCCATGGAGAGAGGTTGTACATATAAATCAAATCATAACAGAAATACAAACAATAAAAACATAACATTATTCAAGAACCATTAGAGAAACACTCTTTTATGGACCTTTTATATTCAGTAAGTTTGCAATTGAAAATGTCCACATTGGAAAATACGCTATTATAACTACTGCATAGTCGGTTCAGGCAAGAATTCTGCTTACAGTTTGTCTTGCATTGATCCACCCTGAACAGGACAGAAGAGCGTGTTGAACGTGCAGGTACATTGAATTGAATTTTATTTAGCAACTCTGGGCATTGAATATTATTGTTGACTACTTTATACAGGAATAGTGCATCCATATGATGCCTTCGTACACTCAATGAATCAATTTTAAAGTGTGAAGCTGCCTCTACATAATTATTAAATCTTACAAACGACTTGTAACAAAGATATTTTAGGAATTTGTTTTGAATAGCCTCGATTTTGTTTATGTGGATTTTGTAAAATGGAGACCAAACAACTGATGCAAACTCCAAATGACTCCGTACATAGGCAAAGTAGAGTTGCTTAATGATATTGATGCTATTAAAAAGTTTTGTGTTTCTTATGATGAAACCTAACATTTTAGAAGCTTTATTTATGATTTGTTGTATATGAAGGTTATATTGTAGTTTACTATCAAGGGTTATTCCAAGATCACGAATATCTGAGACTGTTGCAATGTTGTTGTTATTTATAGAATAATTAAATAATGTTTTATTTTTATTTCTTGAAAAGGTAATATGATGACATTTTGAGACATTTAGAAATAGTTGATTATGTTGGCAATAGGTAAATATATTGTTTAAATCATGTTGTAAATTGACACAATCGTTTAGACTTTTTATTGGTTTGTATAGCTTGGCATCATCAGCAAATAATTCTATTTCAGAGTATTTAACAACTTTGACCAAATCATTGATATATAAAATGAAAAACAATGGTCCGAGATGAGAACCCTGTTGGATCCCAGAGGAAATTTCACTGAAATCTGATTCGAAACCCTGTATTGCTACTGCCTGTGATCTCTTAAGTATATAAGACGTAACCCAACGAAATAAATTACCACGTATACCTAATGACCAAAGTTTTCTGAGTAATAGTTTTTGATTAATTTTATCAAATGCTTTGGCAAAGTCTGTATATATGATATCTACTTGAGTGCGGTTGTCCATGTGATCGACAATGAATTCAGTAAGAAGAACGAGGTTACTTTCCACATTTCTGCCTTTTGTAAAACCATGTTGCTTTGTTGTAATGATGTGATTCAGTTGTGGACTTATATATTTGTAAACAATTTTTTCCATTAACTTACTGAATATTGTTAGTTTTGAAATCGGCCGATAGTTTTTAACATTATTTTTTTCACCATTTTTGTGGATTGGTGTTACATAGGCTCTTTTCCAAATTTCAGGTACCGTGCCTTCGTTCATTGATTTATTATATATAATGCAGAGAGGTTTTGCAAGTGTTTCCGCGCAATTAACTATAAAGTATGAGGGAATGTCATCACACCCCGCGCTTGTGTTTATGTCAAGAGCTTTTATTTCTTTTAAGACTATTTCTCGTGAGAATTTGACCGTGGTGATATTTATATTATTTGTATTTTCTGGTATATCTAATGTTGGTAGGTTATTATCATTTATGTAAACTGATTGGAAATATTCCATGAAAATATTGCATATGTCTTGGCCATTATCTGCTTTTTTGTCATCTAGGTGCATTGTCCTTGGAAGAGACGATTGTGTTTTTTTCATGTTATTGAAATGATTCCAGAAGAGTTTAGGATTGCCATTCATGTTACTTTCAGCAGTATGTATATAATTAATGTAGAGTTGTTGTGCAATTCGTTTTTGTCTAGATCTTAAGAGTGAAAACGTTTGGTAGTCACGTGGATTTTGAAATTTTTTAAAATTTTTATGATATTTATTTTTTTCTTTAATTATTTTTATGAGAGATGACGTATACCATGGTGGATAATTACAGTTTTTAGCCGGTTTAGTTGGTACATAATTTATTTTAATATTGTTCAATATATCGTAGAAGATGTCAGTTGCGGGTTGAGTATTCAAATGGTTAAGTTTATGATCCCAATCAATTTCATTTAGTTTTGTGTTTATTATTGAATAATCTGCTTTTCTGTATAGAAATATTTGATTTTCGTTAGTTTTCAGGTTTTTATTTATTTTTTTAATAGGAATTGAAATTAGCAGTGTTTTATGATAAACATCCTCTGGTACTAATGAGATATTATTAGACGTAATTTTCAGTAGTATGTTGCTCACAGCTAAGTCAAGAATGCGATTATTTATACTATTACTCTGAGAGTTATATTGTTTCAGATTATTAAATGACAAAAATTCTGTAAAGTTCAAATGGGCTGGGTTTAATGAATTGATCGGTTCACTACACATATAATCACAGTTTTCATTAATTGGTAGCCAATGTAAGTGAGGTAAATTGTAATCCCCAACCAAAATGAAACTATCATTATTGTTATCTGTCATAATTTGTGAAGTTTTGTTTATGTGAGACGTAATATTTATGAGGTGCTTACTATCAGGTGCAATATATGAGGTGCATATGTGAATTTTTTTACCAGGAAGTGAAAGCGTTACCCATATGTCTTCCGCCTCAGAGCTCCATTCTATTTTTTGATCAGAAATAAATTTATTTTTTACTGCAATTAAAACTCCACCACCGCGATTCTGATTAAGGTTATGGTAATCTCTATCTCGTCTGTTTACTATGTTGTAAATAACCCAGCTTAAGTAGTTTAATTATTTTTATACATTTTTTAAACCTTTCATTGACTGGTATTGCCCGCACTTTGCGGGAAAATAGCAGTCACCATTTCAAAACAAAAGAAATGTTTTCTTTTACATTCACTAAAAATCTAAACAAACTATCAAAAATCAAACCGGCACATCAAAAGTGATAACAAATTTGTTATAATTGGTGTTTAAAGCAAATCCAGCCGTAAATAATATACTTAAGCTTACCTTTGATTGAAAATTCCAATTTTTAACAACAAAACACTCCGAAACATGAACGACGCACTGCCATACTGATGTGCGATGCAAGATGGCCGCGGCCATGTAAATTAGTTGTCCCCAGTGAAGACTAGATGGCGGTATAGGTATCATTTTTTAAATAAGTCAGGAACTTGGTATTCCACAGTGACCGGCATTTCCCGCTGACCGGCATTCCCCCACCTTACCCTATTGTGTTAAATAAGTCGAATTCACTGTATGAAATGTTAAAGATGTGTGAAGCGCGGTGAACGAATGTATTTTGTTTAGAGTTAGTGTTGCATTAAGGAATGTTTAATATGTGGTTTCGTCTGGTTTGTTTGATGGGCATTCATAGTTGAATTCTTTCTAGTAATTCCGGGCAATCTATCATAGAGGTAGCTATTTTTTGTAAAAATAGTACGTCCGCCAAATTTCTTCGACTTTCCAACAACGATATCCTGAAGAACGCGGCTGACTCTTCGTGGCTCAGATGAGGACGATAGCTCCGAAAATCAAGGTATCGTAGAAATCGGTTTTGCACTTTCTCAATCCTTTCTATGTGACATATTATATACTTGGGATTCTAGATTTGAGATCAAATCCACATATAAAGATTGGCGTCCCCTGATCTACACGCTTTCCACCCTTGTCCCAAATGTCATTGCTCGTGTCCGAAATAACTTTTAAGGGTACTTAACATTCCGAAGGCAAACATTTTAGGGGCGCATTCAATGCCACGTCCGCGTCAGCCTCCAACCCTCCATCCCTACAACCCTCAAACCCTCCCATTTCCCAGCTCTTCCCGTTTTCCACTGTGTATTGTGTGCTCCATTATATGAAATATGTATTATTATACTAGGGCAACAAAGCAAATACATGACGGGCTAAAGAAGACATTAAATGTCTGCTTTGAGATTATGTGAAATATGTCTATTTGAATTAATGAATAGGCACACATAAATGTGTATGGACGTAATGTTTACTTCCGAGATCATGTTTGTACGTTCATTTTCATTGTTGTATGGTTACGCCCATACACATACCTACACATACACACACCTACATAACACGCATACATACTGTCACTGCTTGGAATTGGTATAAATTATTGTTGCAAGTCCTTTGTCCTACCTATTCCCAATTGCCCCCCCCGTCAATCTTACCCACAATCTTAACCAGTCTGCAATAAACTCCCGCTGCATATAGCCATCACTGTGCTCTGCTCACGAAAAATCCGCTATCAAAATAACCGCGTGATGTATTATAAAATAAACCAACTCCCGACTATTGCTGTTTGTGCCAATTGGATGGATGACCGAATGCAGCATTGCCAGCATACAAAGTTCTTATCCTTTTCCGGTGAGTCATTCCTTCTATGCAGCATGTAATTTTATTATTGCAAGCAGTGATTAGTAACACAAAAATCAAGGTCCTTCGCCAGTCATTTTACAAAACACATAAATCCACTCTCACAACATAAAATAACCATTGATTGTATGAAAGTGGATTTGCAAATTTGCCTTGTGGGGATTTGTTCCAACTAACCCAGATTTATTACAAAAGGAATTAAATAATGTCACACTAATATCCAGGTGATTGTTGTAAAATTAAATAATCCATTTATTTATTAGTTTGGCTCGCTAACAGAATACATCACATAATTCCAGTAATAAAATTTTCAATATGGTTATAGCGATTCCAATTATAAGAGGTGTGCACACTATTCATTACATTCTTTGTGCAACCATAATTTTAAATTATGAGTACATAAAACAAAAGTGACCAAAACCAAATATTAGTAAATACCAGTACACACATTTTATACAATTATACATACGTATATATACTGTTGCAAACATGTAAATATATGCGTGTACATAATATATATATATACACATATCGGTGACCTGTTAATAAACTGCGACAAATCAAAATCTGTTGTTTTGAGATAAAATTTTTTTTTTTTTGCGCACCTACGCAAATATGTCAAATTTCAATAGTTTTCACTGAAATTTCTACATTACCTCAATTGCAAACCCCTTTTTTTTTAAAAACAATCTCGACAGTTTTAATTGAAACAATTCGAAATAGTTTATGTTAATGTGGGTACATCTGAATACTTATTTGGATATTTTCAAACAGGTTTTTCAACTCTTCAGAAGTTAAACATTTTAATTCATTTTGTTGCTGTAAAACTTGAAACAGTCCATTTTGGCAAATCTCTTGATACCCAAACCGTATTTTATGAATTTTCTGTTTTGTTCCTGTTTAATACTGGACCATCGTTGTTAAAGAGCCAATGCATAAGTACGTACCGTACATGATACAAAAATTACAAAGTGGCTCTAAGTGAGGAGATCATCAGGTATATGCAAGTACGAGTTCCTTCTGAATGTAGTGACTGAATTCAAAAATATATCCAAGTCTTTACGATTGTAGTGTTTATTACATAATTGAGTCATTAATGACGTTGGTTTGATAAAACTCGTATTAATACGGGAAAGTAGCATGTGTTATGTATTTGTCATTATACCAATCTGTCTACATATTATTATTATGCCTTTATATTGTAGTAACTTGAAATAAAATTCTTTTATATCCATTTTCTCTATTCTAGCTTCTGGTTATAGTTGTGCTTTAGAGGTGTAATTAATATTTTTAAATTGACCTGCTGACAAACTGCTTTGGCAGTTTAGTGGGTGCTTATAATGGAGAAAGAAAATAAACATTTCGACCAAAAGTCTGTATTAAAGATTTGTATTTCATATATAGGCGATTTTATTTTGTAGTTTGAAAGACCGAGCCATTTTAAAGACATTTATGCAACAATGATAATCGTGAGCACTAAATATGTCCGAATAATTAATTTTGTTTTGAAATGCGCTGTGCATTATTGCATAGTACAATACTTAGTTTAGAAAATGTTTGACTTAATGTGTTTCGCTTATCAATAATATTGGATTTATGACTTATGGTGAATATTAAAACACGTTGAAATAGAAAACGGTAAAGCATACGACAGTCAAAAGAGGACCTCATACCTAAGTAATTTCATTTCATATTGTGACAGGTCTGATGATTTGCTGGACCTGAGTCCACTCTCGGATGTGGACATGACCAAATTTCCTAATTCCTCTTCAGAATTTCCAAACAACAAAATAATCTAGACTACTTATCTCAGCACTTCCTAGAAGGCTACACTCCGAGGTCCACGTTCCACGTCCCACGTGCACGCCACCCAGAGCCGTAGATCACCGTCCCCGTCTGGCTCCGTCTTCCGACAGCTGCGGATCCAATCCCTCTCCGAGGTCTTCCTTCCCAGACTGCAGCGACGGAAACCAGGTCCCGGTTTCCGGCTAACCCACACGATGATGACCTTGATCTTGACCCGATCCTTGATCCTTGTACCCCGTTACACGGTGTACCCTTGTGTATCCTTGACACGATCCTGTACCCCGTTACACGGTGTACCCAACGACAATAATCTTGCAAATTGCCGTACCCACACACGCGTATACTTGCGTGTGGCTGTTCCAATTTCTTCTTAACGCGATCGCCCCTGCGATCGGCCAATTCCCTGACAATCCTTCAGATGCCGATGGAATCTATCGCGTAGTGTCTTCTATCGGGTAGTAAATAATATCCGTTGATGTTACAATGTTTATTGATTGACAGGTTAATATGGAGAGAGCGCTCAATAGCGGGTACATCCCTTTTATACTTCCCATACTCGCTATCTCGCTCTCATGCCGTCACCCTCATACACATACGTCACACATATAATATGTATACCATACTTTTTCTGCATCAAATTTGTTTTTCAACTGCTATATATGAATACTTTTAACGTTAATAAATCTTTGCGTATATTGATATGGCAGGAGCTACTATTAATTTAATTTTAAATACTGGCAATATTTAGCCAGTAACTTTACTCAAGAATGCCGCGAAGCTTTTAACGTATACGTTTTTTACTCTCAAAAAAGCTATTTTTTAATAGCACCTCGTCATTATTCAGATTGCAAATTTCTAAAGACTTTATCACAGATACGATCAAATAAAAAATGAGTGAAACAGGGTGGATTTTCCAAAATCATTTAATTATTAACAGATATTTGGTGCCATCTGTGGCGTTGTATTCTAAGGGCCAGTTGTTTTACAGAAATTCAATTTCATTTTATTATTATTCAATGTCCTACGAAAACCGTATAATATATCACAGAGAAAATTACAAATTTGAGGTATGTTTACGGATTAAAAGGTTTGGGGCGGTTTTACTATTTTGTGATATGTAACAAAAGATAGTTGATGAAAATGTCGATGGTCAATGCAGAATTGTTAAGCAGTTGAGTTGTTCCGTTGATTGTAACATTGTCATCAAATTTTATGGCCATTTAGCGCCATTTGGTTTTTATACATTCGAAAGTTCCCAGTCAAACGTCAATTTTGGTGCGTTTCAGCTTTCTAATCATATTGTAATAAACTGACAAGCGTATGATAGTTGTCGTCTTCTGCTGATCTCAATTTGTTCAAATGTCGAAACGGATTTATATTCGGTATTTAACGGGGTCTTCAATTTGGGAGGCGGGAACCATTTATTGGATAACCAATATCCCTGCCATAGGTCACCCCAAGTGGTTCGCTACGTTTGGTGACTTAGCAGGGGTGCCTGGGTTAAAGGGGATAGGATCATCTAGATCTTGGCGGCCAATGTATCCGAGAGAGAGATTGATTAAGGGAGACCTAACCTTCTCCTGCTGGTCTTTCTCAACCCATCGCCAAATACCGCAGTTGGAGGGATGGATTCATACGTTCGTCACTCCTAGGCACGTTGACCCTCAGATTCCTACCCACCCATCATAGCCTCTTCCTTCTCAGAACTTCATCTCCTTCCTTTCCCTAACAATATCCTCCGCACAGCATCCCAAAACAGGACATAGGCCCTCAGGGAAATTATTTTCCTCAGGGCCTCCTGTGTGGAATTAATGTAAAAAACTGTTAAATGAACGAAACGCGCTGAATGGCCATTTGATGACGATGTTACATTTGAATTTCTGAGAAACAACCCGTCCTAAGCAGATGTCGCGAGTTCAATTTCCGTCACGGAATTTTAAAATATAAAATTTTAAAATGCTTTTCGGCTTTCAAAGAACAGTACAAAATAAATGTATTTATTGATAATTCGTTCTAGATCGTTTAATAATATAAAGTCCGTCAGCAGAATTTATTTATTACCATCTCGAAAAGTGACGTTTCTTTTGCAAATAATTTACTTCATACTTTTGCCCATAAAATCTTTTTTCTTTTTTTGTCTTTGCCTTTTAAATTAAATTCCGTTCAAGTGTTTTCTTTAGTTTCTTCTGATAAAAATAACTCGATTAATACGATTGAAATTTGTTAAAAAGATGCCGAGAAAGGATTCAAGAAATACACTTTGAAAAGAATTTGAAAATATTCTTGCTTTGGTGGGCAAAGCTGACGCAGTTCCGGATTTATCTTTGATAAAGCTTGAAAATAAAATACATTTATGATAATTTACTATTATTAAAGTCATAGGAAACAAAAGGTCTTTTTTATGGCAATCGGTCTGTTAATAATGGATTGCTAATCAGACGGACCGCTCTCCTTTGCTCGGAATTAATAAGGTTAATCAAATATTGTGGGGCTCCAGCCCAACGGTGGCTCCCAAATTCAATTGTTGACTTTACCATTTGTTTAAAGAGTTTTACTTTCTTTAAACTTAAAACTAAGTGAAGAATTTACGCAAGTACAGAAATGATTAGATTTAATTAGAAGGGGGTAGTGAGAGGGGGGGGGGGGGAGAACTGTGAAAGGAGTAAACGTAAAATGGGAATATTGTTTATTTAGCATCGTCATGATTTGAAACTCGATGAAACGCACATAGAGGCACTAAAAAGAGACAAACACATGCGTACATCGGATTTAGCCTGCGAGAAAATGACAGTAATAATATCTTCGTGCGGTGCTTCGTAAACTCCCCAGTCTTGCCTACTTTGGTTTTCTGAAGGTCTCACTTCTAACGCTTGTGAATTGGACACTCTGATTATTTTTATGCGTGACAGCGGTTTCGCCTTCTAAAGGCATTTGATGATACCTATAAAGTTTGATAATGCTTTCAGAAGGCCGAACAGCTGTCGCGCGCAATAATATTTACGCTACAAAACTGGTTTGAAAATATTTTTTTTTTTTTTAAATTGAATAATAATTATTGAATATAATGATATGCAACATAAAATTCTGTAGCCGAGAAGCATACGGACACAAGTCCAAAATTAAAAAAAAAGAATTTTTGATGCAGACTCGAAGAAAATAATCATGTATATCAATGGCAGAAAGATACAGGTCCTTTTTTTTACGTTAACTCCACGCAGGAGCCCCTGAGGAAAATAATTTCCCTCAGGGCCTATGTCATCTGGGATGCTGTGTGGAGGGTCTTTTTGAGGAGAGGAAGGAATGAACATTGGTCTTGAAGAGACCCATGTTGTAGGAAGGAGGAAACACAGAGGCCGGCAAATCATTCCACAGCCGAGCTGTTGAACACAAGAACGAGTCGAAGAAACGACCCGTTCTCATGTGGCAAATGTCAACCGTGTACAAATGTTGGGCACGCGTTTGGCGTGTTTCCCGACTATGCACCGGTGCCGAAGGGATCAATGATGCTAGTTCCTCGGAGCATCTTCCATTGTAATACCGGTATAACAAGGATAGCATTCCCACCCGACGCCTGTGCTCTAAAGATTGCAATCCGTCTGTTAAGATGGGAGAATCTATCAAACGGACCGCCCGTTTCTGCACAGAGTCGAGGGTATTTTTCAGGTATTTTGGAGCTCCAGACCAGAGGTGGCTGCCAAATTCAACCGTGGGGCGCACTTGTGATTTGTACAGGGTTAGCAGTTGTGTACTATTAAAAGTGTCTGCGGGCCCTGTACAGTAGGCCCAGTTTCTGTGAGGCTAACTTTACTCTGGCTATCATGAAAAAAGAAATGATGATTTTCATAAATGTATACGGATGCAACTACCATGATGCAACAACTATCTTAGAAGCAGAAGGATGTACGATGTACTTACATCTTTATGATTTAGTTACCTTTTGAGTATTATGACTCAAATCCTACGTATTATGACTCAAATTATACATTACTACGCTTTCTACGGAAGTAAACAATTTTTAAACATTGATCCATGTCATAATAAAATATTCCACTTCATTTAGAAGCAGAAGGACTCAAGTTCGTGATTTTGTTTGACTCATGTCAGCGTTTTTTTTATATGTAAAGCCATTAACAATATTTTTAAAGGCTTTAAAATATTTCGTTTTATTTGATCGTTTTTAAAACAAAATTAATTGATTTAATAATATTTTTTTTTTTCATAAGAAGCAATTACTTTGTGGTTAGACATTATATTATAAAAATAAAAGAAACACTTTGTATTTAACCTCGAATTTATTATTTAATATATCAACCGGTTTCACTATAACCTAGCTTCTTCAGGATATAATAATAACTAAATATTAAGACAGAGTGATCAGGTATATATAATGAGCGACAGAGGGAGAAAGAACATATTTAGACAGAGACAAAGTATTTGAAAGCGGTACAAATAGATAATCAATTAGAGGGAGGGAGACAACAATATACATCTAGTCACAAGTAACCAACAGTTAACGGGATTAAAAGTTTGATGTATTCTATATAAAGGAGAATATTTAACGCAATGCTAATTTTATAATAACTAAGGACCTCAGAATAACAATATAACACAATATAACACCAATTGTGTATTTATTTGCGCACTTACAAACTAACATATTTCAGATTTTTTTAACATTCTTTTTAAATTTAGACATTATAAATACTAAATTATAAATACTTATAATCAAAAAATAATTACAAGAAGTACATTATTTTAATAGTTTTATCATCACACCTTTCAGCATTTTTGGATGAAGGTATAAACTAAACCTAATTTGGATTGAAATAAATTCGATATTGAGTTATAATTTTAAAAAGCTGGTACGGAGAATAATTAATCTTTCTCATTGTAACCGCCCTGCACGATCGTAAGAACAACTTTCGACGAAATGTGGATGTTCGTCCGCTGGCTGGTTAAACGCTCTTAATCAGCATGGATATCCGAAGAAGTTATGAGACCATAGTTAGAGAAAAAAATGTTTTTTAGCTCTCCTGAACATATTTACCTATTGGACTTGCGTCCATATGCTTCTCGGGTACAGAATGGATGTTTAAAATATTCATTACACCTTATGGAAATGAGTTTCAATCTGAAAATGTAAGACAATTCTAACATTATTATAGGTTTCAGATAATATATTATCTATGTAACCTACATAATTGCTTTTTTTAATCTTGGCTTTTTATAAGCAAGACTTTAAGCAGCAACTTCTTTAGCTATCCGCTAAATTCGGTCCTGTTACAAATTCCAAGGATGCTAGTACCCAGATGTAGAAGAGGGAAGAGGGTAGAGAAGGATATTGAAAGGATCTTTCTGTAAGGAGAAGCAAAGGAACTGTGGGCGCAGAACGTGATGGAATTATGCTCGGAGAGCTTTGCAACAGAGCGATGGAATGACAAAGTGTTTACGTCGATATAATGCGATACGAAAAATACCACTCAACTGAATCTTTTTATTTGATCTCTTAATGTAAAAATACAAATTTTATTCAAAAAACACTTTGTAGGATCTTTAGAAGGTGTTTATCGATATCTTTTCTTTTTAATACGTATTCGATTAGAAAAGGTTTTTTTTTGTCTCAATCCTTCTTCTATCTATCTTTTTATATAAAGGAGAGTGTTGTTGTGGGCGTGCAGTTGGAGTAGATTTAATTTTTAAGGAAATCTTTAGTTTTATTCTAAGATTTATCAAAGTGGCCTTTGAATCAAGGGGAGGGTCAATCTTAATCAACTAATGTCATTCCCAGTTAGTGGAGAAGTATTCTCGAGTCTAACTGGGGTACTTAGTCTATTTAATAATTTTATTTTATTTTTTATTATTAATAATTATTATTTTTTAAAGTTATCCCATGACAAGTAAATGCTTGTGTGTATGGGAGGAGGTATTATTTGTTTAGTTATGTATTTAGATTATTTTTGTTGTTGTTTATATCTTACAGTTTTTTTTTAAATTTATTTTACATAAAGAATAAGAGAATTTTTTTATTGTTATTATTTTTTATTTATTATTTCAGTTTTGGTTTTCAGTATAATTTTTTAATTGTGTTTTGTATTCTTTGAATCTATCATTAAGGGATCTTATATTTTCTGGCAATTTATTGAATAAATTTGTAGTTTGGTTGATATTTCAATTAAATCACCCCATTCCCTCTTCAAAAGTAGAATTTTGATCATTTTTGAAGAAATTTTACATATTCCTTGACGTTCAAAATAAAAGGAAAATCAGTCCGGGCAGCACCGGGATCTCAGCCATATAGACAATAAAGAAGGGAGTCCCGTTGCGATTTGCGGGTTGATTTTTTAAAAATCTAAAGATTTTTCCGAGATTGGTGAAATTTTACACACTTGACCTTCAAAAAGGGAGGAAAACACTGTTTACACTAGATTTCGACAAACCAGTTTTGTTCTTTCGTAAGAAAAATATTATTTAAAATACTTTTATTTGCCCTGCGATGGTAGCTAACGCTATAAACGCTTAAATTTTTATAATACAGTTATTAATTGTTATTATAAATACATTAATTCATTGATACCATACGTTTTTTCTTTGAACCGTTTTCTTTCGTTAAATTATTAGAAAAATCGTGATATAGAAATTTAATTTAATTTCTCCGCAAAAGATAAATAAATTGATGGTAAATAACAATATTTATTTAAAAACGAATTTTTCGTTTTTAGTATTATTTTATCTACCTCTTCGAAACCACTGAATTCTCTAAGCAACCTAAACACCCGCCGTAAAATACTAAATCGTATTTCTTTTTTTTTTTAATTGAATCCCTGCTCCACGTTTTCCGCTTCTTTAAAAAGTGAGAAAAATCTAATCTTTTTAGTGTACAGTCGCGTCGATGTGCTTTTTTGACCCTTTTGTTTTATTTCCAGCCATTTCCGCCGTGTACGTGTCGACATTTCAATCGAAAAGCAATCACCGGAAGCGATCCAGAGAACACAGAAGTCGACCGGAAACATACACCTCCACATCCGGGCGGAAAGATTCGGGTTTCAGGGTTTCCTGTCTGGAGGAGGGGAGGGCATCTATAGAGCCAGGTGTATACCCACACCTACCAATCAACCCTGAAGGAAACAGGTAAGCCACAACACACACAACTCATATGTAGATAAATTTAAATCAATTCTGAATTCCAAATTACATAAACATATATATATTTCACAGATTCGTTAGATATTTGATTTTTATTTGTATTTAGTGTGTTATATTAATTTCCTAATAGAAGTTTTGGAAGGCTGGTTTGGGTACCGCTGCCCCGGGAACCATTTGTTATTTATTATTATTATTAACAATACTGTCACCTCACTTTTTTGTCATTCCATGTAAAAATAATTAATAAAAAATTCTCAGTTTCATATTTTTTTTTAATTGCGATCTGAAACTTTGGTTTCTTTGGAGGATTAGCACGTATAATTTTTTTCTATGGTTAATTTCTAGATTTGAATATAAAATGTAGGCTTTTCTCATTCGAACACCGTTAATCATATTTCTCACCGTGACAGTAACGTAGATACATCGATTTATATGAGAACTACGTAAGCTGGGACAAATATGGTCTCCTGTGATTCAAAGGAATTGGACCGTTTAATTGTAGGGTAAATAACATAAAAAAATGTAATTAAATGGTCCGCCATTTATATATTGGGTTAGCAAGTTAAAACATATCACATCAAATCATTTGGACATTATAATACAAAAAGAATTAAAATATATCAGGCTCAATATGTGATTAGGTAAGGTTAGATTAGATTAGGGGTCACATTATTTGCTAATCTATCTTATTGTTTTTTTTTATTATTTTGTTCATTGTTGGTTACGGTTGTTGAGAATTGTTCTATTTTATTTACAGTGCATTAAAGTAATTTAAAATAAATGAAATATAAATAAAGAATATAAAGGAATACAAGAATTTTAAAATATAAAATAATATAAAAAGTACTTAATTTTTATTTTGATGAGTTTTAATTTTCAATGAACATTTGTTACTTTAGTTTTGAATTTTCTGCGACCGGTTTCGATACATCCGTGTCTCATTAGCGTACTTAAAACTAACTTAAAATTTCTATACAGCTACAAAAATGAATTAGGTGGGGGTAGTGAGAGGGGGGATTTTGGGGGAGGGGAAAAACGGTTGGAGGAGTCAACATTACATGGAAACATTGTAAGTAAAGGTGATTTATATTGTGCTATTATTTTATTAACTAAATTATTTTAGATTTAATTTTTTTGTTAATTTCTAAAGCGCAAAAATTAAAATATGAATTTACATTGCAATGTTTAAACTTAGATTTTCTTTTTTGAAGCTATGGCCTGTCTCTATTAAATGGTTAGCAAGCTCGGAGTAGTTATTATTTCGTAAATCAAGTTCATATTCCCTGATTCTAGTTTAAAATTTCTAGTAGTCATCACTACATACTTTGCGTCACAATCGTTACATTCTAAAGTGCATATCCCGTTTTTTCAAATTTATTAGAAACATATTTTTTATTAATCTTTTTATTTATTTTAGAATTAGTAAGTGGTTCGCTACGTTTGGTGATTTCGCAGGGGTGCCCGGGTTGATGTTGTGAGGTTTGTCTAGGTTTTGGAGGCGGATGACCAGGACATGCTGAACCCAAAATTTTTTTCAAACCCTATTCCTTCCTAGAAATCTCCTCTCCTTCCTTTCCTTAAAAAACCCTCCACACAGCATCCCCAAAGATGACATAGGCCCTGAGGGAAATTATTTTCCTCAGGGCCTCCTGTGTGGAGCTCATGTAAAAAAAGTATGGAAAGCCGGAGAAATATGATCTGGTAATACGTGAAATATTTGAAAAAAATTTAAAAATTTAAAAAATTTTGTACTTTATTCTTCAGCATTTTTTGTATAAATTCGTGTTATATATATGTATAATACTAACAGAACCGGACACACGTTGCTGTGACTAACGAAACACAACGCCACGCCATTACCCATCCTTTATAACCAATGCCATCTGTTAAATCAAATCCACACCGCTCGCTTGTCAGTCCGCTGCCCGCTTGCCAGTCCGCTCCCTTTATTTATATATTTCAACCAATTTACACAAAACCTTAACAAATTATATACCTAAAAACCCTCCTCGTGAATCACTCTATCTATTGGTGAAAACCGCATGAAAATTCGTTGCGTAGTTTAAAAGATCTAAGCGTGCATACAGCGGGAGCGACTTCATTTTATACTATGTAAAGATTCGTGCGAAAATTATTGTCACAAGAATATTCTCAACAAAGGTACTGCGCGTTTTCATCCCACGACAAAATATCCCCTACAAAATATCCCCGACAAAATATCCTACGGACATAACATCCTCCAACAAAATATCTACTGAAACCTAACCTAACCAAACCCAACCCCTTATTTTAAATTTTATTATTTGTGAACAATAATTTATTATCTTTGCAGGATATCCATATTATTTTTGTCCCATTTTTTCATTAGGTTAGGTTAGATTCGGTTAAGTTTTAGTAGATATTTTGTCGGGGAAATTTTGTCGCGGGTTGAAAACACGCGGAACCCTCAACAAATGCAAGAGCAATCCCAAAGTACAAGAAAAATGCGAGAGGTGTCAAACAATTTTCAGTACTTAGTAATTACTGAACACAAGTGGCTGCCCAACTGGCTATATTTGCCGGAAGTAAACATTTTAAAGCTGACCGAAACCTCGATATAATGCTTACCATTTAAATGGTATCAGTTCCCAAAGAAAGTTTGTCCACCAGGCGTAGATCAGTCCTCTATACCAGGACACTCTGTTTTTTCCCCGCCCAATCCATGCACCTCCAATATTCGAAATGTGCATTGGAAATCAGTTGCAACTCCTAGCTTTGCTTCTTCAAACAACTTTGTACTTTTGTCTGGGGCTTTCAGACCTCCATTAGAAGTATTGCCTCCCCCCCCCCCCCTCCCGTCAATATCCTTATCAGACTTCGCGTCGTTCTAGAAAGCACTTCCTAAGTACCTACACAATTCATTCACTTACAGAGGACTTACTGTTCGCAACTATATCCTACAGAATCTTCGTAGTTATACATCACTTAAATACCATTGTTAGTTTTATGAAGAGTATACCTCTTGTCTACTACAAAAACGTATATTTTCACTTATTAAAATGAGTCAAAAATCACAATTTTTTTAAATCATAAGATTTGTAAGTTGGTACTTAAATACCTCCCACATAATTTACACATAATACGATTTCACATTTGAAAAAAGAACGCACGAAACCTAACAATAATTAGCACCCAACGTGAATTTATAACCTAACAATTTATAATTTATAACCTGTTTTTAATTTTGATTTATATAATTATATGTTTTAATTTATACAGAACACTTGAGTTCTTAACATTTAATTTTTATTATTAATTTTTGTATTTCAAAATTTGAATTTGAATTTTCATTTTTACTTTTCTTTAAAATATGGTCTTTTTTTTCTCTTTAGTTTTAAGTATTTCTTAATATTTTTTGAAATGTTAAAATATTAAATGTACGACTACCACAACACGGGCTTAGCCTAGTGTGGTAGCCAAAAAAAACCCAAATATCTGTTACTAATAAAAAATATATGAAATAAAAAAAAAAAAAAAAATAATAATAATAATAATAAAAAAAACAGCACTTCATTAGATTTATTTGTCAACAGATCAACACAGCTTGTTTAACATTTCGACGACATATTTGATTTGACAATATTTACAAAAAGATCACTGCCCGGCTGTACATTTCGGATCCGTAATATGTATGAATTGTTTTGTTTTCTTAGTCTAATTTGATTGATTTGAAAGCATCGCATCGGTAGGTTAGAACCTCATTCGACGGCATCTGTAGTTGAGTGGTACGATCGTTGACAACGAATCCTATATCTATATGTGCGCAAGCTTCTGCGTGGTAGATACTCTCAGTATGGCCCTGGTGATATACCACCTTCCAGTATCAAAACTTTGCTTTTGTAGACGTGTTTGGTGATCAGTTTTTAATAGCCAGGTAGTTTCCCAACTTCCCTTTCTCCATCTTCTTTCACCCCCACTACCTTCGCAATCAAAACATACCCCAAGTGGTTATGCCATAAGTTAAGATACTTATTTATTTTTTACAAAAAACTACCTTTCTAAAATAAGCTTACAAGAAACACGATATTTCAGAAAACGTGTCAAATTATTTTATCCTACCAACATGGTAAACAAAGCATGGCGATGAATACCAAAGCTTTATCTCTGTATCTCGTCTCTTGTTTCCATTGAGTGAATACGGACATTAATCTAATTAATTATAGAATATTTTCAACAATTTTAATACCGCTCCAGCGGGCCGCGGTGGCGGAGTCCTCCATAAAAAAACACTCACTACGGACAAATTGCCTCTCTCTCATATTACAAGTCATTTTACAAGTTGCTACAAGTCTTGGATTACGAAACTGGAGAAGTGCTAAAAAAATATGACAAAAAAATCAGAGTGTGCAATTCAAACGCGGTAGAAATGAAACCTTTAGAAAACTAAAGTAGATAAGAGTGGGGAGACTACGAAGCACTTTTTTTTACCAATGTGAAGGATGATTTTTTACATATTTTTGTAGTCGAATTCGAGTGCACCATTTCCCATAAAATTGGTCATCTTATTAATATTTGTGTTTTCTTCTTTTCCATTTGTTAAATCAGTGGATTTATCGTGTTATATCGGTTCCAATAAAATACAATAAATCCACAGTCCCACGCAAGTCTCCTTTAGTCTAGTGACTAAGTGACCCTAAGTGACCAGCTCAGGTATGGGGGCTCCATCGAAGCCAGAGTAAAGTTAGCCTCCCAAAAACTGGGCGTACTGTACGGGGCCTGCAGATACTTTAATAGTACACAACTGCTGACCCTGTACAAATCACAAGTGCGCCCCACGGTTGAATTTGGCGGCCACCTTTGGTCTGGAGCTCCAAAATACCTGAAAAATACCCTCGACTCTATGCAGAAACGGGCGGTCCGTTTGATAGATTCTCCCATCTTAACAGACGGATTGCAATCTTTAGAGCACAGGCGTCGGGTGGGAATGCTATCCTTGTTCTACCGATATTACAATGGAAGATGCTCCGAGGAACTAGCATCATTGATCCCTTCGGCACCGGTGCATAGTCAGGAAACACGCCAAACGCGTGCCCAACATTTTTACACGGTTGACACTTGTCACATGAGAACGGGTCGTTTTTTCGACTCGTTCTTGTGTTCAACAGCTCGGCTGTTGAATGATTTGCCGGCCTCTGTGTTTCCTCCTTCCTACAACATGGGTCTCTTAAAGACCAATGTTCATTCCTTCCTCTCCTTAAAAAGACCCTTCACACCGCATCCCAGATGACATAGGCCCTAAGGGAAATTATTTTCCTCAGGGCCTCCTGTGTGGAGTTAATGTAAAAAAAAAGTGGTATAAAGCGCCTGATGAACATCACCGGCCAGACATTCAACGAAACAAGGATCGAATCCTATGAAATTCATATCCAATCTTCAAACCACTCCAAAATGAAAAGACAAAGAATACACAAAAGAAAGCGACATCTAGCGATTTCTAAGAAGAAAACACAAATACTAATAAGATGACCAAATGTATAGGAAAAGGTGCACTGGAATTCGACGACAAAAATACGGAAAAAATCATCTTTCACATTGATGAAAAAAGTGCTTCGTGGCCATTCGTACCCATTATCATCTACTATAGTTTTCTGAAGGTTACACTTCTACAGCGTGTGAATTGTGCGCTCTATTTTATTGCATGGATGACCAAATTCTCAAAATTATTTTTCATCATCACAAAAGCATGCAGTAACTCCGGTCCAAGGCACAAAACATAAAGAATTTATTAATCAACTGTGAAATTGAGTAATGGTTTAAATTTATAAATTTCACTGGAAAAATGTTCTCTCCTTCACACAAAGGAGAACAGAACCTTGAACCAACTTCAATCGGATTTTTGGGCTTTTCGTTGATTTTCATCAGAATTTTCCTCTGTTCCGCAAAGCTTTTAGGTGGGCGCCTTTGGTCGGAATAAAGTCTTAGAATCGACAGCGGAAGAGATAGTAGTTTAAATATAGTATCTAAAATCTTTCTAATGAATTTCTAAATGTGATGTTTTAGTAACAGGCACTTCCATTTTAGTTCAAAACGTACATATTTCATGAAGAAATGTTTATTAATTCAATTTGGGAGCCGGGAATGGATATCGCCGCCCCGGGAACATTATTATTGAATAACCATCACCTCTGCCATAGGGCTTCCATCCCAACTCAGAATCAACCCAACTCAACACTAAAATCTATGAAAAAAAAGAAAAATAGCCCAAAACCTAACTTAACCACTGGAGCGACAGATCAATTTAGAACTTTTTTCTCCGATTGCTCGAAATTTTTTTGGTAATTATTTTGAATATTTTTCGCCAACATAAAAAAAATCATACCTCCGAATTTTAATATGGAGACATTCAAACTGAATATAGTTCTATATAGCCAATGAATTCTCCTATCTTTTGTCGATTATCACATATTAGTAAGATTTATAAAAAAAATATTATAAAATCGTAAACTTCTACTTAATTAGTTACAAATAAGGGAAAATTTGCCAAAATTGGCAGCAAAGCAATCCGAGGTATTTTAAATAGTGCCATTTTGTGGCAAAAAGCGATCCAGTGGCTCGCAACCTATTTAAATAATTTTTTTATATATTTTTTCTCCACTTTTAATGACTTTTCAAAGGAGGTGAATTGAGTTGAGTTCATTCTGAGTTGTCCAGTCACCGCAATAGGACATCAATTTTGACTTGCTTGCTACGTTTGATGACTTAGCAGGGGTGCCAGTAATCATGGGATGGGGTTTGTCCGGGGATGCATCTGCCTACCGACTGCGTGGCAGGCCGAATCGGGAGAGACTGGTTGAGGAAGACTTTTTGACCTCTCTAGCCGGATTCTCTTAAAACCATCGCTTTGCAGTGGTTAGGATAGATTCATACTTTCGTTACTGGTTCACAGATTCCTTCCCATCCCTCATATCTTTTTCCTTTTCATCCACTTATTTTTTTTTTCCTAAAAAGACCCTCCACACAGTATGCCTTGAGGGGAAATATTTTCCTCAGGGCCTTCTGTGCGGAGCTAATGTGAAAAAATAAATTCAAATCTGTATTATATTTTTTGAAATAGTCTTGTATTTTTTGTTGTCAAGCAAATGTCCTTGGGGACGCTTAACGGTGGGTAATATAAAGAAAGGTTGGGGTGAACCCGGATCACGAAGATACACATGTTATTGTACAATGCACAAGGGAAGAAACACAAAAGTCTAAAAAATTATGTTAAGACCCATGGATGTGGACTTAAAGGGGAAAAGGATTAAAAGAAAGAAGAAGTCTTTTTGAACTTTGATATTCAGATATAATCACTGAATTATAATATTATACAGAGATCTTAAACCATATTCAGCAATTTCTTTGGAATAAGCTTTGCCAGAAAAATCGCAGAAGAGAGATTTATTAAGGTATTTATTTTTGGGAAAAAATTGCAAATCGTAAAGTTTTTAAAAATACCAAAGTATTATAGCTACAGAGCAAGCATCAACGCGTCTCATAAAATTACTGTAAAATCTGTTAAAAAGTTACTTAACCTAACTTTTGTTACTTTGAAATAGAGTATTCTAATTTTTTTTTTAATTAATGATTTAATAAATTATGCCAATTATAAACTTTTCACTGCTGATTAATATAAGTATGTCAAAATTAATAACTTTTTCTCAAACATATATATTGAGGACGGTGGGGAAATATAGGATTTGGATAAAGGAACTTCGGAA
The DNA here is from genome assembly GCA_917880885.1 of Limnephilus marmoratus. NCBI lineage: Eukaryota > Metazoa > Arthropoda > Insecta > Trichoptera > Limnephilidae > Limnephilus > Limnephilus marmoratus. The sequence goes on from OU862925.1 coordinate 22,744,260, forward strand.
GTAGATGGGAAGGTAAGTTGAGTGAGATTGTGTAATGGAATTTAATTTTATGTCCCATATAGTCGAGTTAAAAATTTCTACGCCAAAAATAAACGAATTTTTTAAATAAATTTTCTTCAGTCCAGGTGAAAAAACATTTTCAACCTAATTATTGCCATCCATTATCAGTATTTTAACGCATAAAACTTTTGCTTTCACTCCACTGAAAAAATAAACCGACAGAAGTTTGGTGTGGAGGTGTCTGGCGTGCCAGAAGTAAGCTCGATTTTCCCTTACTTCGGGTGAACAGATCAAAGTTTTTCAAATACAAGTTCATGATTATCGAGTCAATTTCTCTGGCATCCTGGGAGTCTGTACATTAGTTGTCTTTCAAATCTGCAGGGATAATTCATATTTATTGGCCTTTTTTGCTCAGTATTTCGCTCACTATTACGAATAGTCAGTGTTATTTTACTTCTGCAGCTGACTGTTTATAAAGTAACAAGTGGGTCGAGATGGGTTAAATATTCACATTTATGTTCGTCCTGAAAATACGCAGAAAAAATACGTACTTCTGCAATTTAATTCCTGTTTTATTTGCAGGCACGTTCGGATTTTATTCGCACAGTTGAGAATCCTGAAAATATTATTTTTAATATTTATTATGTGGAAACAGGACTTAAAGACCCGATTTTAAATTTTGATAAGGCAATTGAATCATGACATTAAAGTCACACGGACGTTGTAAGGAATTCAGAGGCGATCGTTCAGATTTTCTGCCGAAACCGAAACTGATGCCGAATCTAGATTTTTTTGCCGAAACCGAAACTGAACCTGCGGTTGGTCACTAAAAATAATTTCCCCCAGGACCTACGTCATTTTTTAAGATGCTGTATGGAGTGTTTTTTTGATGAGAGGAAGGAATGAATATGGATCTTGAAGAGGTCCATGTTGCAGGAGGCCTCCTGTCGCTTTCTCCATCTTCTATGCCTGCCCACTACCTTCAGCCTCACAACATACCCAATTTGTGATGCCATAATGTTACTGGAGTCAGGCGGTTGGGAGTAACGAATCTTATGCGGTGTTTGTCATAATATTATCGTATATCCGTAGATTTTTTCTCCCACGAGAAGCATGTTTTCAGATTAAACCAATGTAAATACGTACCGTTTCAAATGTTTCGCTGTAAATGTTGTGCAAACATCATTCACGTAATACTTTGCGAAATAAAACCGGTGCAATTAATCCAGCATCCCCAACACACACAGAACTACCCAATACTTACATTCAGTGTAAGTCTGTACATACACAGTAGAGATGCAGCTTTTAACCCGTCTAATCACAGGATACCATATCCCTGATAGGTCTCATGGAAATCGTTGTGTCTCCCTTACTATCATAGTTAATAATATGATCTAAACGGTATTGGAAAGAGAAAGCAACACGCTTTATATTCAAATTTAAAATTTAACCACAAAATAATTCAAATGTGCACCTTTATGAAACCAAAATTTACGACCGCAATTTGAAAAAAAAATGAAACCTTGTGTTTTTTTTAAGAATTATTTTTAGATTTTTTTTTACATGAGCTCCACACAGGAGACCCTGAAGAAAATAATTTAATTTCTCTTAGGGCCTATGTCATCTTTGGGGATGCAGTGTGGAGGGTTTTTTAAGGAAAGGAAGGAGAGGAGAGTTCCGGGAAAGAAAAGGGTTGAAGGGGTGTTTAGGAATCTGGGGTTCAGTGTGTCCCGGTCATCCGCCTCCAAGACCTAGACAACCCTCACCCCTGCTAAAACGTCAAAAAAGTGAGGTGACCAAAAAGTTTAAAATTTATTTTCCTTATAAAATATATTTTTTTATTTTAGTAATATTAGTTAAAAAAAAAAATTTGTTAATTTTAGTTTAATTAGGTAAGACATTTTTAAAACATTTTAAAGTTTGCATTCTAAATTTTTACGTTTAAAAAGGTACGTTGTTACCTATTTCGGTAAATATTTCCCTATCGAGTCCAAGTTTAAAACACACTTTAAAAAATTAAATACAAATTGTACTAGGTAGATTATAGTTTGTTATAAGTAATTCAGTAACCGGAATTGAAAAATACTGCATATTAATGGTTATTTTGTTATCTTTAAAAACGCGAAATGTCATTTCTCAAGGAACGCCATGTTGTTAATTACGACGGCAAACGTCTCGCATGATTTTTCGTGTTTATGAAACCGAACAAAATAATGAATGATACGCATTATTTATCATTTACGAAGATTGCAATTCGTTCTTATTATTGTCTAACTGACAGAAAGTGATTTTTTCTTTTAAAAATGCGTATTTCATCATCGTAATAATTAACATGGCGGTCCTTGAAAAATGACATTTGGCGTTTGTTAAATTAAAAAAAAAAACATTAAAACGCAATATTTTTCAATTCCGGTTACTGAATTACTTATTACTAACCATTATCTACCTAGTAAAATTTGTTTTAATTTTTCAAAGGGTGTTTTGAGCGTGGACTCCATAGGAAAATATTTATCCCTATTTCTGATAATGAAATTTGAAAAAATATTTCATCACCTTTCAAAAATAGTTTTTAGTTTTCGCATATGTTTACAAATGTTTCATTTATTTGGATTTTATCGCAAAGTGGAAATATTTTTACCTTCTGACAAAATTCGTCCGATTTTTGAAGGGTTAAACGTGAATTTCAATACTATACACAAATCTGCACTCGTTTCGGTTTGTGTAAGTGCGGTGGGAGCAGGGAAAGGTGGGAGGATGGATTGCGGAAGGGGCCGGGGGAGATGCGACGGGATGAAAGCGGGATGGGAAGGTGAGGGGTGCGGGGTAAGCCGATACAGGGGGACTGTTTGGACAAACAGGCAATATGGCGGCAATCCAAATAATCGCCGCGAATGGAAAAATGCGGAACGGTGATCAATAAAACCCCGGCCAGGCGCCCCACTGCATTTAGTTGCACCGTATAAAAAGTACCACGCTTAGTACAAATCGTTGTATCCGTCATGCTGCACATTTGTTCGGTAAACCGGCACCTGCGAGTTGGTATTGGTACGGGAATGCACAAATCTGCCCTTTTTTATTGCGGACTGGATGCAGAAAAAAAGGCGCCTTTCAGGGTTCGCTAAATTCAGTTTTTCTGAAAACAACGTCTAATTAAGTCCAATTTTTGTATAATAATTCGCGGTGGTAACTTATCATTTGAAATCTATTGTTAACGTAGGATTAAAAACGCAAAAATACTTTTTTAATCATACAAATATATTATATTACTAGCTGGGGTACCCGGCTTCGCTCAGGGAGTTGACATGAGAATGAACTAATGTTTAAACTCTCGACGGATCTGGCTTTATATACTCCTACCAATGGGTAGCCCCACCTTCAAAAAAGTCTTCGAATGGTCCACAACGTTCTAAAACAATCCGCAACATTCGAGAGTTCTGGAATGTTCCACAATAATCTGGGATGTTCCCCAACGTTAACTATTCCCGAACATTCCAGAATGTTCCGGAATGTTCTGGAATGTTATGGAATACTCTAGAATGTTCTGGACTGTTCTAGAAATTTCTAGAGGTCGAAACGTCCAGCCCTTATTTCTTCAGGTAAAAACGGGAACCACCTTCATTGATGGGGGATAGAGGCATATAACTCCCTCGATCGTGTCGGGTCTCTTTTCTGAGTTTTAGTGGCACGCACATTATTGTACACTTTCTTTTATAATATATATTGATTATGTAACTATCTGGAGAAGAGAGCAGAATTGAAAACACGTTATACCTGTACAATGATAATGTTTTTTTTTAAACTTCAGACTAGCTCCACTAAGAATATCATTTATTAGCCCCAAACTGATCCGGCTCGAAGGACCATAATATGTATTATGTATAAGCAAGTGTAAGTATGAAAACTATTTTTCAGAACCTTTTTAAATCGAAGTGTTCGATATCTGGTGTTAAGGATGTACAGGATGTCGTATGGGTCGAGTTCGAATTTTGCAATTGGTACCAATTTAATCTCAAAAAAATTTAGATGTGAAAAAGTACAAACTTGAAAAAGACTCCTTTTTTGCCGGATCTGCCCTGATGATGGACATTGCAACGCTGTCCGAAACTTTGGTTAAAGAAGGAGGTCGCGCAACACGGTATAACACCCCAAAAACAAATAACGAAAATACTTTTGGCGTGAAAATCTAGAAAAAGTATCATACTTGACTTCTAGTTAAATACGTATCAAATATCTGGATAAAGGTATATTACATATTTTTTTGCATTAAAACATCTATTATAATAAATATAAAGATAAATAAATACTTAATCAATAGTTAATCGTTAAATAATTTTGATTCTGCTAAATATACATTATTTTTGCAATGGCTAACAAATAATGAAGCTGTCTAATGTTCATTTATTAAATAACTCGATTAAGACATACGTATTTCCTTACGTTTTGCTTTTTGGATAACGCAATTACTTGAGCAGCAAAGTGACTTTTTAAAACAATCATTTCCTAAGTCCCAAGTTTTATCTTATGTAAGTCAAGAGGCTCGTTTATTTTTGAGTAAACAAAAGCGACACCCCCTTTTGTTCCAATTTTAATTAAGATTTCATCTCTATTTAAACATTCCCGCCAAAACGGTCCACGGGTATCCTTATCAGAAATAATTTACAATTCGCAAAGACAATGATTGATGAAATTTAATACAAGATGCTGCAGAGGCTGCGGGGAACAAGGTCTTCATCAGTGTTTATTACTTTTACGGGTACGTACAACCTTAGGCTTGAATTAGCTAGGCGCTAGGCTTTCTAACCGACCCCTCTTTCAAGGGAGGCGGAAAATACAATTTAAAAAAGAGCAATTCTGAAAAAAATGGTTAGGTAAATATCTACTGTGTGATTCTACCACTTAACGTTCCATTGTATCCTCTCTTTCTGTTGCATATTATATCGTTTATTAGAAAAAAAGAAAACTTTATCTATATAAAGTATGTTTACATTGGGTTTTTCGATGCCTGTCTCACTAGGATATTGCTAAGAACAAAATTTTTTTATAGCGCGCTTGATGATTCCGCACATGGAAAAATTAGAAGTCAGATTTCTGCGCACATGAAAACTATGAACACAGATTATTGCGCACATGAAAACTAAGAACACAGAATATTGTGTACTTGTTGATTCTGCACAAGAAAAACTAAGAAAACAGATTATTGCCCACATGATGATTCCGCACATGGAAACACTAAGAACATAAATTATTGAGCACATGATGATTCCGCACATGGAAAACAAATTATACGGATTATTGCGCAGAGGATCATTTTGCAAAAGAAAACTAAGTACCTACACAGATTATTGCGCAGAGTGATTCCGCAAAGGAAAAACTAAGAACACAGAATATTACGCACATGATGATTCCGGACGTGGAAAACTTAGAACCCAGATTATTACGCACAAAACGATTCCGCACATGGAAAACTATGAACACAAATTATTCCTCAAGCGATAATTCCGTAAATGGAAAACTAGGAATACAGATTATTACTCACATAATGATTCCCCACATGGACAAATATGAATACAGATTATTCATCACACAATGATTTCCCACATGGACAAATATCAACTCTGATTATTCCCTTTAAGAAGTTTACATTACCCTTAAGAGGAATACTAGAAACACATATTATACCCCAAAAGATTCCCCACGTGGTAAACAAGGAAGGGAGATAATTTTTCATACGATGATTCCGCACATGAAAACTAGGAACACAGATTGTTTCCCACACATTGATCCCGCAATTTGAAAACCACGTTCACCGATATTTCAGCACACAGATTATTGCGAATATTAAAAACTCGAACAATAAATAAAAATAAAACAAAACTCTCTACTATGGTGTAGTACAGGGGTCACCAAATGGCGGATCGCGGTCCGGATCCGGACCGCCGACCTATTTTGTGCGGATCTTGTGTTAACAATATAAAATATTTTGATTAAGGATCGGATCTGGAAAACTGATTCACAGATTTTAAGAAAATTGAGAACGTCGACGACATCCTCGGTAACATTTACTCTCTGCATCCTGGTGATGAATGGAGCAATGAAGCTGCAAATATTTTCGGGAGTAATAAAGCTGCTCTCCAGACGGAAATGATCGATTTCCAAGAAAATTCAGTTTTAAAACACCAAAAATATGAATTTTCTTGTCAAGAGTTTTGGATAAAATTTGTTTGTGCTAATAAATACCCAGAATAAAAAAATGCTCATTTTCCAACTTCTCATTTTCTTTGGGCCAAAATTTGTTTGTAAAGCGGCATTTTCCAAAGTGAGCTTCAAAAAAAAAATTCCAGTCAGACTTACATCTCCAAGATTTAATGACAGTAGCCTGCACAAACTTAGTCCAAACTTCGGACGGATAGTCTAAGGCAAAAATGTCATTTTTCTCAATAATATGGTAAAAAAAACCCTTGGTACTTCTTTTCATTCATACCATTTGCTTATTTTTTTTAATAAAATTATGTTGTTCATTGATATTGTTAAGGGGGGGGGGTAGGCTTTTTTCCCTCCGGACCGCGACGGTCATGTTATTTGAAAAAACGAACCCCTAATGAAAGTAATTGGTGTAGTACATAGTTTTCGTACTGAAAAAACAAATCACACCAAATTTTAACAATAATTTTGTAGATTGGTTCAGGTTCAGAGGTACTTTCCGGGAATAAATGTTAGTTAAAATAAATGGATGTTTTAAAGCAATATTTTAATCATAAAACTAGATATTTATGTTCATGTTCAGTAAAATATCATAAAATAAGCAATTTTGCAATTCAGATTTCGGTTAGGCCATCGCTCCAGTGAGGCCGAATGTGAAATATTGAAAAAACCACAAAAAACTCATCGCTCGAGTACGCGCTGCATTCTGCATATGGCTGGACCAAATTATTCTATCATCGCAATCAATTCCTTTGGTTAGAGGACAAAGCTGTATGCAACCGCTGCAACTGAAGTAAAAATGCAGCCGCGAATGCACATATGCACATTAGGGTGGGTCATCAATGTATAAAATTAAAAAAAAATAATATACCTATCTTTTTAGGTTCCATGGCAGTGGATCTCCCGACAGTTGCCCCAGGCACCTCCTTACAAAAAATATAACTAACTACCCTGGAAGGTGTGTACAGAGAGGATGTACTGCCGAATAAAAAAAGTATGAATCAAATTTTCATTCAGATGCATCAAGGATAAAACGACTTGTATATCATCATAATCATCACTCTTGGCTCTTCAACCCCTGGTGGGTCTTGGCCTCCTCAAGAGTCTTCCTCCACTCATCCAGTTTACAATCTCCAAGGTGGATATATCTTTGAAGACGTTGTCGCTCTATCTTAAATTTGGTCTTCCCAGACTCCTTCGCCCTGTCGGTATTGAGTACAGCAATACTCTTTGTATAATACACTGTATATATCCACGTAGAAGGGCAAAAAATTGACACTGTGTATAAATTCGTTTGGTACTCGTATCTGTACCAACTCATTACTAAAGATATTTTTACACAAACATTTATAATTTTATGATAATTATAATTTCGGGGGGCCAACTGTTGGGGTATCTATTGTGGGATTACCATCTTCACTTATCACATTTGTACCTAGATTTTCAGGATCCAAATTTCCTAGATTATCACATTTCTACCGAGGATAGTATATGCAACCATCTAAAGTGACTTTATTATATTTTTTTTGTTAATAAGTAAATATGATGGAAAAATTTTCGTTATTTGTTTTCGGGGTGTTATGCCGTGTTGCTACCTCCTCCTTTAGCCAATGTTTCGGACAGCGTTACAATGTCCATCATCAGGGCAGATGTGTAATTATTAGTATTGAAATGTGTGCACACATTGCACACGTTTCACCACACGACTTCAGTAGAAGTGGGAAATTACAGTAATTGGGAAAATAATAACCATTAATAGTTTCAGTAATTTTTAATCAGAAATTAGTCATAGTAAATAAATATCTAGAAATAGTATAAATGGATCGTCTGTATGTGGCATGACCACAGTTTGATAATGCCTTCAGAAGGCGAAACAGCTGTCACGCGTAATTTATTTATTTATTTTTTTATTAGTAAGGGACAAACAGCTTATACATAAAACATAAAGATAAAAATATACATTGTTAAATCGAGTCAAGCCAAAAAAGTCTCCTATGTTAAAGTTGATTGGAGTTTTATTACATATTAAAATTAATTTGAGGTGAGGAGGTGAGGAAGGGGAATAAAGGAGGAGGATAGGAGATGCTCCGGATACTTTTCACACTCGTATTAATTTTTGATCGTATGTGTTACTTCTAATCGATATTTCTGTAGTGTATGGCTAAAAATGTCTATATTTTGAAATTTTGTGTTATATTGCGCACATATACGGGGAATTGTTGAATTTTTTCTAATGTTAGTTCTACATGTAGGCAAATGAAACAAATGGGATTGCCGAGTTGATCTTGACGGAATATGAATATTTATTAAGTTGGTTAGCTCTGGAGAGTCCAGGCCATTATTAACAATTTTAAATAATAAAGTTTGGTCAAAAATTAAACGTCGTGTATAAAGGGAGTTGAAATTGTGGTAATTAATAGATTCGTTGTAATTTAAGAAGTGTAATTTTTGTTTATAATTTATGTGGTTAAAAATTTTTTTTTGGATTTTTTCGATTCTATCAATGTGAGCTTGGTAGATAGGAGTCCAGATTGGTGTGCAGTGTTCTAAGTGGGGACGGATGTGTAAAGGGAAATATAGAGTCTTAAGGTTGCGAAAAGGTTTCGTTATTCGAATAATAAATCCTAGCATTTTGTTGGCCTTGTTGATGATTTCATCATTGTGTTGTATAAAATTTAATTTAACATCCAGTAATACCCCAAGGTCCCTGATAGATTCTACTTCTTTGATAAGTGTCCTATTTAATCTATACTCAAAAGGAATTTTATTTTTATTACGTGTAAATGATAATTTTTTGCATTTTGAGGTATTTACTACCAGTTTGTTTGATTCACAGTAGATAAAAAGTCGATTGAGGTCCTCTTGAAGTTTAATGCAATATATAATAATAATATAATTATAATAATAATAATTACACAGCAGAACTTATTTAAAAATAAACTGTTTTTGTTAATTTAATATTAATATTATTAAATATAATATAAAAGAAATAAAAAATAAAATGGATTTCTAAAAATTTAACTTGAAAACAATAAATCTATTCAAGTTTCAGTAGTTTTTCACTATTTTGCTAATACAAATTGTGATATAAAAAACCGCACGTGAAAAATGAGTTATAATTAATCATACCGATTTCGGTTAATGGTGCGTGATGTGAAGTAGTTATTGAGGATGTTATTTTATATTATCCCCGTTCAAGTAACTTTTAAAGTTAGGATATCGGAAAGGACATACATTACAATATTAATGCATTTTTAATGCATAAACACATTGAAATTAGTGACGGTCCGTGAGTTTTCAGTGAGATAGAGTGCTAAGATTGAAAAATACGACGTTATTGATGTTGTTGTAGCTGAAAATGTTTTTTTTTTTTTAAATTCAAATTTTTGTATGAAGATCTTCAGGATTCTTTCAGTCAAGGGATGCGCCGCATTCATTTACTGAAATGTGTTCATACAAAAAATTGAAATTTTGAAAAAAAAATCATTTTCAGCTACAACATCAGTGTAGGGGCGTGTAAATAGCCCCAGACACAAGGGAATACTACCCTATGTAATTAATGAAAGATGAACTCTTCCCTTTGTGACACAAAACAGATTATACAGCAATTCCAAAATCCTCAGTGAAAACAAAACAAAAACTTACTCTGAGAATGCAGCTCTCCACACACGATGTCCAGCACAAACGACACTAGTTTCCTTCAAATATTGAATTTGCCAAGGCGGCAGTACAATCTCAACAGGTTTTTATCACAGGAAGTGAGTTCACACGATGGATATGAATTTGCAAATTCATAGTACGTGCCAAAATCTCACAACAATAATTTAATTATGGGTTAATTATTTGATTATGTCTGACATCTATTGGCTTTAACCAACACTCACGTCGGAAGTAATTGCTTGCCCCACAGAGGTCAGAAAATGCCTGAATTCACTGAATTTCAATGTCACATAGGGAAATTCAATATAATACAACCACCATAGATGGCGCCCCCATGGTCCCATAGCATAAATTATTAATTTAAATGAGATTAATGCCCAAATGTATTTAAATATATTTTATGGTGCGTATCCAATCAGTAATGTCGTATTTTTCAATCTTAGAACTCTAGCTCACTGAAACCTCACGAACCGCCACTGGTATGGTTCTATTCCCTTTTTTCAGACCTTCATCAATTTCATCGTACCATATCTCAGAACTTACTGATATCTTTTGGTGATATAAATACACTTTTGTCTATAATTAATTTTTAATAGTAAAAAAAGGCTGTTAGAAAGCCTAAATAAGTAAGGATTTAAAAAAAATGTATTACGTAAACATTGTTTTACTATCGCAACTTTTGACGAACTTATCTAAATTTAAAAAAAAAACTTTAGCCGCCCACCCTAATGTACATGCAATGGGTAAGCTGCATTTTTACCGAATAACTCGGCAAATAAACCGACGTACGAAGCATTTTTCTGCATAAAGGGTACCTAGTAGATATGCTGCAACTGCATTTTTTGTTATTAACAGCATTACTTGAACCGCCGAAGCGAGGGAAATGTTTTTTAGTTGTTTCTGTAGTGACGATACCGATAGTTTTTAATAAATTCGACAGAATTTTTTTCAAATCTACAACTCGACTATACACTTGAATGTGCACAAAAAAGGCAATAAACATACGTTCCTTATCGCTATGATGCTGCAGCTCTTGCTTATACATTAAATAATGATTACATAGTATAAAATGAAATCGCTCAGAATGTATGTGCGCATAGATCTTTTAAACTACGCAACCGATTTTCATGAGATTTTCACCATTTGGTAGAGTGATTCAAGAGGAATACATAATTATTGTATACAAGCTGGTCCCGGGACGCGTTGCTATGCCATTTAATAAAGAAATTGTTTCTCCTTGAGTGTTCCTCCCTGAGTGTTCCCGTTCTTCCCGTTCCCCTTCCGCCTCCCCTTCTTCTCCTGCGTCCTCTTCCCCTCTCGCGTTCCCACTCCGTCACCTCCACCTTCCCTCTCCCCACTCCACTTCCCCCCCCCCCCCCTTCCCCCGTCCCACGAACCCCGCTCCCGAGTTCCCCTCCCCCCTCACACGTCCCCTTCCCCTCCCGCGTTCCTCTTCCACCTTCCCCGCCTTTCCTCTTCCCTTTCCCACTCCCTCATCCTCCCGCGTTCCATATATTCAATCCCAGTACATTCAGTTTTTAAACAGCCCGCGTGCCACCTTTTACAATTTTTATTCAAATTTCCATTTTTCATGTATACCTAACTTAGGTACCTATTTAAAATATCTGAAATTCTTGATTCGATTCAAACTATTAGGGGAGTACCTACTTTAAATAAATTTATTAAAGATTTTCAAAAATAGAATCCTGATTGAACAATCAATGTTTTTTTCAAAATGTCATTCTCAAATACGCGAACTGTCAAACATGCTCATGTTTTCTGAAATTATCAAATTTTCTGCGCAATTTTCTTAATTTTTCTCTCCGTAAGAACCATTCTCGTACTTCAAGGAATATTCTAAAAAAAGAATTAGCGAAATCGGTTCAGCTGCTCTCGAGATTTGCGCTTACCAACACATTTAGCGATTCATTTTTATATTATAGATTACATGATTATTATGGTAGAGAAAAGCCGAGAAATTCAAATATTCAATTCAGGCAGCGGGCAGCGGGCAGCTGGTGGTGTGGATTTTATAAAGGTTGTGTAATGGCGTTGTGTTTCGTTAGCCACAGCAACGTGTGGCCGCGTCTGCTAGTAATAATTATAATCTTTATTTATTAAGTTACATGGGTGATTGTGCTGTGCCTGTCTCACTAGGAATTCCTGTATATAACACGTGTGACTCTTTCCTCCAAAGTACTACTTCTTTGCGACTGGAATAGCGTTTCTTTTTTTTCATACGTGTGAGTGAGATGTATGATAATGGTTGAATGTTTCCTTTGGGGGGTGCCGACATACGTTCACCGTTTGACTCATTTTCGACTGTTGTTATTTAGTGTGTAAGACAGAGCTGCAGCAGTATATGTTTAAGAACAAAAGCAAAACCATCAGAGCATTGACATTTGACGATTTTTAATTTTTGGAATTCACTCATACTTCAATATTATCCTCGTTACTATTTTCCATACTTACATCGTGACGTCTCCATAGACCCCTACCAATACTACTAGTATTGGTAGGGGTCTATGGAGACGTCACGATGCGGTGTGTGAGAGAGATGCAAGAAAACTTTTTTTCCTTCGGAGGAAACAGATCTACATATCTCACCTTTTGAAAGAGCTGTAGCATTATTGTGTTAAGGAACGTATGTTTATTACCTTTTTTGCCGTCACCATAACTTAACCGCGAAACGTCACGGTAATTATAAAAAGCGTAAAGCGCACATTTGTTGTCTTGCTTAAAAAATAGATGTTTCTATTGTAATAAACTTGAAAAAACTTACATGAATAAAAATAAAATATTCATTTTTTGGGCCAAGACTATCGCATCACTTTTTAAAACCCCTCTGGCCTCGAGCACATCTTGTCAGAAGAGAATTTCCGCACTGCAATAAAATCCAAAAAAAAGGAATATTTCTGAACGTATCCCAAAACTATAAACTCTGTTAGAAAGGTGATGAAATTCGCTTTCCAAGTCTATCATTCGAAATAAACATATATTTTTTGAAATATTAAAATTTTTAATGCAAACAAAAAAAAGTTTTTCAAACTTTTTTAGGATTTTTCAAACTAAAATTCTTTATAACAAAAAAACTAATAACAGATATATTATTTTAAAAAAAATTGTATTATAAACGTTACCGTCAATTAAATTTTTTGCCGATACATCTATCTATCTATCTATCTTCTTCTATCTATCTATCTATAATATCTATCTATGTATATAAATAAAAATGAATCGCTAAATGTATGTACGTGCATAACTTCCGAAAGACTGCACCAAATTAGATAATTATTTATTTTGTGTTCGTTATTGTCAGGACAAGGTTTGTATATAACTACTGGTGAGCTCTGGCATTATGAAATTTGTATTAAAAAATTGCAATAGGTGGCACGCGAGCCGTTTGAAAAATGAATGCATAGGGACTGAATGTACGGAATGCAGGAGGGGGAGGGAAAATCGGATAGGGGGTTCGCGGGAGGGGGGAAGGGAACCCGGAAGGGGGGGGTCACCTGGGTGGGGGAGGGAAACTCGGGAGGGGGGTTCACGGGGAAGGGGGAGTGGGGAGAGGGAAGGTGGAGGAGGCCGAGTGGGAATGCGAGAGTGGGAGAGGAACGGGAGGCCGAAGGGGAACGGTACGAATGAGAAAAGACACGCAGGAAGAAACAATTTCTTTATTAAATGGCTGGTTTGCATGCCGGGAACCAGCTAGTGTAAAAATAATTAATTAAAAAATCTCAAAATTTCATATTTTTCTCTCAAATGGCCTTATTATTCTTTGATATCATATAATGTGAACATTTTAATTCGTCTTTGGCCATCTTTTAGATTTGAATATAAAGCTTGGTGTTTTCTTTTTCTAACACCGTTTAGATCATATTTCTCGCCATGATAGTAAGGGAAACAACGATTTCTTTGAGACGTACATGAGCTATTCCTGAAAGCGAACAAATTTATTTATTTATTTATTTTATTTATTGAATTTCACGCCCGGCTGGGCTTTTACATGCATTTTTTTTTACAAAGAACATCTAAATTTAAATAAGCATAACAAAATTTAAAAAAACAAAAACATAAACAAAACAAAAACAAAATCAAAATCAAAATCATAACCAAATCTAAAACAAAAATACAATAAAAAACAAATTGAAATAAAAACAAAATACTCCACCATGCAAGATGGAAAAAGATGTAGACTGAGAAAAGTAAAGTACATGTGAAATGATTCGAAGCAGAGCTATTCAGTTGGATTAATTAAATTTGTTGTTCTTCTTTTAGATATAAATTCTACTAAGACTTGTTTGTATTTAGTGAATGATGTGTTAAATATATCAACAACATCTTTATAGTCATTACCCAAATTTTGTATACGGCGAACGGGGGTATACAATTGTGATTCTGTGTTGGAGTTGTCACAATAGAATTGTAGATACTGCCTCGATGTTGAATTGCGAGGTATATGGAAGGAAATCAAGTTTAATAGTTCAGGGCTGTCAATTACTGAATTTATGATTTTATTTAAACATGTTAGGTCATATACTATTCTGCGTTCGGACAATTTTAATAAATTAAGTTGACATAGTAGATAATCATAGTTGATACATTCACTTGTGATACCCATTCTGAAATTAATATATCTTAAGAATTTATTTTGAATTCTTTCTATCGTGAGTGAATGCTTAGCATAACTAGGTGCCCATACTGTCGAGTTGTACTCGATTTGACTCCTTACCAATGACATGTACAAATTTTTAATGGTTTGAATATTTTTAAATTGACTGCAAATTCTTATTACGAAACCCAACATTTTCAAAGCTTTATTTGATGTAATTTCAATATGATTTATAAATTTCAGTTTTTGATCAAAGTTTACACCTAAATCATTCACCTCGGTTACAGCTGTTAGCACTACATCATTAATGGAGTACTCATAAATTATTGGATTTTTTATTCTATGAAATCTCATAATAAGACATTTACTTAAATTTAGTTGTAGATAGTTCTCTTGGCACCAAACAAAAAGTTTAAACAAATTATTAGACAATGTTTGACAGTCATTAATATTTCTTATAGCTTTATATATTTTCATATCGTCCGCAAACATTAAAACTTGGACATCGTTGAAAATAGTAAGAACATCATTCACAAATATCAAAAATAAAATTGGTCCCAAATGTGACCCTTGTGGAACGCCGCTGGTAGCGATAAATTTATATGAAGTAAACCCTTCAATTCAAAATGAATCTTATTAATTATATTAGTTAATCAGAAGGGTATTGATCTGACGAAATTGCGTCATGATTTATTTTTGAAAATTTGGCGTTCAAAAATGAAAATCTTATATATAAAAATCTCGTGTCACTGTGTTTGTGGTCGCACTCCTCCGAAACAACTTGACCGATTTTTTATGAAATTTTCTATGTATACTTGGTAGGTATGAGAATAGGTTTAAAAGTATATTTCATACCGCTAGGTGATGAGGGTGTTCCTATCCAGAAAAAAAAATCTATTTTTTTGACATTTTTTTTTTATTTTGCATAAAAAATACCTATAACACTAATTTAAACCCTCCTACTCCCACTCTCCCATTTTTTTAATCGGGATTATAGTATTTTTTTATTGACAAACCGTCTTTCGTATTTCAAACAGAATGAAATTATTTATGTTGTTGAATGACAGATGGCGCTACGTCCGCCTCATCGAACTTTAATCCACACATGCGCAAGACATTCACCAGAAGCGTTGCGTCATTTTGACATTTCTTTATTTCATTTTCCTACTTTAGTTGGTGTTTTTTTTATTTTTATCGGCGGTCATAGTCTACAGCGCTCCATTCCTTTTTCTGTCATAGATCCCATCCCCACACACTTCGTTATTTTTTTTATTTAACAACCAAAATATCCACTAGAAATAATTTGGTAAATATCGGTTCGGACTGGCCACGCTTATTACGAATAATTTTTAGAAAAAAACATTAGATTCGCCTTAATTACTATAAAAGGAAACTTTTTGGCTTTGGGGCGGCGGAAAATAATGCATTTTAATTTTCAATTGCATAAAATCAAAATTCACTTCGCGAACCGATGCAGCGAAAATCCGCGGCCGTACCTGTCACTGTTATGTTGGTGTCCTTGATAAATTAACAAGAGCTAATACGACTGTAGCCGACTTCGTGGGATAAGGCGCGTAATTATGAAATTTGTCTAGCGGGCTTGTTTGTGTAACATGGTTTGTGATACAAAAGAAAGTGCCCCTTTATAACGCCTACTCGCGTCAAGGCAAGAAAAACATCCCAGTTTTCAAGTAGTTTAGCGGCTACGCTCGGTTTGTGTAACATGGTTTGTGATTCGCGGTATTTCATGTAGGTATCCCACGAAGTCGGCTACAGTCGTATTAGCTCTTGTTAATTTATCAAGGATACCATCATAACTGTGACAGGTACGGCCGTGGATTTTCTCTGTGTCGGTTCGCGAAGTGAATTTTGGTTTTATGCAATTGAAAATTAAAATGCATTATTTTCCGCCGCACCAAAGCCAAAAAGTTTCCTTTTATAGTAATTAAGACGAATCTAAAGTTTTTTTCTAAAAATTATTCGTAATAAGCGTGGCCAGTCCGAACCGATAATTACCAAAAATTTATATGGCAGAACAACGTTTGTCGGGTCAGCTAGAGTTAAATGACTTTCTCATCACTAAAGGCACTGAATATGATGAGATTTACAGTTTTTAAAAAGAACTCTTCCAATTTTTTGGAACACTAGTTTCAGATTTTTTTTAAACATCATTTAAACAACATATTACCGCGTAAAGTGTGGACAGCCGCGTCGAGAGCACAGGAAACGGGCAGTGTTAATAATAGTTTTTAATATCAAAATATAATAAATAATTTTGGCCAGCGAAGTCGGTGGTGGGTTGTTTATTAAAAAAAATAATTTATTAAGGCGGAGCACCATGAAGCAATGCAAAATCATGCAAAATCACGTGCCTTCGTTTTAAAAAATTTGATATCTTAGATGTGTACGACTAAAGATGCTTTAATTAAATATTGCGACAGTAACACATCTTGGCCTTGCTTTAATCGAGTATTTTTTTTATTTTTTTTACATTAGCTCCATACAGGAAACCCTTAGGAAAAAAAATCCCCAGTGCCCTTTTTATCTTCGGGAATGCTGTGTGGAGGGTCTTTAAAGATGGAGGAAAAGAAAGGAAGTTCTGGGAAGGAAACGGGTATGAGTGTGGATTGAAATCTGGGGGTCAATTTGTCCAGGAGGGACATCCATTCATCCCACTGGGGTGCATCTCATTGGGTCGAAAGAATCCGGCTGGAGAGGTCAAAAGGCCTCCCTCAGCTGCTCTCTCTCTCGATCCGGCCCTCCACTAAACAGGTGAACAGACGCACAACATCTACACCCGGGCATCTCTGATAAGTCACCAAACGTAGCGAATCACTTGGGGTACTATTTATTGGATAACGTACTACAGAGGTGTAGGTTATCCAATAAATGGTTCCCGGGGCGGCTGTACCCAATGTCGCTTTAGTTCGTATTTGTCCAACAGACCATTAGAAAATTTTACAGGAGGAGAAGGTTTTCTTTTATTATTTCAATAAAACATAATGATAGGCGTTTGATAAAGCTATTTCCATAAAGGTAAAGGGCTCATTAGTTTAAACAATTCTTAGTGAAGTGATTAACTTTCATTATTAATACTTTAATTTCAATTTAAAGTGGAGATTGAACAAAAACTGAAATGGTCTGTTGGACAAATAAGAACTGAGGCGACGCCATACCCACCTCCCAAATTGAAAATTGAAGGTTTTTAGAGTATGACCGGGAAACATTTTAATATTTGTGAGTGAACTTTACAAAATAAAATAAAACAGGCATTTCATATTTGAATTTAAACCTTATGTCATCTGCATATGGAATCCTTTATTTCGCCCGTTCTGAATGTTACACGCCGAGGAAATAAATAAAAAAGAATTATTATTCTGCATGGAAACTAATTCGCCCACGATTTGATTGCAAATGTATAATATAATCATTGCACTTTAAACTGTATATTTCCAATCCGCTTACTATGTTTATTCGGATCAAATTACATGGATTGGATAAATTCAATTATCACGATAAATAATGAGAGATGCAGCTGGTCATAATCGAATTGTATGAATTAGACTACGAGGGCGATTTATAGTAATGCAATCTCTCGATAATAAATTATCACAGAGAGAACCTACCTTCGTATATTTGACATGTCCAATGAATAAAATAATTTAGTTTAGTATAAAATAAAAAGCAAACTTTCGTTAGTTACGAGTAACTTCACAATATTTTAATTCGATCTACCTCCATTATTATAAGCAGCAAAATTTTCTTACCAACTGTAAAGGATTTAGCTAAGTAACGTAATGCAAGAGAAACGTATCTGCATTTATCACATCTGTAGATTTTTTTTCTTCAAGTCTTTCATTTGTTAACCACACACAATAAGGGCTTACAAATGTTGGGATTTATAACTAGGCTAATTAGAAATTTCAACAATATTTATTTATTTATTTACGCCCTAGTGGGCTTTTACAAAGATAAATAATAATAGTAGGTAGGTACGTAGTACACATCTGCTAGTAATAATTATAATCTTTATTTATTAAGTTACATGGGTGATTGTGCTGTGCCTGTCTCACTAGGAATTCCTGTATATAACACGTGTGACTCTTTCCTCCAAAGTACTACTTCTTTGCGACTGGAATAGCGTTTCTTTTTTTTCATACGTGTGAGTGAGATGTATGATAATGGTTGAATGTTTCCTTTGGGGGGTGCCGACATACGTTCACCGTTTGACTCATTTTCGACTGTTGTTATTTAGTGTGTAAGACAGAGCTGCAGCAGTATATGTTTAAGAACAAAAGCAAAACCATCAGAGCATTGACATTTGACGATTTTTAATTTTTGGAATTCACTCATACTTCAATATTATCCTCGTTACTATTTTCCATACTTACATCGTGACGTCTCCATAGACCCCTACCAATACTACTAGTATTGGTAGGGGTCTATGGAGACGTCACGATGCGGTGTGTGAGAGAGATGCAAGAAAACTTTTTTTCCTTCGGAGGAAACAGATCTACATATCTCACCTTTTGAAAGAGCTGTAGCATTATTGTGTTAAGGAACGTATGTTTATTACCTTTTTTGCCGTCACCATAACTTAACCGCGAAACGTCACGGTAATTATAAAAAGCGTAAAGCGCACATTTGTTGTCTTGCTTAAAAAATAGATGTTTCTATTGTAATAAACTTGAAAAAACTTACATGAATAAAAATAAAATATTCATTTTTTGGGCCAAGACTATCGCATCACTTTTTAAAACCCCTCTGGCCTCGAGCACATCTTGTCAGAAGAGAATTTCCGCACTGCAATAAAATCCAAAAAAAAGGAATATTTCTGAACGTATCCCAAAACTATAAACTCTGTTAGAAAGGTGATGAAATTCGCTTTCCAAGTCTATCATTCGAAATAAACATATATTTTTTGAAATATTAAAATTTTTAATGCAAACAAAAAAAAGTTTTTCAAACTTTTTCTAGGATTTTTCAAACTAAAATTCTTTATAACAAAAAAACTAATAACAGATATATTATTTAAAAAAAAATTGTATTATAAACGTTACCGTCAATTAAATTTTTTGCCGATACATCTATCTATCTATCTATCTTCTTCTATCTATCTATCTATAATATCTATCTATGTATATAAATAAAAATGAATCGCTAAATGTATGTACGTGCATAACTTCCGAAAGACTGCACCAAATTAGATAATTATTTATTTTGTGTTCGTTATTGTCAGGACAAGGTTTGTATATAACTACTGGTGAGCTCTGGCATTATGAAATTTGTATTAAAAAATTGCAATAGGTGGCACGCGAGCCGTTTGAAAAATGAATGCATAGGGACTGAATGTACGGAATGCAGGAGGGGGAGGGAAAATCGGATAGGGGGTTCGCGGGAGGGGGGAAGGGAACCCGGAAGGGGGGGGTCACCTGGGTGGGGGAGGGAAACTCGGGAGGGGGGTTCACGGGGAAGGGGGAGTGGGGAGAGGGAAGGTGGAGGAGGCCGAGTGGGAATGCGAGAGTGGGAGAGGAACGGGAGGCCGAAGGGGAACGGTACGAATGAGAAAAGACACGCAGGAAGAAACAATTTCTTTATTAAATGGCTGGTTTGCATGCCGGGAACCAGCTAGTGTAAAAATAATTAATTAAAAAATCTCAAAATTTCATATTTTTCTCTCAAATGGCCTTATTATTCTTTGATATCATATAATGTGAACATTTTAATTCGTCTTTGGCCATCTTTTAGATTTGAATATAAAGCTTGGTGTTTTCTTTTTCTAACACCGTTTAGATCATATTTCTCGCCATGATAGTAAGGGAAACAACGATTTCTTTGAGACGTACATGAGCTATTCCTGAAAGCGAACAAATGAATCTTATTAATTATATTAGTTAATCAGAAGGGTATTGATCTGACGAAATTGCGTCATGATTTATTTTTGAAAATTTGGCGTTCAAAAATGAAAATCTTATATATAAAAATCTCGTGTCACTGTGTTTGTGGTCGCACTCCTCCGAAACAACTTGACCGATTTTTTATGAAATTTTCTATGTATACTTGGTAGGTATGAGAATAGGTTTAAAAGTATATTTCATACCGCTAGGTGATGAGGGTGTTCCTATCCAGAAAAAAAAATCTATTTTTTTGACATTTTTTTTTTATTTTGCATAAAAAATACCTATAACACTAATTTAAACCCTCCTACTCCCACTCTCCCATTTTTTTAATCGGGATTATAGTATTTTTTTATTGACAAACCGTCTTTCGTATTTCAAACAGAATGAAATTATTTATGTTGTTGAATGACAGATGGCGCTACGTCCGCCTCATCGAACTTTAATCCACACATGCGCAAGACATTCACCAGAAGCGTTGCGTCATTTTGACATTTCTTTATTTCATTTTCCTACTTTAGTTGGTGTTTTTTTTTATTTTTATCGGCGGTCATAGTCTACAGCGCTCCATTCCTTTTTCTGTCATAGATCCCATCCCCACACACTTCGTTATTTTTTTTATTTAACAACCAAAATATCCACTAGAAATAATTTGGTAAATATCGGTTCGGACTGGCCACGCTTATTACGAATAATTTTTAGAAAAAAACATTAGATTCGCCTTAATTACTATAAAAGGAAACTTTTTGGCTTTGGGGCGGCGGAAAATAATGCATTTTAATTTTCAATTGCATAAAATCAAAATTCACTTTGCGAACCGATGCAGCGAAAATCCGCGGCCGTACCTGTCACTGTTATGTTGGTGTCCTTGATAAATTAACAAGAGCTAATACGACTGTAGCCGACTTCGTGGGATAAGGCGCGTAATTATGAAATTTGTCTAGCGGGCTTGTTTGTGTAACATGGTTTGTGATACAAAAGAAAGTGCCCCTTTATAACGCCTACTCGCGTCAAGGCAAGAAAAACATCCCAGTTTTCAAGTAGTTTAGCGGCTACGCTCGGTTTGTGTAACATGGTTTGTGATTCGCGGTATTTCATGTAGGTATCCCACGAAGTCGGCTACAGTCGTATTAGCTCTTGTTAATTTATCAAGGATACCATCATAACTGTGACAGGTACGGCCGTGGATTTTCTCTGTGTCGGTTCGCGAAGTGAATTTTGGTTTTATGCAATTGAAAATTAAAATGCATTATTTTCCGCCGCACCAAAGCCAAAAAGTTTCCTTTTATAGTAATTAAGACGAATCTAAAGTTTTTTTCTAAAAATTATTCGTAATAAGCGTGGCCAGTCCGAACCGATAATTACCAAAAATTTATATGGCAGAACAACGTTTGTCGGGTCAGCTAGAGTTAAATGAATTTCTCATCACTAAAGGCACTGAATATGATGAGATTTCCAGTTTTTAAAAAGAACTCTTCCAATTTTTTGGAACACTAGTTTCAGATTTTTTTTAAACATCATTTAAACAACATATTACCGCGTAAAGTGTGGACAGCCGCGTCGAGAGCACAGGAAACGGGCAGTGTTAATAATAGTTTTTAATATCAAAATATAATAAATAATTTTGGCCAGCGAAGTCGGTGGTGGGTTGTTTATTAAAAAAAATAATTTATTAAGGCGGAGCACCATGAAGCAATGCAAAATCATGCAAAATCACGTGCCTTCGTTTTAAAAAATTTGATATCTTAGATGTGTACGACTAAAGATGCTTTAATTAAATATTGCGACAGTAACACATCTTGGCCTTGCTTTAATCGAGTATTTTTTTTATTTTTTTTACATTAGCTCCATACAGGAAACCCTTAGGAAAAAAAATCCCCAGTGCCCTTTTTATCTTCGGGAATGCTGTGTGGAGGGTCTTTAAAGATGGAGGAAAAGAAAGGAAGTTCTGGGAAGGAAACGGGTATGAGTGTGGATTGAAATCTGGGGGTCAATTTGTCCAGGAGGGACATCCATTCATCCCACTGGGGTGCATCTCATTGGGTCGAAAGAATCCGGCTGGAGAGGTCAAAAGGCCTCCCTCAGCTGCTCTCTCTCTCGATCCGGCCCTCCACTAAACAGGTGAACAGACGCACAACATCTACACCCGGGCATCTCTGATAAGTCACCAAACGTAGCGAATCACTTGGGGTACTATTTATTGGATAACGTACTACAGAGGTGTAGGTTATCCAATAAATGGTTCCCGGGGCGGCTGTACCCATTCATACCCACCTCCCAAATTGAAAATTGAAGGTTTTTAGAGTATGACCGGGAAACATTTTAATATTTGTGAGTGAACTTTACAAAATAAAATAAAACAGGCATTTCATATTTGAATTTAAACCTTATGTCATCTGTATATGGAATCCTTTATTTCGCCCGTTCTGAATGTTACACGCCGAGGAAATAAATAAAAAAGAATTATTATTCTGCATGGAAACTAATTCGCCCACGATTTGATTGCAAATGTATAATTTAATCATTGCACTTTAAACTGTATATTTCCAATCCGCTTACTATGTTTATTCGGATCAAATTACATGGATTGGATAAATTCAATTATCACGATAAATAATGAGAGATGCAGCTGGTCATAAACGAATTGTATGAATTAGACTACGAAGGAGATTTATAGTAATGCAATCTCTCGATAATAAATTATCACAGAGAGAACCTACCTTCGTATATTTAACATGTCCAATGAATAAAATAATTTAGTTTGGTATAAAATAAAAAGCAAACATTCGTGAGTTACGAGTAACTTGACAATATTTTAATTCGTTCTACCTCCATTGTTATAAGCAGCAAAATTTTCTTACCAAATATAAATGATTTAGCTAAGTAACGTAATGCAAGAGAAACGTATCTGCATTTATCACTTCTGTAGATTTTTTTTCTTCAAGTCTTTCATTTGTTAACCACACACAATAAGGGCTTACAAATGTTGGGATTTATAACTATTCCAATTAGAAATTTCAACAAAATTTAATTTATTTATTTATTTATTTACGCCCTAGTGGGCTTTTACAAAGATAAATAATAATAGTTAGGTAGGTACGTAGTACACATTATAAGGATTAAATTAATGGTAAAAATAAAAT
The DNA here is from genome assembly GCA_917880885.1 of Limnephilus marmoratus. Classification (NCBI taxonomy): domain Eukaryota; kingdom Metazoa; phylum Arthropoda; class Insecta; order Trichoptera; family Limnephilidae; genus Limnephilus; species Limnephilus marmoratus. Next base: position 22,767,773 of record OU862925.1, read on the forward strand.
TAATTAAAATTAAAATCAGCATTTCATTAAAGTAATAATTAATAATATAGTAATAATTATTAATAACCAGCTGGTACCCGGCATGCGTTGCTATGCCATTTACCTAATAAAATTGTTTCTCCCTGCGTGTCCTTTCCCATTCGTCCCGTTCCCCTTCCGCCTCTCCTTCCTCTCGCACGCCCCCTTCCTCTCTCGCATTCCCACTCGGTCTCCTCCACCTTCCCTCTTCCCACTCCCCTCCCCCTTTCCCTTCCCCCCTCCCACGTTCCCCTCCCCCCTCCCAGGTACCCTTCCCCCCTCCCAGGAACCCCCTAACCGAGTTCTCCTCCCCTATCCCACATTCCATACATTTAGTCCCGGTACATTCAGTTTTCAAACAGCTCGCGTGCCACATATTGCAGTTTTTTTATTCAAATTACATAAAGCCAGAGCTCACCGGTAGTTTTATATAAACCTTGTCCTGACAATAACGAATACAAAAACAAAAGAATTATCCAATTTGGTGCAGTCGTTCGGAAGTTATGCGCGTACATACATTTCGGCGATTCATTTTTATTTATATAGATAGATAGATAGAAGATAGATTTAAGATTTATATAGATTATAAAGACTTAACCCTAAGTGACCAGCTCAGGTATGGGGGCTCCATCGAAGCCAGAGTAAAGTTAGCCTCCCAAAAACTGGGCGTACTGAACAGGGCCCGCAGATACTTTAATAGTGTTCAACTGCTAACCCTGTACAAATCGCAAGTGCGCCCCACGGTTGAATTTGGCAGCCACCTCTGGTCTGGAGCTCCAAAATACCTGAAAAATACCCTCGACTCTGTGCAGAAACGGGCGGTCCGTTTGATAGATTCTCCCATCTTAACAAACGGATTGCAATCTTTAGAGCACAGGCGTCCGGTGGGAATACTATCCTTGTTCTACCGGTATTACAATGGAAGATGCTCCGAGGAACTAGCATCATTGATCCCTTCGGCACCGGTGCATAGTCGGGAAACACGCCAAACGCGTGCCCAACATTTGTACACGGTTGACATTTGCCACATGAGAACGGGTCGTTTCTTCGACTCGTTCTTGTGTTCAACAGCTCGGCTGTGGAATGATTTGCCGGCCTCTGTGTTTCCTCCTTCCTACAACATGGGTCTCTTCAAGACCAATGTTCATTCCTTCCTCTCCTCAAAAAGACCCTCCACACAGCATCCCAGATGACATAGGCCGTGAGGGAAATTATTTTCCTCAGGGCCTTAAAAAAAAAAAACTTCGTTTTATAACTAATACAAAATCTGCAAACATGTCTACAATATTCCCAAATTTATTGCCAAAATGATCTAATCTATTTATAGGTGAATGAGCCTCATAGTTTGTTTTAAAATTGTCACAGAAGAAGGTAGCACTTTGCCTCGTATTTCTGGTCAGTACGTAAAATTTTATTTTGGTGAGATTTTCAGGGTTGTCAATGCAATTATTAATGATTTTATTTAATAGTACTAGGTCAGAGATGATCCGCCTATCTGACAGCGTAATTAAGTTGAGTTGTTTCATCAAAAGGACATAGTTAATATTTTGAATTGGAATATTCAGCTTAAAGTTAACAAATCAAATTTGTGATGTACCCTTTCTTTGTATATTCTTGGAATATATTTTATACAATGGGAACCAAATGGGCAAATTATACTCTACCTGGCTTCTTACAAAAGAATTGTACAATATTTTCAAACTTTCTAGTCATTATTTAAGTGATTATTTAAAAATTGATAAATTTATCCAAGACACTAGCATTTAGTTCGGGATTGATTGCAATCATTCATAAAAATAGCAGCCAATAAAAATATGAGTTATAAAAATGAAGATAATGTTGGTAGTTCTTAATCGAAATATGACACAGTTAAAAAAATACAGTTAGAGATGCATTAGCTCAGTTGGTATAGCTACGGCTCGGTAAGGCGTAGGTCCTGTGTTTTTCTGACTTTTTGTGTTAAGATTTTCGATTGAGTTTCGCTAACATTGCATTTTTAAAATGCTTACGTTTTCTAAGTTTTAAAATATGTAAATGAAACAATTTAACTTTATTTGAACCACTTATTTATATAAAACGACCGGTTTCGGAACGAAATATATGTTTGCCCTGAAGAAGGAACGGTCGTTCCGAAACCGGTCGGCTTTACTCAAATACATAGTGGTTCAAACAAAGTATCATTGTTTCATTTATTTATATTGGATAACCACAAAGTTATAGCTACACATTCAAAAGTTTAAAATATTTATTCCTACAATTTTGTTGAACTATTACACTAGACGAATATACTTAAATTGTTATACAGAAGAATTTTCACTGACTTATGATTAATATTAACCTATGATTTTAAATGATGTACTTGAAAGTCCAAAATTGCTTGCATTGATAAGCTTTTGGATTTCACTGCGTAACACCAGAAATCATGATTTATTTAAATGCAAAATTCTAGGACTAACTAATAAAGGTATTCCTCTTCGCCCAGAATGCTAATGGAGGGAAATAATTATACCGAGTCAGTGGACATCTTCACTTTATTGCTAAACGAATACAAAATGTTGTTATTGAGACGGTTTTATTATGCGTTATTTGTACTATTCATATGTGAATAAATAAAATAATAAAACGGTGTCTGAAGAATTTTCAAAAATATCTGTAAAAAATCAACTGCATTGCACAGATGTTTTTAGTTTTCTAAAATCAGTAGACATAAATATTTTTTACTAGCGAGTTCCCGGCATGAGTTGCTATACCACTTAATAAAAAAATTGTTTCTCCCTGCATGTCCTTTCCAATTCACCCCCGTTCCCCTTCCGCCTTCTCTTCCTCTTCGGCGTTCCCCCTTCACCTTCCTCGTCTTTTCACCTATCCCGCGAACCCCCTAGACCCCCTCCCGCAAATTCCCCTCCCACCATTCATTCCCCTCCGCTCCTCACGGATTCCCATCCCGCTCTTGCCTATCCTCGTTGCCGCTAATGTACATGAAATACAAACAACTCAATATTTTTATACAAATTACAGAGCTCACCAGTCTATACAGAAACTTTCGCGGACGTGCACACAACAACTCACCAAAGTTTCATTACAATCGGATGAGTAGTAAGGGAAATAATTTCATGACGCCAGAGCTCACTCTTATGTATAAAAACCATCGCGCTCATGCGCATGCGCTCATCAAATCACCAAAGTTTCATCGCAATCGGATGAATGGATTAGAAACGCATGAGGCACTAACAAACAAACAAACAAGCAAGCAAAACATACGTTGATTGTTACTAGACACTTTTTTAAAATAAAAGTATAGGTACTCCATTTGTATTAATTCCAATACAAATGGAATTGTATCTAATAATAATAGTGAAAACAGATAAATAGCTGATTCGGTCTTTTTACAACAACGTCGTTGATTTGAAGGGTATTTCTGCATTTTTACTTGTGGTTCTTTTGATTTACATACAAGAGCGATGTTGACGGAAAATAATGTAATATTTTACCACAATGCATCAACGTGATTTTTAATTTTTGATGAATATGAAAAGTTAGTGTCATCGATAAGTTATTATTAATTTCGTACTACAAGATTGTTGAAGAGATTAAGGTCTCTGCCCACTACACCGTTCCATATCATGACCGTATTATGAACGTATCAGCCACGAAATAAACACGCTACGCCCTACTATGCCCACTAGAACGTGCTAACACCGTATTATACCCGTACGTAACGGGTATAGTGACCGTATACACCGCGGTCAGTGACCGTACCATCCCCGTTCAATAGGTGAACGGTGCCCGTTCTATCGGTGCCCGTTATATCATTTCGCCTGTGTTTTCGTATCGTACTGACGCGTCAGGAGAAGCATAGTGTCATATCATTAAAATACCTGGATATAAACACGAAAAATGAGCACAAATCACGAACTGACGGAGTGGTAACGCGGTTAGAACGGGGATCATACGCGTATGATCCCCGTTCTAACACCGTCGCGCGCCATGCATAGAGCGGACCGGCACCTGCAAAATATTGTCATCGAGAATTCGGCGTCAGTCCGGTCATGGTATGCGACGGTGTTGGTCGGTGACGGAACGATCTAGTGGGCAGCGTTTCATACTGATCGATACAAAGAATATTTTTTTGCATACGCCGCTACGGTTACGGTCATGGTATGATATGGTGGGCACAGACCTTTATACTAAAATAATTTACATTATTAAAATTTCTTTCAAGATTTTCAGGAAATGAAAAAAAGCGTCACAAGATCAAAACGTTTTATGACGAATTTACGTCGTGACCCAGTAACATTCCCTGTTATATATATACTTGGAATACACTTCGATCATTTTTAATTATCAAAGTATTGATCGTAATTTAATACAAACATTCATTATTATTATTGCAATCTAACCAAAATCGTTCAAAAGGTTCATGCGAATAGCAATTATTAATTTCCCCTGTCGTGGATTTGAGAAAAACACTGTAGGTACATTCCTATGTTAAAAAAATAATATCCTCATTTTAAACGCCATTTTTGGCTGTACAGTATCGAAGGCAGAGTTGACACGAACTCAGTACTTACTAGCACAGATTAAACGTTTGCGTACGATGAGAAGAAAATACGGTATACCTCTTTTTCGTACCCTTTATATATTAAATTATTATTTTAGCACTATCGACCAACGATTCCATGACTGTTGATACCTCGAAATTTGGCCCCCCGGCGTACTTACATACAATATGCAGTCGGTTTAGGAATAAAACGGTTTACCTGCTAACACAAAATATATAAGGAGTGTGCAAAATGTACCACCGAATAAGAAATGTTTAAAACATATTTTCGTTCAAGTGCATCAAGGAAAAAGTAATGGTCTATATTATAATGTACCTATATACCAGCGTAAGAGTACAAAAATCTAAACTGTAAATAAATTCAAATTAATAAAATTACTTCGTTTTTACCACTTTTATTATTTACAAAACCAACATGTTTCGTGAGCAATGCGCACTTCTTCAGGGTTTTTTATTGATACTAATAATTATAAATAATAGACGTAGACAATGGTGTCAATTGAAAAAAAATAGACGTAGACAATGGTATCAATGAAAATATGAGAGTGGGTAGAGGAGAGAGGGGCAATGGGAGACAATTTATAAAGGGAACAGGTTTAATATTGGTTCATTTAAGAACAATTTTTGGTTATTAGTAATATTCAAATTCGCATTAACACTCTTTTGGATTTCTAAAATTTTTAGTTTATCCAACTGAATGCCATTGACATTACCTTACCCTTTACATTACATTACCCTCTCTCCTCTACCCACTCTCATATTTTCATTGATACCATTGTCTATGTCCATTCTTTTTCAATTGACACCATTGTCTACGTCTATTATTTATAATTAGTATCAATAAAAAACCCTGAAGAAGTGAGCATTGCTCACGAAACATGTTGGTTTTGTAAACAATAAAAGTGGTAAAAACGAAGTAATTTTATTAATTTAAATCATAATGGTGCCACAAAATAAGTTTGCTGTGTTAGAAGAAGTAAATAAATTCGTTTGATATCCATACCGATTTATTACGCGTATTAAAGGTATTTGTGTAGTCGATTTTAAGTTTGAAATTGGTAAATAAGGCACATTTTTTTATTTTATTATAATTATTTTGGGGGACCAACTATCAGGAGTTCACCGTAGGGTTACCATCAACCAACATACTATAGTCTCATGTCCGTATCGTGATTGTCGAATAACTATCAAAACTAAGTGAATCAAAAATATTAAACGCCGAACGCACTTAGCTACAAAAGATAAAACATTGGCTTGGCCGATTTCAGCATATCGCTTGCCGTGTATTCCCATTGGGAAAGTACAGCGAGTGAGATATCTCTCAACCAGTGAGACACTGCTCCAGACGGGAGCAGCTGAGACTCTTGTGAGGTATTCACATAAAAAAATACTAATTTTTCAAGAATTCAGAAAATCTCATAATTTATTCACGGATCTGCACTAGTTTCAAATAAAAAGGGAGTAAAGTAAAGGATTTTTTTCTAAAATATCATGAATAATCACTTCCTGGAGTTTCGCTGTGTCATATTTAAAAAGGTTATATGCCGAAATTACACAGGCGTGGATTTAACGAAATTTTCTATTTCCTAAAAACAAACATCTCTTTAGCAATAGAATAAATAATGTACTTGAGGTTCTCTAAAACTAGGCTAGCACAGAGACTTGCCTTTTCATTGAAAATTAGATATTTCACTTTATACACGTAAGTTCAGTAAGAAATTGAGTAATAAAAAATGTTATTAAAACTTGGATGATACAAATATCAACCTCCTGTAACTGCTATATAAGTGTCTCTATACATGACGCTACTTACAAGCTACTCGAGCCTCACGCGCGTAGCATGCGCGCCGCATCGTATGTACCCTCCGTACGATTTTGCTAGTGTTCGTACACGGCGCAACGCGCCGGCTGTCGGTTTGAAGTCAGTTTCACGTTACCAACGGTGCTAGTAGCACGCTACGCATTGCATCATTCGTGTATACTACTACACGTTTGACGTTTAACAGAAATGGCGTCTGAACATGAAAGTAATATTAGATTGGTTCTGGAAGTGGAAAATATGCGTGTATAAACAAATAACTACACTTTACCAGAAAACGTAAGAAAGGATTGAGTGGAGAAGGCATGGATTGATCTTGGAAAAAAAGTCATTTGACATCGCTTAACATCGTGTTAACTCCACGGCTGCACATGAAAAATGATTACGTTCACTTTATTTCAGGTAGCGCCGTTTACGGAAACCAGCATTAAAGAGTAGTATATCTGCAGGTACTTGTGGTTGTATCATAATCACGTAGTTTGTAAGTATCTCCATGAACGGAGGGCCTAAATTCTTATTTTAACAATATGTAAATAGGTAAATTTTAATTGCTTTTGAAAAAAAATCTCAAGTGTAGGTACTCACGAACTGGCTATGCCTGTGTTGGTTTTTTTTGTTATCATACAAATACTTATTTCATACTTTATCATTATAGGGTGACACTCTGCGTAATTCCGTCCGTGTGTAATTTCGGTCAGACGCCCGCCCTCTTAAACATAGTACGTACGTTTGACTAAACGTGCCGTGTAATTAAGGGCGTCCCTCTATAAATTCGGTCCATTCGATATTCCGGATCAAATTTCAGATCCGTGTTTACTTTTGAAAATGTCAACAATTTCTCCGGATTATCCGCTGATGACGTGGATGGTGTGTTTGCTCACATTGATGAAATAAAAAGAGAGTATGTTACATTTGTCACTGTTTATTGGAACTTCTCAACATGCGGTCCATTGATATGCTTGGTGTAACTCTAGGTGATCAGCTCAGGTACGGGGGTCAGGTAGCCTCTCAGAAGCTGGGCGTACTGTACAGATACTGCAGATAGTTCACAACTGCTCATCCTGGACAAATCGCAAGTGCGCCCCACTGTTAATTCGGCAGAAACTTCTGGTCTGAAAATAAAAAATCTGAATAAACCCGTGCCTCTTTGGTATATTACCCTAATTAAACGGATTGCAATCTTTAGAGCACAAGCGCCAGGTAGGTATGTTGTCCTCGTTCATCTGGTATTACAGTAACTGTTAGCAAGTTCCTCGGAGCATCTCCAACTGTTGAAGATGTTCCGAGGAACTAGCTTCATTGATTCCTTTGGCCTCAGTGCATAGTCGAGAAAATACGCCAAACGCGCGCCCAACATTCGCACATGGTTGACATTTGTCACATGAGAACGGGTCGCTTCTACGACTCTCTTATTGAATTCCACAGCTCGGCTGTGGATAATTTTCCGGCCTCTACGTTTCCTCCCTTTTTCAACGTGGGTCTCTTCAAGACCCATTTTCACTCCTTCTCCTCCACAAAAAGATCCTCCACATAGCATCCCCAAAGATGACATGGGTTCTCTGAGAAAGAAAACAATATTAGCGAAAATCAATCGAAAAACTGAAAACAGATATACCAGAAAAAGGTACGGTCACATGTAGTCCCAGATGTAACCCTATCTTATTCTATTTTTTCTGTTTATTTTATAATATTGATTTCATACTCCGATTTGACAGTTCGTGCGAACTCTGGTGGGTATAAAAAAGTAGTAACCAACCGGAAACATCACCGGAAACGGAACACACCAGTAAATTCACAGACAGATGAAATGCCACACAGTCATTGAGTCTTCAAATAATTACTTATCACCTAAACTTGTTTCAGGTTTAATTTCTCAACCCCAATGATTTAGAAATACCGAATTACGAGGGCTGTCCGTAAGATAAGGTCTCAAAGGTGCTGCGGTCGAGAGGAACGATTTTAAGCGCAATCTTGCAACACTGGCGTATAGCCTGGATTCCCCTTCTCACCACGTTGCACTCTCTGTGATGCTTAGTCTCGGCATGGCAGCCGTTCCCGATGGAGCTTCCACTCACTGCACCCGCCAGGTGTGAGCCACGCTCTGTAATTCGTTTTTAAACTTTGCTTGGGCGAATCTGAATGACGCCACTGGGATTGTTAATTTGTCTCTGGTTTCGTATGGTGTATCCGAGTCTCAGTGACGATTGGTCCCCAGTCACAATTTAGTGCAAGAATTCTTCGCCATCGATGTCGGAATTAGCGGGCTGCTTCAACCCGTTATTGTTTGTGATCTTCGGTGAGCATTTTGGGACCCACCTTGGGCAGACTTTGTGGTCTCCTAAATGTTCTGTCAAAATCTTGTCAATAGTGGTCTTACTGACATCAGGGATCAAATCACAGAGCTCTCGAACCGTCACCCGTCGATTTTCAATTATTGTTTTTTTACACTTTGCTAATTTTTTCCGTGTGAAACCGATGGCCGTCCGGCACGTTTTTAAATTATCTGCACTATTTGCGTATGTTTTGCACACACTGTTTTCCGTACACTTCAAGTAGCTGAGAATAAATTTCGACCGGGTTTTATTTTTGCACAGAAAACTAATTATAGAGCGTAATTCACACCTGGCGAGCGAGGCGAGCCCCATCGCGAACGGCTGCCACGCCGAGAATAAGTGTCGCAGAGAGTGCAGCGTGGCGTAAGGAAACATTTGGCAGCATTTGGCATAGGGAAACCAGGCTAGTATTGCTAGTATTGCCGAATCTCTCGCTTAAGATTGTTCCTCGCGACCGCAGCACCCTGGAGACCTTATTTTACGGACGGCCCCTATATATTAATTTTGAATGAACGTGATATCTAAACTTTAAAGATGATTTTTTATGAGGTAGCAATAACTTTCGAGCGATGAACTCTGATTCGAACTCTGGAATTTTTTAGTTTAACTGACCTTTTTTTCTCAGAACGGAATTTAATTCCAGCGATGAAACTTTTAAATATTAATAACTGTTATAAAAACTTATAAGAAGCCGTCGTTTTTTAATTTGTTCAACTTTTCAATAAAAGAAAAATCGATAACAGAATGAAAACTCGAGCGTTGTCGTTTGATTAAACTAATTTACAATATTTAATCATTAAAGTTCAATAGACTAATTAGCTCAGTGGTGTAAGCACTTTTCCGGCAAGGAAGGAGTCCTGGGTGCAAATCCTATACGCGACTTAACCTTTTTTGTGTGTTTTTTTAAAGCCGTTAACGTTATCTTTAATAACATTTTGAGGTTATTCTAATTTTTCAAGTTATTTCACGATAAAAATATTAAATATTTTACAATGCATTACTGAAGATCATCGGAAATTGATTCACGGTGTGAAATAAATATAATTAATGAATAAATCATTCGTGCAGTACCATTCTATATATTCTTCAATCCCAGTGATTAAGATTACTTGATGTGTGTTGGGAAAACTCAATATAGATCGTGATTCGTTGAGATATCAAGTGCCTTTATTTACGTTATCGCTAGGTTTACAATCAAAGTTTAACTGGACCAGATGTCCGTCCTATTGGATGCACTAAGTAATTCTGAAACCAGATAATCATCGGTTATTCCCGTTACCTTTCGTGCATTATACACGAACGGTTACGGAAATAACTACGTGTAACGATCTATACTAACGACATCTCTTGAGAGATGTTGAAGCTACATATACGGGGGTCAGTCAAAAAGTAATGCTTCCTATTTTTTTCTCTTTTAATTCTCAAGAAATAAAAAATGCAATTTTTTTTTTTTTTTTTTTTACAGTGAATACCGCACAAGAATCTCAACTGCTCCCGTCTGGAGCCAGTGAGACTATGACATCCCCAATTGGGGTATGATGTGAGGCTGAAGGTAGTGGGGAGGGGAAGGAGGTGGGGAAGAGGAAGGTTGCGAAGTACCTGGCTATTCAGATCTGGTCACTAAACACGGCTAAAGCCATTTTCAAGCAACGTTTCAATTCTGAATGGTGGTCTTACACCAGGGCGATACTAATAGTATCTTCCACTCTGGAACATGCCGCAAATATACTATATATTATTTTAAATGAATTAATTGTGAAATAACACAAATTAATCAAATAAAATTTATTTGCGCATGCCGGGTTCGAACCCGCGACCTCCGGAATGTGAGTCAAGAGTCTTAGCCACTGGACTACGGAGGTCGTCAATACATCGTCATCGTCGTCATTACATTGGTCGAAAACCACACTATTGACGTTTAATTTGTCACTTTTCAATATAATCTCCGTCCATTCCCAAAGTTTTGGTCCATCTTTTAACAAGGGCATTTATCCCAGTTGTAAAAAGCTTGGTCCTGCTTCCTAAGGCCATCCGCCATAGTTTTTGTTGAGCGAAAGACGTGATTAAACTTTTTAAGCCCGTTGTGATGTATTGGACAGAATTTATTGTACATCCCTGCTCCAAAAAATCAACCACTATCCAAATATCTGCATCCCTTAACACTGTCGCAACTTTCCCTGCTGATCGCACAGTTATGAAATTTTCGTCCTCGGTGAGTTTGTGTGATGCCATTCCATTGTCTGCCACTTTGAATCAGGTTCCATGACTTATGTTTCGTCTCCGGTCACAATTTTTGTCCAGCTACATCACCGTACACATTATTCAGTCTTTCATGAACGGAAAAAGGCGTTTCACCTTCTGCATTCAAGAATTCAATAACAGAACGCCGACTAATACAAACATTGATATCGGCCATTTTACAAGCATCTGTAGTGCTACCACCTATTGACGCTGAAAGTTACTATTGCAGTAGATTGTTGATGAAGGTGTGAGAAGTAACGCCAAATTCTTTTTTTTTTTCATAACTAACTTTATTTAATTAGAAAAAAGTAGAGGCATTAGTTTTTTACTGATCCTAGTATAATCCCATACACCACACATTCCATCGCCGTTTACACTACTCTTAAGTTATATAATCCAATATTAAATTTATTCTGTGCAATATTTACTTGTGTACTCAGTACCGACAATTTCGGAATGTACTTTTCCGAACGTGTTTTCCATATATGTTTGAGGATTACCTTATTTCAGTTTTTTATAGCTTGATGCAAATTTTTCCTCTGGGCTTACAAAGTATTTTACTTAGGAATAATTTTTAGTGTTATTATTATTGTTAATATTTGTATAAGCCCAGTTATGAATAATAATGTTTATCTTCAGTATTTATATAGCAGAGGTCGAATTGGAACGAGGTTGTTATTTAATATTGGAGTAGGTGCTGTGTACATTTAATTTGAATTTCTGATTAATGGGATTGGTTTGTTAGCGTTCAGTTCAGAACTCCTGATTACTTTTAATATATTGTATTGATATTAGAACTGGCTGTGGTATTTGTTAGAGTTTTTAAGCTTATTTTTAGGCTTCATAGCTGCCGTAGGAAATACTAATGATGTAATTGTAAGTTTTGCTGACGATACTGTGCTAATTATTCAATCCGACATTTGGTCAGACGCATACAAAATGGCTGAGAAATCAATTAACTCTGTTAAAAAATGGCTAGGTATTAATTCACTTGCACTAAACACTACCAAAACAAAGTATATTACTTCTAGTATAAATATCATTGGCCAACCTAACTAAGATGTTGAAATAAAAGTACATGAATGTTCTTGTATTTACGATACATTCTGTCAATGACCTTGCATAGATCGAACGGACCATATCAAATACCTTGGTCTTACATTCGATCAATATCTTAAGAGAATTCACATTACCTACTTATCACGAATAAACTTAGAAAACATATTTATTTCTTCAAAAACATTAGAAACATACTAGATTCCAAATCTACGAAAATTGCTTATTACCCTCTTTGTCATTCAATCATTGAATATGGAATAATCGCATGGGGAGCTGCAACACTATCAGCTGTAGATTCATTATCGAAGGCACAAAAATTAATTATGAAAGTTATTCTTAAAGTTCCCGTAATAACAAGTACTATAGATATATTCAACAAATTCCCTGTATTAGATATTCGACAAATTTACACAAAAACAATCTTAATCCATCTGTTTAAAAATAAAACACACACATTTTATGAAAATATCCAAAATATTGTAAACACGCGGCACAAAACCAAAGAACTCATACAAACACCTAAAACAAACACAACATTTGATCAAAGAAATTTCAAATACATTGCGCCTAAAATATACAATAACCTACCTGACAAAACAAGACAATCGATTAATATGAACAAACACAAAATTCTGATCAAACGATGGATCACCGAAAAAGGTGGTACAATAATAATTTGTCACCTCACCCAAATATAATCCTCTATCTCATTATTGTTACCACCACCTACCAACCTGAAAATTATTTGTCAAATATTTTTGCTTTATTGAAAAATGTACTATATTTAATATTCATAAAATATTTGTAAACTGGTTTGTCTCGACACAGGATTTCCTAGTGAGACAGGCAAGGCCAAAACAAATTTGTAAGTAAACCTTTTTATATAGATGCACATAATAAAAAAAATAAAAAAGATTATTAGGTAGGTACATTATAATTATACACAACTAAAGATTATCGTAACCACTCGGACCCATAAGCTTGTTTTCCCGATAGTATGTGGTATATACCAGAGGTATATACCTTTTGCGTGGCGGGCCGGATTGACCCATCGCCTTGCACTGCAGTTGGAGAGATGGATTCATACATCCGTCACTGCTGGACATACTGACCACCAGTTTCATATCCACCCGTAATACCTTTTTTCCTCCTAGAACCTCACCTCCTTCCTTTCTTTAAGATCCTCCACACAGAATTCCCAAAGACAACATAGGCCCTGAGGGATTTTATTTCCTCAGGGACTCCTGTGTGGAGCTAATGCAAGAAGAAATGTTTATTTGGTTTACAAGTTAAAGGTTACATGTATTCCTGCAATACTAGCATAAAAAGTAAGAGTTGTACATTTCCAAAACAAAATAAATTATTTATACTTAAAGTGGAGGAGGGTTGGGTATTTGACACTCCACAATTACGCTGGAATAAAAATTAATTAATGGTATTATTACAAATAAATGGTCCTAATTAGGATTATAATTAACAGCCTTTTCATCTAGTTCTTTTTCTTCGAGGACTTACCACAAAATTCCATCTTCCTAATACTAATACTTACCTACTACAGAAGTTGATGGATTAAGTTTCTTAGCAGACAAGACAACTTGACTTTCCCAAAAATATCATTAATCACAGACAATTTGCCAGCCCTGCTTCAGCTACAAGTTCAGTACAATCCAGATGTTTATTTTTATTTTTTTGTTCGCTTGGCAATAATTATTACACACAGCAGACAATACATTAGTCACACGTAAAAAATAAATAGGTAAATACTTTTTTAAAAATATTTTATGTGAATATGCTTTGTTTACCTTACCTTTCCCAACGGGGGTAAATAAAATGTCTGAAATAAAATCTCCACACCTGCTTAAGGCTCGGTTTCCCGCATTTCTATTACATATTTTCCTTAAAAACTTTATATTATTATTATTTTTTTTATTTATTTATTCTTAGTACATTTACATTACAAAGGTATAATATATTGTCCTCCACACTAGGAGTTCACCTGTGTTGTAGAGGACATTTTTCAGTTGTAAATTATGAATTATAAATTGTGAATAGTAAAACAAAAGAGTGTTAGTTGCTAATACAAAAAGAGAAACAATAAAAATCAAAATATAAAATCGACTTCAATTCGACAAAAATTATACATTAAAAGGTAAAAAGATTGTAGCCAGTTTCTTATGTTTTTTTTGTATTCAATAATATTAGTTGTTTTATATTGTGTAGGAAGAGAATTGTATAGTTTTATAGCCTGGTATCTGTAGTGTTTTTGTCCAAAGGATGTGTTTGTTTTTGGTATTTGTAGTTGAAGAGCATGTCTTGTTCTAATATTGCGAGAATTTTGTGAAGTGTTAAATGTGGATAAGTTCTTGTAAAGGAAAGTAAGTATTTGTTTTGAATATAATTTTTGAATTTTCAGCACTGGGAATTTTTCGAATATGATTGAAGTGGGTGTTAGTATTGGTAACCTAAGTATTACTTTTATTAGGGTTTTCTGAGCTTTAAACACTGTATTAATGTATTTTTTACTGGCACAGCCCCAGGCAATAATGCAGTATTCCATTATATATTATTTGTTATTCTTGAAGATAATAAATATACTGAATGTTAAGGGATGTACTTGACTTACATATTAACCAGTGATTCCTGACGTTATTTGGAATAAAAAATGTAAATAAAGTTATACATTCTTCATGCCGAAACGGCTAATATAATATGAAATTCTCTCGATAGAAAAAATTCGCAAAGTATGCTCCAAAAATAATTTTATACAGTTTTTTTTTCAGTTGAAAAAATTCAGAGTGTTTCTTTAAACGCTGTTTTAGATAAAACAGGTTTTTGGTCTATTTTAAACGAGTCGTGTTTTATTAAACATTTTCACAATTTTCCTTTAAATATTATCGTATTTAATATTAGCGCTCTCCCTCTAACATTCGTATTTACAAATCTCTCCTGCCTTTTCGTTTTGAGCGGGTACGCCGTGCCTTAAATATCGAATTCATTTTACAATAGCTCCTCTTTTGTGATGAGGTAGGTATTTCTTTTAAGTGAAAACTTTTTTAGCACCATTGTGATTTGAAACGAAAAAGCGTTAATGCCTTTTCAAAGGGATGTTGAAATGCCACTTTGTTGAGTTGTCATGGAACATGTTGAGCGAAAAGAGAAAAAAAATAAATCTATTTAAAAAATAGTACGTTTTCTGAAGTAAAGTTGAATAAACACAGTAGATAGACAAAGACACATTACCTATAGCAGATTTTGGATTTTAGATTATGAGGTGTAGAATTAACCAGGTAAAACTCGCAGCAAAATGTGATATTTTTTTGTTAAAGCTTTTTATAATAAATCTTTTACAGTTCTTAAAATCAATAAATCATCATCATTACATAGTATAAAAAGTATTAAATGAAGTTGCACAAAATGTGTGTGCGCGTTAATCTTTTAAACTACGCAACGGATTTTCATACGGTTTTCACCAATAGATAGAGTGATAGAGGAATGTTTATATGTATAATACATGTAAATTATATTAGAGAAAATCCGAGAAATTCAAAGAAAACATATTTTTGTGCGATTTAAGACGGCTGGCGGGCCGTACTATAGTCACTTTTGAAATTCGTTCTACGGAAGAAATTGGAAAATAGATGTCCTAGAGTAAGTAGGTATTTGATTTTCCCTTTTCAAATATCCAGTGTTGCATTGCAGCATTGTATAATTAGTGGCGATCGCTCGAATTGCATTACATAGTATAAAATGAAGTCGCTCAAAATGTATGTGCATAGATCTTTTAAACTATGAAATAGATTTGCATGCGGTTTTCACCAATAGATAGAGTGATTCAAGGGGAAGGTTTATATGTATAAAACATGCTTATTATAGTAGAGAAAAGCCGACAAATTCAAATATTCAATTCAGGCAGCGGGCAGCGGGCAGCTGGCAAGCGGGTGGTGTGGATTTTATAAAGGTAGGGTAATGGCGTTGTGTTTAGTTAGCCACAGCAACGTGTGGCCGGGTCTGCTAGTTTATAATAAATCTTTTACAGTTCTTAAAATCAATAAATAGCAAATATATCCCTCTATGGAATAAAATTTATAATAAATGCATAAAATTGTATAAAATGGTTCGGCGCTTGGCTGAACCCCTGTAATTTGTTCTAGTTAACAGTAAAACGATGATGTTCAAACAATCAATCAATGTAGGTACTTAGTTCGATCGCGTTGACCCTTACTAAGTAGCGAACCACTTGGGGTGTATAATGATTAATTTAAAAATTCTTAACTAAATTTAATAAAAATGGTTTGATGCATAGTTTTATTTGGACTTTAAATTGCATTGAGAGAGGTTGAAAGCTTCGTTTATCAGGTATATCCACCTGACTGGAAATTCGTTCGAGAAGTTTCAGAAAATCTACGATGAGAGAGGTAGCAATTTTCAAAATAACACGTCTGAAGAGATTCTCCGGTTCACGTCGCGTCGTTTTTCGTCTCGCCAACTTACTGCGGCGACTAAACGTCAAGGTGTTGAAAAACCGAGTTCGAATTATCTTCGTCGCACACAAGAACAGCCAAAGAGAACTACAGCGCCAAAAATAGGAAAAACTAATCATTAATATTTTTTCTTTCAAAATTAATAGATTTCCTAGTTTAACTACTTTATTGTTTATAAAAAAACCGACATGCTTGATGAGCGATGCTCACTTCCTTAAGGTTTATTACTAATTACAACAATGGACTTAACGGTGTCAATAGAAACGGTGGAGTGGGAAGGAGGAAGGGGGGAAATAGGACATAATTTACAAAGGGATCAAGTTTAATAATGGGTCATTTAAAAACATTTTCTAATTATTTATAATATTTAAATTCGTATTTACGCTCTGTCTAATTTCTTAGATTTCCAATTTGTCCAATTTCAAGGTTTCTCGAAGTTTTACCTTTTTTTTAATTCAATACGAAATATTACAAACTAATCCTAATTAGGTGTTTTTTAAAGATATTCTTAGGTGATCTTATTTTTTTAGAATTTCATAGAATTTCTAAAAAAAAAAATTTGGTGTCGTAAGTTGATTATTCGGCCTTGTGTGCGTCGTGCATTATTTCCGTCCTATGCATTTCTCAGATTTTTGACTTGAGACAAATGAACTTTCTCTTTTAATATACAAGAGGTAGGTGTACTCGTATATTATTAAAGAAGGTACATTGATGAGTACTAATAAATCTAAACGAAAATGTGAAAAGAACAAGACACAGAATAATAAAAATCGCAACTGGGACTCAAACCCAGGACAAACTCTTTAAACAACTCGGCCATTTTTAAGTCATTTCAAAATAATTTTTGTCGATCTCATATTTCGAGTAAACAATTAACAACATTATCTATAAATACTTTTTCTTATGTTTTTGGCTCCTACCTTTTTTAAAATGATCATAAACTTCTAGAGAAGTGGTTTATAACCTAGAAAGAATCTCGGATAAACTTGATATCTTTGTTTCGAATACCAGGTGTGTCCTTTATTTTTTTATGTGTTTTTCGTTTATTAGTATTATCTTCCTATTTAATGAAATATTACACTGATGGGTATATCCTCCAAAAGTTATAATAAAAACGGCCTCCGTGGTCGAGGGATAAGACTCTCGACTCTTAATCTCTGATTGCGGGTTCAAACTCCGGCGTGCGCAATAAATTTTATTTGATTAATTTGCGTTATTTCACAATTTACTAATTTTAAATAATGTATATGTAGTATGTTTGCGGCACATTCCAGAGTAGAAGATACTATCAGTATCGCCCTGGTGTAAGACCACCATTCAGAATTTAAACGTTGCTTCAAATGGCGTTAGCCGTATTTGATGAACAGATCTGAATAGCCAAGGATTCTCCACCTTCCTCTTCCTCATCTCCTTGCCCTGCCGCTACCTTCTGATTCACCTTTATCTGTATATATTTTTCTCTATAGATTTCAGAAGAATCATTCCACGGGCTGCTACTTTTATTTATCTTTTGTATAATGTTAATGTAAGTACTTGCATACTGCTTACTAACCCCGTATGCATGGACATTGGAGGGTCTAGAGTCGTTCAAATAAATGTAGCTTCGTTCAAAAAAAAATAGAGTCTTGACGTGTGCGGTGAAGGAGGAAACCATAGGTTTCCTTATAACGCCGTTGGGAAAGTGGTGGGGTCCCCTCCAATGCTTCACAACATACCCCAGTATGGGATGCCGTGGTCTCACTGGCCCCAAACGGTTGGGAGCAGTTTAGAATCATGTACAAAAAAAAACGAGTGGGCTTTAGACTACACGACTGAAGTAAACCTTCACTAACTTATAAAAGAACATTGACATTGACAATGATATTGACATTGACATTGTCATTGACATTAACCTTACATTGACATTGACATTGGAGTAACATATGACATTGGGGTGACCTACGACCTTGGGGTGACCATCCTTATCTTTATCCTTATCAATCCCCAAGTCAAGCGGGCGTAAAGGCCCGACCGTTCGCCTCGCCATCGATCACCGTTCGCATCAAATACCGCTCGCATCACATTTTTCGTGACATGATACTTTTCGTAACACATCACCACTTTTCGTAACACATCACCACTTTTTGTAACACATTCACCAGCTTACCCCCAAGTCGAGCGTGCGTAAAGAAGTTTAACTTCAAAAATATTTATTCCAATATAAATTATCTAAGAAATACACCTTTTTCCTTTCACATGAACGGTAAAATGCCTACATTTGGAATTCTAATGGTGTTAAAAAAAATGAACCCTTAGAAAGAAGATTCATTGATTTTTGTTGCCATGCACATACTCGTATATCAGTATTTTCTCACTTCAAAGTATTCAGACTGCGATAAATACAAGTTGCGTGTAAGACAATGGATTTCACAAAGGAATCTCACCACAGGAATATAGCATGTGATATGATTGAGAGAAGTGATTTCCATGCACAATAGAGACACCCCCTCCAAGGGAGAGAGAAAGACAATATCTGAAACCAACGAGGAAGAAAAAAAAAGAAAAATCAATAGCGTTACGAGGGTTGTTGTCTTGCTCCTGATATGAACTTCGCATTCAGTTAGGGCACAAATTCTAATCCTACAAATGTGTCAAATTAAAACTGCAATGGTAGCATTTCACTTGGCGTTGCGTGTTGGTTGTATTTGGCAATAGTTGACGCAAACATGCAAATAAAGTCATGTACGACCGTTCGTTTATGGAGCCAAATAGTAAAACACAAGTATGAGTCTAGTTTTTGCACTGATAATTCGTGGTGGAATTCCATTGTATTAGAATTTGTAATTAAAACACTTTTGTACTTTCTTCCACTAATTTATATTTCACCAGGACCGGTTTCATCCTATTACGGACATTTTCAGACTGGTAGTTGAAATTCTTATGCTACGGTATTTATACACTCTGAGCAGGGGTACACAACATTGTCTCTATATAATGAATATTTCTATTTTGTTAATTTTAAGGTATTATAAGTTATTTTTTAATTTTAGGTACATACAAGTAAATATAAAGTTTATTATTAAAATTATGAATGATGTTACATATTAAATAGATATTTTTACTTCAAATGAATATACATGAATTTATATAATTTAAAAGGTTTGTGATCAACACAATTTTGTAACCAATATATGTAATCGTCTACTAGATCTCGCTCTTTCAAACTGTTCTAAACTATGTGTTGAAATGTCAAACGATCAGCTTGTGCAGGTGGATAATTATCATCCCCCCTTACACATTGTCGTAAATATGTACACAAACAAACCCCCACTGAAACAAACAACGCTCAACTTCAAAAATGCCGATTACGACTCTATTAACTACCAACTTAATAATACAGATTGGACTTTCTTGACCAAAAATAGTGATATCGAACAAAATCTAGAAAAACTTTATGAAACATTTTCCGAAAACGTAAAATCTCATGTCCCCTCATATATACCTAAACACAGAAAATATCCAATTTGGTTCTCCACAGACCTTATACTCTTACTGAAACAAAAAAAAACAACTACACAAAATTTTTAAACTCACTCACCAAATCAACGACTACTCAAACTTCTCAGAAACAAGAAAGAAATGTAAAACACTATCTAAACTATGCTATAAAGCACACATCACCTCCATTGAGAAAACTGCGCTAGGAACAAAAAATCTTTGGAATTTTTTTAAAAAATTAAACAATGAAAGTACAGACTACCCCCCTACAATGCATTATGATGGAAAAATAGCCAACAGCACCCATGATATTGTTAATTTGTTTGCGGATCATTTCCAAAGTGTACATGAAAGCGAAATATCTGACAACAACGTACCGTCATACATATACCCAAGCACAATACATTTACAGAACTACCTCATTACACGGGAATCATGCTTAAATAAAATAATTTCCCTTGACCCCAACAAATCTGCAGGCCCAGATAACATCCCACCAATATTTCTCAAACAATGCGCATCTGCAATATCCGGTCCACTCACCACACTATTTAACCACTTACTTTCTTCAGGACATTTTCCAACCCGTTGGAAATCTAGTTATATTACTCCGATTTTCAAAAAAGGTGATAACACAGACATTAAAAACTACCGTCCAATCTGCATACAATCAGCGCTCCCAAAAATCTTTGAATCCCTTGTTCTCGATTTAATTTATCCGTCAATATTAAAAGTTATAGATAAAAACCAACACGGATTCGTTTCTGGTAGGTCAACTGCTACTAACCTGTTACTTTACCATAACTATATTACAGAATCTTTTACAAAAAAAAAACAAGTTGACAGTATCTACACAGATTTTTCCAAAGCTTTCGACAAAGTATCACATAAATTATTACTTAGAAAACTTTATGCAATAGGGCTGAGAGGCAAGTTGTTGGATTGGTTCTCAAGTTACTTGTCTAACAGAATCTTATTTGTCAAAATTAAACACTCCAAATCTAAGTTATTTTATGCAACTAGTGGTCTACCGCAAGGGAGTCATCTCGGACCCATCCTTTTCCTTATATTCATAAATGATATAATAAGTTGTTTCGACGATGTAGAAGTTCTGCTTTTTGCCGATGACATCAAATTATATAAACAAATATCTAATATAAGAGACTGCCTTATCCTACAGTCAAACATTGACAAATTACACAATTGGTGTGTTGCAAACAACTTATTCCTCAATATCGATAAATGTAAGACACTAACATTTTGTAGAACAAAGACCCCGTTATCTTTTGAATACACAATAAATAACAAAATCTTAGAAAAAGTCAAAGAAATCAGGGATCTTGGAGTTTTATTTGACACCCAATTAATTTTTATAAACCACATACAAGAAATAACCAACAAAGGCATGAAGACACTAGGATTTATAATCAGAACCATCAAAGACTTTGATTCACTAGAAGCTATTAAAATTGTATATTTGTCACTAGTAAGCAGCTTGCTGGAATACAATTCCATCGTTTGGTCCCCATATTATCAAATTCATATAAAAAATATTGAACGAGTGCAGCACAAATTTTTACGATTTATTAACTTCAAGTTACATATACCTATTCAACACATTAACTATACATTCCTACTAAATACACTTAAATTGCATTCCCTAGAAAACAGAAGAAAAATAATTGACCTAACTTTTTTGTTTAAAATTATTCACTCCGAATTAAACTGTTGTGAACTTCTGCATCTCATTGACTTTAAGGTACCAACCCGAGCGACAAGGCAAAACATATTATTCTGTAACAATAATTCTCTAACCAACTATCACACACATGCATCAATTTCTCGACTTCACACACTAGGGAACAAATACACCTCAAATATCGATGTATTTAATATAAGTTTACCGTTATTCAAGAAATATCTAAACAATATTTTTATGTAGAATATTTTGATATCTAAGGAGCATCACCTAGGGTCTATTGCATATATTTGTGTATTTCTATATTAATCTACAATGTAAAAACTTGTTAACGTTTTCGTTTTATGTATCTTGCATTTTGTCATGTATTATTCATGACATTTAATCAGTCACCTGTAAATTTTGTAATTGTTAACATACCTACTAGTTTATTTCTATGTCATTTACAACTTAGAAACTTTCTCTTTTATTGTAATGCACTATCATTCCTAAATTTATCTGTATGATGTTTACCTACTAGTTATATTTTTATAGTTCATCTTTTTTATTAAAAAAAAAACTGTCTCCGTATTATAATCTTGTCATGTAAGAGCCCATCAGGGCGTTGAAAATTAATAAATAAATAAATAAATAATTACTGATATTTTATTTTGGTAATATTGGGTTATTCCCTCCTTGTTGCTTAGGGCTTAATTGACAAATATTGATGCACTATGGTATTTATTATTATTAGGGTTCTCCGTGTATTTGGGTTATTACATTTTTAAATTACATACTTAAATTACCCCACTGCTCTCCGAAGTAAAATTATTCTTAGTGAATTATAATGGGTATATTAATGGTGATTGAGCATTATGTTCCAACTGTTGTTACGTCATGAATAGTCATGAGACCTTAATTATAGAAAAAATTACTTTCGCAGCGAATTTTTATACATTTTAAAAGTTGATATTTGATATTATGATATGATAAAATATTTTACCCACTCACAATTTATATATTTCAAAATACCAAAGGGTTTCTTTACAAACTTTTGTCTATTTTGATTCAGCTGGCCAAAATTGCAAGTATTTTTCGTAACGTTTTTTTAAATATTTCATTGAGGAATTATTATTTTTTTTAGGAAAGGAAGGAATGAACATGGGTCTTGAAGAGACCCATGTTTTAGGGAGGAAACACAGAGCCCGGCAAATCGTTCTACAGCAAAGCTGTTGAACTCAAGAACGAGTCGTTAAAATGACCCGTTCTCATATGTCAAATGTCAACCGTGTACATATGTTGGGGCGTGTTTACCGACTATGCACCGGTACCGAGGGTATTAATGACGCTAATTCCTCTAAGCATCCGCCATGTAATACCGGCAGAACACCGACAGCAATCTCACCTGTTGCCTGTGCTCTAAAGATTGCAATCCGTTTGTAAAGTTAGGAGAATCCTTTTCTGCACAGAAGTTTTTTTTAGGTATTTTGGGGCTCCAGACCAGAGGTGGCTGCCAAAATCAACCACGGTGCGCATTTGCGATTTGTACAAGGTTAGCAGTTGTGTACTTGAGGGCTCTGTGCAGAACGCCCAGATTCTGAGAGTTAGGCCCTCCGTTCCTGGAGCAGGGTACTGGTGGTTCCGTTTGTGATGCAACCATAAGACCCCCGTTGATATACCACTTTTTAATGCTGTTCTCCGTACACGGCGCTACCCGAAATATACTGAACTTGATCATTTTTCGCGTGCAGCCGTAGAGTTAACACGATGTCAAGCAATGTCAAATGACTTGTTTTCCAACATCAATCCATGCCTTCTCCACTTAATCCTTTCTTACATATTCTGGTTAAGTTATTCTGGTAAACACGCATTTTTTCCACTTCCAGAACAAATCTAAATTTACTTCCATGATCCGACGCCATTTCTGTCAAACGTCAAACGAATAAGTCACAAATCAGGCACAAATGATGCGAGGTGTCGCGTGCGACCAGCACTGTCGGTATCGTGATACTGATTGGAAACCGAATGACGTCGCGTGGCGCCGTGTACGGGCACCAGCAAAATCGTAAGGGGGGTACTTACGATCGGCGCGTATGATACGCTCACGAGGATCAAGTAGCTTGTAAGTAGCGTCATGTACGGAGGCACTTACTTAACTCTGGCTTCGTTCGAGTCCCCCAAAGATATTCAAATACAAAAGAGATATGATAGGCATATTACTCTATGATGTCCGCGCGAGTGTCGGCAGACTTCTACGTAATCGGAGTAGTTTGCATACGAAAAGAATTTGTTCATTTTGTTGATTTTTTGAAGGTGTGTATTAGTATTGGTTAGTTTGAATACGGAATAGTTTGAATACGGAAAGAATTCGTTTATTTAGTTTAACGTTCGTTTAGTTTATTCGTTTATTATTCGTTCATTTAGTTTATTCGTTAATTGGTAAACAATGTCGGCGACACTCGGAAGTGCAGTCCCACCTAGAAAAAAACTGCGGATAGCTCATCTCTTATATTTCAATATCTTTGGAGTCCGCGTACCTGAGCTGGTCAAGTACATAGCTACACCAAGCATATTAATGGAGGGTTTGTTCGGAAGATAAATATGGCCAATACATCAAATATACTGTCTATTATTATTTTTTTTATTTTTTATTTTATTAGTTTCAATAGCAAGGTTTGTACATGTATGTATAATGTATAGTATAAGTAAAGATTCTTTTTTTTACAGACCTCCTCACTAGAATTTCCTGTTCTGAGGTGGCCTGTAGTTTTTTAAAATATTTGTATTTGGTTATGGATTGTCTTTAAATCGTCTTCATGATGTTTGTAATTTTATTATCACTTTGATCTCTCAGCCATGTTTTTACTTTTGTTTTAAATATATTCATTTCCTTTATATTTTTGATTTCATCTGGTAGAGCATTGTGTAATTTCATAGCATGGAATTTATTATTTTTCTGTCCAAAAGATGTGTTCAAACTGGGAGTAACCAGGATGTTATTGCTTACTGCCCTGGTTGAGTATTTATGTTGGGCAGTGGAGTATACATATATGTTTTTTTTCAGTTTAAATAAAATATTTTTTGAATAAAGTTTCTGTACATTAAAGACTTGAAAGTTATTATATATTTCTTCCGTCGGAGTTCTAAGCGGAACTTTCAGTATTGTCTTTAGTACTCCTTTTTAGGCTATATTCTATGCATGGCAATTGTTGCCAAATACGCAAATACGAAAAACTACGTATGAAGTGCCACCATAAAGCCAATATTTTGTCAAATACTGTCCATGCATGGTGATTGTTTGACAAATATGAATAACCGAGCGAAGTTCCACCATTTTAAAAGTATTGGTCACTACATACGTTCATTCTTATTTATCGAAAATTATCCATTAGTTATTCAAACGAAATCGCTGAACAGAGCATAGGGGAAGTTTATTCCTAATTTGTTGCAAAATACCAACGAATGGATTTTTCAAACGGTTTATCAACCCCAACCACCGTTTCCATCAGCAATAAATCCTACCAACTGATTTTCGCTCGTATATAGGTACAGTTTGTACGGCAATATCGACTCCGCCCGGATATCTTCCTAATAATAATAAACGTGTACGCATCGAGGCCATAATTCAGGTCCTGGGGCCCGGGATTAGCAGACCCCTGTCACTGGAGCACTTTAATTCGGAGGTGACAGGCGAGCCAGGCAGCCAGGTTATATGGAGATCTATTGGGCCGGCAATGGGCTCCCCTGATTGAAGGGTGCCGGGAGAGGCGCCTATTATACGCGTGCACGCGCTTCCAATAATTTAAAGCCTTAGCCATGCTTTAGTCTGGATGTATCCTCCATACCAGCGCGGTGAAATAAGTTAGAAAGGACCACGGAAGAATAGTACCCAGTTAGAATTATATGTACTAGACCTTGTAAACGACCCTGCGGGCGTCTTTTATTTCGGCTTCGCCCAGTTTGAGTAGGAATTGGTTCCAAAAATAGCCAGTTCTTCGGTCCACTGTGATCCAGTGACAGCTAGTCACCGAAACAAAGTAACCGAAACACGCAATGACGCCGTAACATGTAATAAACTCGTAAATTGCATAATAGCCTGTAACCGTATTATGTATTATATATTGGTTTTTGGCAAGTTACAGGGAGAAATTAACCCCTTTGTCTTGCAAACTGTAGTAATGTCACCTGATGGATTTTTTTTTTTTTGCCCGATGTTCGGGCTACCTTGGGCAAGATGAAGGACATTAATAATTTTTTTTGATGGTTTGTTTATCTGTGAGTGGTATACATTTTGTATAGATAAACACACACATACAGACATTTTTACATACACCCATGCATGTATGTATTCATATGCAACAAATATGTATACCATAATAAATATATATAATTATTTATTTATCTTTTATATAAGAGAACAAAGGTAAATTTTATTATAGCCCGCGCATCAAGGTGGATGAAGGATGGAAATGGGCAGGCGGTGGAGGAGATTGTCATCGGGACTTGATTGCCCGAGACATGAGATGCTTGGGTTTGAATTTGAAGCAAGTTTGGAGAAAAATGTTTTGGCTAGATCTATTATGTGTTTTTTAAGTGGAGGAATTTTCGTGCCTGAATTAATAATGCTATTTCGGACGAACCAAGGGCTTTTGGTGAATCTTCTAAGCAAGACATTTTGGAAGGTTTCTAGACTCTTAGTATTGCTTGTGGCCCAAATTGGTGCGGCGTAAGTCATGATGGGTCGCAATTTTGATTTGTAAATAAGAATTTTGTTCTGTAGTGACGTTTGACTATTATAATTTAAAAGCGGGTAAAGGGATGCGGCAGCGTTTTTGGTTTTTTTAATTGTATGTTTGATGTGTGTGTGCCATGTGAGTTTTTTATCGAGTGTGACTCCAAGGTATTTAACGTTGTTGTAAAAAATTGAGGTCTTCACTCAGGAGAATTTCTTTGGGTAGACTGGTGTTTTATAAATGAAGCACTTTTTTGTTTTAACTTTAAGTTCTTGAATTTTTATTGTTATGATTTGATATTTATAAACTTGTAACTGACGACAATAACTTTCCCCACCCAACGGACAAGGGTTCAGTAGTATTTTAATTTCTTAGTGCAAGTTTTCGTAAAGAAGTGAGTTAATTTTACCGATGCAACCCTTTTATAAGGATTTCATACATCTATATTTCCCTTGTTCGTTGTGTGAGAAAGACAAAGAACAAAAAATGATTCTATCGACATCTAACGAACAAATCAGACAACTCTTGGATCGCAATCCAACCTTTGATAGTAACTCAAACTGCATAATTGGTTTGCGTCCTGGGTTTAATTCTAAACATCCTCCACCCCAAAAATGGGCAGATATTTATTTTGAAATATCGAATCCATTTTTCTGCAAATTATACAAATAACATTATGCAAACAAATTATGAGCCTAAATTAAATATTGACTTTGCTCAAATCAAATTCAAATTCATTAAATTAATTTTAAAGTTATTCAATAACATAACACACTAAGATAATTCCAAAAACAAACTACATTTTTTAAAAACAAACAGAAACCATAACAATAATTACATATAAACA
This sequence comes from Limnephilus marmoratus, assembly GCA_917880885.1. Lineage (NCBI taxonomy): Eukaryota > Metazoa > Arthropoda > Insecta > Trichoptera > Limnephilidae > Limnephilus > Limnephilus marmoratus. The sequence goes on from OU862925.1 coordinate 22,795,020, forward strand.
TATAATATAGACAGCACAATCATGTCGCGGCAGGTTTCCTGGTCATCCTTCCTTCCTTCCTCGGGAAAAAAATTAAATAAAGATAAATCATCCTTCCTTCCATAGTTCATTGCCACATTTGGAATTATTACAATGTCTCCAGATATATCTATATATGCAGTTTGCAATTCTAGCCAGCAGGCTATGTTAGTTTATAAGTGTTCATTAAGTGTTTTTATCCCCTTTTTTTTTTTTAAATATATGGATCTACAATCCTTTTTTTTGTTTTATTATTTTTTATATCACTCCCTACCACACTCAAGTTTTTATTGCTCCACATTTTTCCACATTTTGTACACTGATTTTTACTTTTAATTTATTATTATATATCTTCCTTTTGTCCTTTTTGGTTACTTTTAACGTACAAATTTTTATATTATTTTTTACTTTCAACGTACAAATTTTTATATTGTTTTTTTTTTACTATTTATTGGTTTATCTTGTGGTATGCACTCATTGGTTTTTTTTTTCATAAAGCACAAGTTCCTTTTTTTTTCATTTTGTGCTTACACAGCGTCTGGTTCGTTGGGTGGGGATGTTGACATCTTCAGCTCCTCGTTATCGTCTATTGGCAATAGACACAGCTTTGAGATGGCCCTCTGAGTAGTTCCATGCGAGGTTTTGAGAGTTGCCACACGTACTCTCCCGTCAGCTCCTGGATGGACTGCAATTACACGTCCGAGTTTCCACACACATGGTGGTAGGTTGTCTTCCTTCAAGACCACCATATCGCCTGGTTTGAGCTGCGTATGAGGTCCGCTGGTCCACTTCGTTCTGCTTTGGAGTTGAGCCAGGTACCTCGATCAAAAAACATCGTATTAGCAAGGATTTTTTTTTTGATATTTATTCAGTCCGTTGACTGAAATATTTTGTAGATCTTGTTCCGGAATTACTGCAAAGCTTCCACCAACAAGAAAGTGACCGGGACTGAAGGAAATTAGGTCATTTGGATCATTTGACAATGGGGTAAAAGGTCTAGGATTTAAACAAAATTCATCTGATACAAAACGGTATTAATTCCTCATATATCAATAAGGAGTTACTCGCTAGCCGTTTCAACTGACATTTAAACAGATTTCATTCTGACTTCTCAAAGGCCTCCAAAGTGCAGCGCCCTTGTCGGAATGTACCCCCATTGAATTGATAGCCCCGATAATGATTTTCCGATAGTAGGTAGTAGCATTATCTGAAAATAATTTACTCGGCCCTCCACTACGCGCGATAAAACGCTTCAAGGCATTTAAAAAACTTTCTGTATTCAAAGACAGTTCAAGTTCTAAGTGTATGGCTTTTGACACCACACATACAAATAAACATACATAAGAAAAACATTAATAACAAAAATATATAAGCTCCTTTCGGCTGCAAGGTCTGCCATTATTTGCTGCATCGTCTTTGTATTTGATCTAAAACATATTATACATTTCCTTGTTATCATTTTCACTAAATTTTCCTATTATTGGCCAGAACTTCAATCTGATTATTGCCAATAAGGTATGAGTACCTGCATGCAAGTGTAAATGATGGTAGTTTTTCATAATTAATTCGGTTAAATTATGATGTGGTGGCAGCAAGATTGGATGTCGTTGATTTATTGACAGCAATTTTCCTTCGGAAAGCCTGCCGCCTACGCAAGGTAAATCATTATGTACATAAGGATTTAGTAGAGAAATGTAGTTCCTGAAAATATCCAAATCTTGCGTTACTGTTGCCAACACTTCAGTTTTTGTTTTCACCTCAGGTGGATCTATGTACGTAGATTCTCCGCATGGCCAACTGGATGGTGCAAGAGTTAGCCAATCGGGTCCGTGCCACCAAATGGTGGATGTCAATAATTGAGAAGTCCTAATATCTCTGGATAGTACATCCGCAGCATTATCTTCTGATATCACATGCTTTTGACAAATGATTCTCCTAGGTACCTTCACATTATTTATCTGCGGCAATTCTTCCATATAAGCTCTCCAAACTTTCCAAATGTCAGGAGATATATCTTCAACCCACTGAGTTTTGTTCTGCCACAGACGTTGCATTAGTAGCTTCGCTACTATCGTTACAGGTCTTATCAGACCCGGGGGATTAAAAATGGATGCTATGTAGGATAACATCCGTCGTTTGCTTCTACTTAGCAAGCAATCTTCTTCACCACTGTCACCCGCCATCAAGTCATCCATGTAAAAAATTTCTTTAAGAATGCGACTGACCTTGGGATTTGTGCCTTGATTTTCATTTCCTAGCCGCTCCAAACATCTTGGGGCTAAGAATGATGATCCCAGACCGTAGACTGTGTTCAATCGATAATGTTGAATCTCCTCGCTGGGTGCGTCTCTCCAAAGGATACGTTGTAAGTCCCTATCCTCTGGCTGCACTAATATCTGCCGGGACATTTTTTCTATGTCGGCTGTTAACGCGTACTGATGTTTTCTGAAATTCAACAGATGTGCACATAAATCCTTTTGCAATGCCGGCCCAATCATGAGGGCATCATTTGGGATAATTCCAGTTGAGGATTTAGCTGATCCATCGACTACGACTCTGGTCTTTCTAGTTGTACTAGGTTCCTTGATCATCGCATGGTGAGGCAGATAATAAGGTATTTGATTTTGTGACAATGGTTCACATTGCGTCATATGACCTAAGTCTTTACACTCCTGCATAAAATTCTTGTAATCTTTCATTAATTCTGGGTTTGAGGCTAATTTTTTCTCCAAATTATACAATCTCTTCTCCGCCATAGGGAGACTTTCGCCTAGCTGTTTCGCACAGGGGCGTTGTATTAAACTTACAATGAAACGGCCTCTGCCATCTCTTTTCTGAGCAGCTGTGAAGCTTTCTTCACACGCTCGCTCCTCGTGATTCCTATGTTCAATAGGATTTAGCTCCTCTAATTTCAACAAATTTTCAATTTGCTTATGTTTTAAGTTGAGTGAAAGATTACAAATTTTTACTGGCCTCTTTTCTGAAGTGAAGATGTGTCCCGAAACCAGCCATCCAAATTCGGTTCGTTGCAATATTGGTCCGGAATCTTGAATCTTCATCCGGTCAGAGTGCAGAGTCTCCCAGAAGGTGTCAGCCCCGATCAACATGTCTATCGGGCCGGTTTCATTAAAGTTTGGATCTGCCAATTGCAATCCTTGGGGGATGCCGGTGCCTTTTTTCTGAAATGAGATTTGCGGCAGATTACTGGTCACCTCCGACAATACTAGGCATTCAATCCTCTTTGAATAGGGTGAATAATTGGAAGATATTTCTAAATCCACAATGTTTTTAATATGCTGTATTTTATTATGAATTCCGGTAATAGGGATATCAGTTTTTCTAATTTTTAATTGTAATTTAGAAGCGAATTCCTGGCTAATGAAATTAGACTGTGCTCCGGAGTCCAACAAAATTCTAGCTTTAATTGGATTTCCTTTATTATTTCTCACGTTAATCACCGCCGTTGATAATAAAATGAAATTGTTGGATGTTTTCGATGCATGATTGTTAACAAGAGGTTCTCTTGAAGAAGTATCGCTTCCCTGATGACTTTGCATTTTGTCTTCATTTTGCAAATGTAACAAAGTGTTGTGAGAGCTCGCACCACACTTGCGACAATTATATTTACTTTTACAATCCTGAAATTTATGCCCTACCGACAAACATTTCAGACAAGCTTTCAACCGACGTATTGTTGTCATTCTATCCTCTATTCCCAGATTTAAAAACTTTTGACAATTATAAATTCTATGATTTTGATTACAATTAATACATTTTAAATGTTGCGATGATAACGAAACATAAGTTTCTTTCTTAAAATTAGAAGGAAATCCCTTGGCATGATTCTGTCGCTTGTCGTTTGGTGCTGAGAATTCTAAAACTTGCACTCGTTCGTATAGACATTTCATGAACTCTTCATAAGTGGGGATTTTATTTTTTATTGGATATTGTTCCCAGCGCATTCTGGTTTCGCTATCCAATTTATTTGACAAAATATGAATTAACAATATATCCCAACTTTCAGTGGGTAGATTTAAATTATTTAATGCCTTTAAGTGCAATTGGGCTTCATCTAATAATTTTCGCAATGCCACATGATTTTCTGATTTTATTTCTTGCAATTTAAACAATGCATTAACATGTTTATTTATTATTACTCTGTCATTCTGAAACCTATCCGTGATCATTTCCCACGCAATGAAATAATTATCTCGAGTTGTAGGTAAGGACGCAATCAGTCTTGCCGCATCATCATACAAACAAGATTTCAAATAATAGAATTTCTGAATAACATCTAATTCGTCGTTGTTGTCAATTAATGAAATGAATGCATCTCTGAAATGTAACCAATCTTCATAATTTCCGCTGAACTTGGGTAGTTCTAAAATTGGGAGCTTGACGCCTTTGGAACGGACGATTTTACCGGTTTCGCTTAATTTATCCTTGGCTTTTGCTAATACCTTATAATATGAGTTTTCAAACATTTCTCGTTCGTTCCCTTTTTCCAATTCATCCTGCGATAATGTTTCAATTTTTTCTTGCAACGCTTCGAAGATGTCTAGTAATGGTTCGAATTTTTGAATGCGTATTTCGACCTCAGAAAGTAATAACTCATTATTCTCTAAGTAATCTTTGAATCTGGTTAATTTGGCTTTACATATTCCGCGCTGTGCAATTAATACTTTTAAATCCATGATTTCGTAAATAACAAACAATCAATACTCACTGATTGCTCTGTTGTGGTTCACTTCTAACCACGCTAAACACTAAAACACAAAAAACTTGCACTGTCTTTTACTTGATTGTTTCTTTTGTTTTAACAAAACACTAGATCACTAGATGCATGTATTCAACAACAAGAAAATCTATTGTTATTATTTTGTTATGAAAGTTCGCGACTCGATCTGACTTTACAAATGGCGTGCGCCTGCTTTACCGACTGGAAAAACACTTCGGAGTCAAACCAACGTCCAACGATCGCTTTCAGATTGTTTGAATAATCAATTAATACATTTCATGTATTATAATAATTATCCTTCTGTTTTTTGCCGTAGCATAATCATATGACTACCCACAAAAAACTTTGTTAGTTTCAGTTGCAAATAAAACAACGACGGTACCCGTCGCCTGCTTTATCGACAGTATCAAAAAACATCAAATTCAAAAACAATCAAAACAATGAAACCACAATTCCGATTTTTACGTTTTTTGCGACACTATAATCATAGCCAGCCACAAAAAATCTTGCCAATATCAATTGAACGATTAGTCCGTTGCTAATTTTTATACAACAATAAAATACCGAAGTGGTCTAACCGAATTTGTTTTTTCTATTAGAAATGGATAAAAAAATGGGATGGTCACTTGCCCTTGTTGAAGATCCGCTTCATCAGAATTCTCCTAGTTTATTGCTGGTTCATGTCTGGCTTTCATTGATTTTTGTATCCGCTCATGGGATCAATCCGGTCGAAGGATCAAATCCGCTCGAAGGATCAAATGTAAAAAATTGAGGTCTTCACTCAGGAGAATTTCTTTGGGTAGACTGGTGTTTTATAAATGAAGCACTTTTTTGTTTTAACTTTAAGTTCTTGAATTTTTATTGTTATGATTTGATATTTATAAACTTGTAACTGACGACAATAACTTTCCCCACCCAACGGACAAGGGTTCAGTAGTATTTTAATTTCTTAGTGCAAGTTTTCGTAAAGAAGTGAGTTAATTTTACCGATGCAACCCTTTTATAAGGATTTCATACATCTATATTTCCCTTGTTCGTTGTGTGAGAAAGACAAAGAACAAAAAATGATTCTATCGACATCTAACGAACAAATCAGACAACTCTTGGATCGCAATCCAACCTTTGATAGTAACTCAAACTGCATAATTGGTTTGCGTCCTGGGTTTAATTCTAAACAGTTGTTTTGCCAGGGTATTGTTTGGCCGTACATGGAAACGTGACCTTTAGGAGTGAGCCTGTAACCGCCTATAAATCCCAGTACTTATACATAGGTAATATACGTCCGTATGCGTGCTGCTTACGGAAGTAGCGACATCTTTTGGCAGATTCTTGAACTATAACCCGAATTACAAAGGTAGCTTTGCTTGAAATTTCACGAACACAGATATTATTTGTGGCGCGGCGTTTAGGGCGTGACGTCGGACATGCAATAGAAGTCGGGTTCTGGAATTCAACCACACGCAGATCGTGGGCTATTAATACTGTTTGATTCGCCACGGACATCATCATGATTTTTTATGCTAGTCTAGTTGTATTGGGATATCTCACAAAACATAGGTTTTAAACATTTGTTAGTCAAATTATGTTTTGTTAAAGAATTCGTTAATACATACAATGTATTAACAAATTTGTTTGAACAAAAAAAAAGGTTCCTGTTCACGGAGAAATTTCATGATAATTGCTTGAAATTTCATAATATTGATCAAGTTTAGTAGTCAGACATCTCCAAATACTAAGTTTCGAGATAATGTAATAATAATAAGTTTATTTATTTCCGTAGCACAGAGCGGTGATTGCAATACTCTGTCAGCCGTATAAAAAAGTATACATCTATAAAATTTCTTTGTATAATAAATTACATAAAATAGAACATATTTAGTACCTACTTATATATTACGGAGACTTGAGGTAAATTCTCCATGATTGGTCTCCACTGGACCACGGCTTGCACGAGAGTGTTTTCGAGAGAGAGAGAGGAAATCAACATTCGAATGTTCATCATAAAGCAAATAATGTTGTTTACAGGTGTGTGCGTTTTATTTTTATTTATGAATTCTCTTTTTAGTGTCGTTTACGTGTGAATAGAAAAAAAATATACGGTAACTATTGCACATAAGTAAACAGCCCCAGTAACAACATTTTGTGTTTGACAAACTACTTAACTGTAGTTTAACGGGATATATATGAAATAAATAAAAAATAAAAAATAAATTAGTTATAAATTGAAGATGTCCACAGACTTGGTATAATTATTTCCTTCCATTAGTATTTACATGATCTCATGATCTCAACCTTGAATTACGAATGCGAATGGTTAGATGCTACGTGTTTTCGGTATTATTTTACGGAATGGAAGCACGGACGCTTATTAAAGATCCAACAACGCGACTTGAGGGATTCGAGATGAGGATCTACAGAAGAACACTTAAAATAAGTTAGATGGACAGGGTAACGAATGGAGATATTATAGCTCGGATGCTTAAAGGAAAAGAAGTTATTTAAACTATAAAAATCCGAAAACTTCATTGGACATGTGATGAAACATCCAGAGAAGTACGAGATCTTGCATCTCACAATGCAGGAAAAGATTGCCGGAGGACGGGGCCCTGGAAGAAGGACAACCTCATTGCAGAAAAACCTGAGATAATGCTTTGGCCAGTCTACTGTAGAGCTGTTCCGCGCCACAGTAAACAAAGTCCGCATAGCCAACATGATATCCAACGTCCGTTGAACGGTCAGGGCACAAGAAGAAGAAGAAGTATTTACACATTAAATATGCTTTAAAATAATACCGGGATGCATAACGGTCTGGTACATTAGTCTGATAATTTGAAATATTCCATTAATGAACCAGAAAACATCAAAATTTTATTTAAATCACTACAAGTCATTCTGCATTTTAAATAATTTGGTCGTATTTATGAGTAATCTGAGTATTGCACCAGATATAATTTAGGTTTACATATAACTACATACTGAACTCAAATTTAGATTTTTCGGAGACGTCTGACTAATCTACTCAATCTTGAAATTTGTAGTAGAAATGTACAACAGTCCATGCCCAAGGCTCGTCTAGTTAATTCTACTGTGATAATCATCACGAATATATTCTCCTCGATATAGATTTGCTGTGTCTTTAGTGATGGGCTGTATAGCGTATAAGTTACTGAAATTCCATTCAGAGATTTCTGGTTTCTTTAGTTAGAAGCATGACGGAAATCTATTAGATACATGACGGAAACCATCTATTCCGGAAATGTAAGTCCTGTTTCGTTCAGAATGGGAAAGGGATAAGTTTAATAATTGTAGGGAGAACGGCTTCTATGTGAATTTCAAAAACAAGAAAAATATCGAAGGACCAACAAGATAAAATACATTTTATACATGGACATAATAAGAATAATAAAAAAAACATTAATAGTTTTATTTATACGTGCAACGGATTTATATATACGTGCAACGGATTTAATGTAATTTAATCCGTATCGGCACTATAGCAAACAATATCGATAACGAAAATTTGAAATGCTGACCAAAAAATGGGTTTTTTTTCTGCGTTTTTTTTTCTAGGATTTTTTTTTTTTAATTCCTTTATTTTTCCCATATTTTACATTTTATATTTAAATATTTTGAAAATCATAAAAATAATGTGGGAACCCACTAAGGCGAAAAATATGTGTGTCTTGTACGGTTCCATGCCAACTCAGAATGAAACCAACTCAGAACCACCTTAGAAAGGTCATTAAAAGCTATAAAAAATAAGTTTAAAATAGCCGGTAACCCTAACCCAACTGAACCTATTTAATCATCTTTTTAAATTTTTTTATCGTCACCGTTAATAACCTTTCTCAGGTGGTCCTGAGTTTCATTCTGATTTGGCCGGTCACCGTCACGACAGGCATTTTATGAGATTTTTTTTCAGAAAACTTAAAAATAAATTAAATACTTTCATTAAAACATTCCGAAAGATATATTCAATATTATTTTACATTGAAAAAATAATTATAGGTCTACAAAACATTTTTTGAAATAATAAAGAACTTTCTTTTCGCCTTTCTGAACAATTAACATTTTCTTTACAGCATTTCAGATACAAAGTAAGTAAGTAGATACAACGTATAAAAATAATAGAGAAATGTATAACTTGGTATTTTATTGAAAAAAAATTGAATTGATAAGCATATTTCAATGTAGAATAAACGAAAATATTAAAGAAATTGAATTTATTTCCAAATCAATGTGTTCTTTGATCTGAACGAATGAATTAAACGGTTTGTTTTATCGTTTTATTTTGATAATTTCTGACAAGGGCGCATATAAGGGGGGTGGGGGACTTCAATAAGATGTAGAGGTCCCAAAATGCTTTAAATTTTCCAAACCTCTCCCACCGCCGCGCCGTTCTCTATTTTTCTATACGAAATATGGTCCTTTCCTTTGTAACTCTTCTTACTTTCAAAACCTAACTGAATCAGACTAAACACTACCTACCGTGCCAGTTCTCAAATATTATTTGGGAATATATTATTTGATACTTAGGTACCTATATTAACCCTAGAAAGATAAGCTTATTTTTTAGTATTGAAAAGATAAACATTAGGGCGTCCCAAAAAAATTATAGTGATATTTTTTTAATGCATACCCTCTTATTTTGTTTGAATGTTCTCAAAACATTTAAAAAAAAAGTTTTGCGTACTTAGGATCACGACAACCCGTGCCGACTTGCAGCGAAAAGTGTCTGTTCTTGCACGGTACGGCGCGACGGAAATCTCGCATTGCTTGCTTGTTATTACTTGTTTATTTTATTAGTAAACGCATTACTTTTGAGTAGTCAATATGTCAGTGGAGTTACGAAGTTCTAAAAAGGAGATTTTTTTTAATAGGAGACGTAAAACATCAAATCACCGGTTCGAAACTTCCCTCTAATGGATAAGTACTGGGAGTTTTGTTCTATAATATTCGTGGAGTGAATTTAAATGTCAATGAAAGTGCAAATCTTACTGTCGTGAGTGTATTATTTACTGGAAAAATCATTACCTAACTGTGCTAAAAAAATACTAGTTTCATCTTACCAAGTTTGGAGAGATTTGCAAAAAATGCGAAAAAAACACCAGAAGTGTTTGAACAACATCGACAAGAGTTTCTTTCCAACTTAGACAATTGGTTTGACATTGCTCATGCCGATGCGCTTCAGCTAATTTAAATAAATGAAGATAGGATCTTCTTGGAGCGCCAAAGAGAACCAGGTCGGCCTGGTCACTTAGCCAGAGTGGACAAAAAACTTATAGAAAAAGAATCCTCCTCAATGTTTCTAAGGCGAGGAGGATTCTTCGACGTGCTAAATATTTTTCATCGTTAGCTACATCGACATCATCTTATGAACCACCACAAGAAAACTCATATTTTGATTCTGAAATAATAGATTTACAAGAAAATAGACCCAACCTAAGTGGTGCTTTCTCTCAGCCCTATAAAACTTGTATGCGGGAAAATTTCATAACTCCGAAGTTGGTTGCCGCATTAGATAGATATCAGTTAAGTGTGAGAGATTCTGTATTTATAATTTATTGAGGCACTAGGGCATAACACGGATGAATTTTCTATAAACAAGTCCTCAATCTATATAATTCGTAAGAAATTAAGCGGAGAGAAGAGAGCGGGCTGAAGCTATGAAAGTTAATTTTCAAAACAATATCCCGCATACAAGATACAGCTAGAGATGACTATCGTGAATTAATTGAGCTTTCAATAATATTTCTTGGATACAGAGAAGAAATTTAAGATTCGGCCTCCAGGTGCTATGCACCAAGCTCGGTGGATGGCGAGAGCCATTTATTCGTTAAAAATATTACTAAGCTCGCAATTCAGAATTTCAAACAAGGATAAGGCAGCTCTGTTGGATGTATGTCTGTTTATCATGACATCCTACGTCAAATTCAGGCTCCAATGGATTTTTGCAGTAAAAGCACCTTATCAGGACTTATGCTTTTTGAAGTCCATGAAAGCTTACGAAATAATTGACAAAAGCATTTCCAAAGCAGTTTTACAGAAGTTTTGCCAGCATTTATGGTATTTGACAGATGAAGTGTCTGTTTTGTCTTTATTTGACGATGATGTTGATCAAGAAACTAAAGTAAAAATGGTTGCTAACTTAGCTAAAGAAAACCCATCAGCCCACGATAAACGTTACATTGCATCCAAAGAAGAACTTTGTGGCCCACTTTTTGGTATGTCTTATATGTAAATTATGCTTAGATTTTCTTCTATAATTTACCATACGATTGATAACCGTTCCTTCTGTTTTAATTTCTGCGAAAAACATCGATGACTTCGCCTCTGTCAAAAGCAAGTTCCTATTAAATCGACTCAAAATTGATGACAGTTTTCTGAAGAAGAACCCATCTCTATGATGATGGTCAAATGATGATTCGTTCCAACAAGCTAAAAGGAAGCTATTGACACTGAGAGCAGTTAATGATACGCAGAAAGAGCGGTTAAATTAATGCAAGACTTTCATGGTTTAATCACTGTTGAAGAGGAGCAAAAGCAATTTTTATTACGTTGCGTACAAGAATACAGAAACGTATATCCTAATTGTAAAAAGCAAACTTTGAAAAGGAAAATTTAATGATTAATGTGTCTTTTACTATAAATACATAATAAATATAATAAATGTGTTTTATTTACTGAATATAAATAATGAACTCTACAATGTCCCTATAGCTCCATACTAAATTTTCAACTTAAACTTTGACATCAAGTCGGCACGGGTTATCGTTATCCGATCTCAATAATATTTAAGTTTTTGGGATCAAATGAAAAAAAAAATAGAGAGTATGCGTTTTGAAATTCGAAAAAAAAAATTTCACCCTTATAGCCTGGGATATCCTAATAAACATGCGCCTGAGAGACGCATTGTTTAAGAAACCGATTTATTAACAAAATTAAACAATTTTACTTTTTTTAAAACTTCAATCAAGTGTTACATTTTTAATAAGTAAATAAAACAAAAATATATATTGTTATTATTTATTTTTAAGGAAATATGTAAGGTTTTACAAAAAGTAACAAAATTAGAGGTTTTTGAAGTAGTAACAATATATACGGATACTTTTTTAAAAATCGTAAACTTTTTTAGGCATTTTGTCTTACTAATTAATCAGGATATTATCAGTCTCAAATTACAAAAAATACTGAAAAAATCAAAAGTTTTCGACAGTTGTCATACAGTCATGAAAGTTACACAGAAGATAAACATGCGCCTCTCGAGCGCAACACGTTGTCTTAGCAACAAAACTTTGGTACTTACCGAACAACCACAGTCGTCCCTCGACAGTGTTGACCAACGACTGAGTTGGCTCGGAAACACAAGCTTGCACACGCGTCGGTTAAAAAAGACAGCGAAATATCGGTTTCGCGAGCGCCTCTGAGGCGCACGTTATCTTTCTAGGGTTAATTTTATGTAAGTAAGTATACCGTGTTTTCCCAAAACCCACTGCTTGTTGTATATGTATATGTCTATGCCGGGGGGAGGGGAGGGGGGAACTGTCCGAGGATCAGATGTCATAGAACCCGATAAATTAATCAATCACGTGAATGTACTTATTCAACAGTAATAATAGAGTGCATACTTAACATTAACACATCAACCCTTACCTATCTTGGTTTCACTTCCCTATGACTACTGACACGTGACGTAATTACTAATTACTGTCATTTAAAGCCAACAAAAATTTTGCTCCTCCTTATAAACACATTGACAATATTACGCGGCGCATAACGTCGGAATAGTGAATAGCGTGACGTACATATTTCCGCGATGGAAGTTATACGCAGTAGATGGTTCCATGACAGTTCATCTTGCGACAATTCATCCGGCGACAGTTCATCCTGCGACAGTTTATCCGGCCGACAGTTCATCCTGCCGACAGTTCATCCTGCCGACAGTTCATTCCGCCGACAATTTATCCGGCGACAATTCATCCTGACAATTCAACCTAACCTAACCTATAAGTATAAGTATGTCGTATTTTGTTATTCACGCATGCTTCTTCGGAGAGTCGAAATTATTGTTAGTAAAAATAGCGGATTTCCACTCAAGATGCCTTCAGATATAAGTATATCGATTTTGGTTGTACGGCCGTATAACCTTTTTGCATACTTACTTAATAAAAATCCTCCAAATGATCAGGCAGGATGAATTGTCGCCGGATGAATTGTCGGCGGGATGAACTGTCGGCAGGATGAACTTTCGGCAGGATGAACTGTCGGCCGGATGAACTGTCGCAGGATGAACTGTCGCCGGATGAATTGTCGCAGGACGAATTGTCGGGTCACCGCAGTACATATAGGTATACTGTCCTTAAAACAGTCCTAGGACCGGATTACTATACCAAAGATGAACATAATTTAATAAGTAATACGGATGTAAACATAATATTATCTCTTCTATTACAAGTTCTGTGTAGGAAGTATTTTTTTGAATAACAATATTCACTCAGAAGTACTGTTATTGCATACACTATGTTTCAAACTTGTTATTAGACTTCATAAAAAAGTAATATGAAAATAAATAAAGGTTTATTTTTAATATGTTTACCTAATAAAAAGTATCTACGTTTTGTACAACTTTTCAAATGACTATAAAACTAACCGACAATTTAAATTCGATCATCGTATAAGTACCTACACTTTGCAGTGGAGATCCGTGAGTTTTCAGAGAGCTGGAGTGCTAAGATTGGAAAATACGACGGTATTGATGTTTTTGTAGCTGAAAACTATATTTTTTTTTTTAATTTCTACTTTTCTAAAAAAAAAAAACATTTTTCAGCTACAACATAACAAAGGTATGAAAACACTAGGCTTCATATTAAGAACAACCAAAAACTTTAATTCCATTCAAGTCATAAAGTTATTATATGTATCTCTAGTTAGAAGCCTAATGGAATATAACTCGGTAGCTTGGTCTCCATCTTACAAAATTCACATTAATAACATTGAGCGAATACAAAAAAATTTCTGCGTTTTATAAATTTTAAATTAAATATCCCACTACAAGACTTAAAATATAATTTATTATTAAATATTTTAAAAATACACACACTAGAAGACAGACGTAAAATAAACGACTTAACATTTTTATTCAAAATACTTAACTCTAAATTTGACTGTTGCGAACTACTGCAACTCACAAACTTACGAATACCGACAGTAACTACACGACAAAATACATTATTCTACTGTAGCATTCATAAGCGGAACTACATTGCCCACTCTCCGATACAACGATTTCACACTATGGGAAATCAGTACTTAGGTGATTTTGACATATTTAGCATAAACTTGGCGAAATTTGTTGATATTGTGAAAAACTTATTCCAAAATTATTCCTAAACCTATCTGTTTTTTCTCAAAATCTATGAATTCGCTGTATTTTTATGACTTGTGTGCTTTTGTATCAAATTTTATTTTTATTATTTCTGTATATGTTTAAAAATAATCTGTCATGAATTATTTGTACTACCAAAATGTAAAAGCCCTTTGGGCGTTAAATAAATAAATAAATAAATAAAAAACATCAATAACGTCGTATTTTTCAATCTTAGCATTCTAGCTCACTGAAAACGCATGGACCGCCACTGCTTCACTCACTCGTTACCTTTTATTCGATAAAAACAACAGGCGGGGCAAAATCCTGATTACCAATGACGTTTCGTAAGGACATCGCGTCAGAAATGTATGCATGATATGCACCAATACACACAATTCTAATGTAGTTTTTGGTTCAAATCAAATTTCCCAACCTTTACCTACTTGCATCGTTTAAGAAAAATCGCTACGAATAAAATAGCTCGTTAATAAAGTTGTTATGCGAAAGGAAAGGAAAACGTGTTTCATACAAATTTTTGTTTTGTATTGAAAGCTAAAACACTTGGAAAAATTACCAAAATAATCTTAATCCCCCAAGCCCCAGACATATGCTGTCGGGTCAGAAAATTTTCGTTTTGTACTAAAATCCAAATAAATGGGTTATTTCCGAAAATTAAAAACTCTTTTTGAAAATGATGAAATACGCTTTCAAATTGTATTATTGAAAATAAACATGTCATTTTATAAGACAAATGTAACATAAACGTTATCGTCATCTCTTTTTTTGTCGGTTAAAAAAAAAATTATTAACACGAAATTTCTTCTTATTTTCATATTGCGAAAGGTATATGTTTTAATTTTTCTGTGGTAACTTCTAGTTTTGATGATTTTTCTTTCAAATTAAAACTTTCACAATTCACATCACAACAATATTTTACCTTCATAACGTATAGGGAGGCGGGAATTTGGGAGGCGGGAATGGGTACCGCTGCCCCGATAACCTTTATTGGATAACCAACACCTCTGCCATAGGTCACCCCAAGTGGTTCGCTACGTTTAGTGATTTAGCAGGGGTGCCCGGGTTCATGGGGTGAGGTTTGTCTAGGTCTTGAAGGCGGATGACCAGGACATACTGAACCCTAGATTCCTACCCACCCCTTAAACCCTTTTCCTTCCCAGAACTCTCCTCTCCTTCCCTTCCTTAAAAAAATCCTCCACACAGCATCCTTAAAGATGACATAGGCCCTGAGGGAAATTATTTTCCTCAGGGCCTCCTGTGTGGAGCTCATGTTAAAAAAAAGGGAGATACAATTATTTCTGTAAATACTGTGTGAGGCGTTTCCAAAAACAATCAAATTAGCTTAAGGGGTTAAAATAAAATAATGTCGTGTATTCAATGTGATTTCATCCCATTTATCTATTGTAAATTACATAATTTCTACGAAATGAAATTATTCTAGCATTAATTAATCGATGAAAATCACGCTGCTTTGTTACATCAATCAAAGTATTTGCAAAATATTTTTCGAACAAACAAATTCACAGATATCTGTATTTACTTTTAGACGGTAGAATTCACACAAAGAACCCTTAGAAATCATCAATTCATCCCTTTGAGCGGATTCTGGCCATCAGATGATGTAAAAGTAGAGAATAAAGTAAAGTTGATGAAATATCGTAACTACAAGGGTTGTCCAAGAATTAAAGACCGTTCAAATTTAAAAAATCACGAAAATGTATATTAATAAAAAAATCGTACCTATGACATTTTATTTACAAATCCCCACTATTTTTCGACATAGTCCCCGTTACAATCGTGCGCTTGAAGAGCCGTGGCACTAGGTCCTTGATTCCCTTATCGTAGAACTCCGCCGCCAAAAATGGTATATCATATTAACTTGTTACCCCCATCAATGTTGACTCGAAAGAAGATTGCATTTGGATGTCGGCTCAGCTGAAGCATTCGAGTGCCGCGCGATGTTCATACTGGAGACAATGGCGAAATCTGGTGAATAGGAACGACGGTGGCACTCAACGGATTTTGCGAGAGGAAGAATGTGGTTCCTGGTTCTCCGGCTGACATCGTGAGGCGTTTTTTATTTTATTTTATTTTTAGAATGTAAAGATTACGATGTTCTAATATAATGGTCATGTTTAGTAGACTGACCTGGCGCCCGACATTCCCGACAAATTCTCAATATTCAAGGTTAGTGCCCGTGTTTGAACATTACTGTCACACATCACAGATTTATTTCTTCTTAATTATTATTTTGTTAACTTCATCATCCCAAGAGATTTTTACAAGGAACCTTGGACCACGACCTGAGATATATTTAGATTGATCATTATGATAAGAGTCTCTAATTTAAGAAACAGCATATTCCGTGTTATAGAATCCAATAAATGATAACGATGATTGATTGGTTTCATTACTACCCTAGATTTACAAATTGAATAGCTAAATCCTTAAAGTTACAATCTCTCCCTCCGCTTCCTGGTCGGTCGCCACAGTCTCAGTTTTAAGGCCAAATGTTGCTTCAGCTGAAGAAAAATATGCAAATCACGTCATTGATTGCCTTTTTGATTCCGGGGTTAGGTGGTGATGGTGAACCCATGTTTCAACACAAAAAAGTCCCGCGTTGGTTGGAAAAACGGCTCGAAGAGATCCGAGCGCTTACCACACAATTTTGCTCTTCAACATGTTGGGAACATAACAAGCACGCGATTTGCATACGCCATTTTTAACTGAAAATCGTTTGTATCGTCGACTTACTGACGTCTGGGATCATAATTGCGAGCTTGCAAACTTCAACAGGGCGGACACCCTCTTAGTTGAGAAAGCGAATAATTGAGCGTACCTCGCTGGTGGCGGGATTCGACATCTCAAATGGGCGCAAAGATCGCACTGAAGCAGCTACCGAGCCGGATTACCGCTCATTTTTTAGGGAAAAGTATGAGCTATACGTTAGTGCCGCCATATTTTGAGGAATAATGCCCGCGTCGACGAAATTGAGGAAAGGTCGTAAATTGCGTTTCCCGGTCTTTAAGCGGATTTTTTTCGTAATCAGATATACTTAATAATGTTCTTAATATTTTGGCCGTCATGTATGCAAAATGATAAAAAAAATTTATCAAAGTACTCCTTTAAGGGGTACTTTGATAGGAAAAGGAATCAGAGGTAATTTTTCGATATTCATAAAAAGTAAACTACGACTTTCCTATTTCATCAACCTTGAAATAAAATAAAACTGTAGATTTACGATCAAATCAAATCCATGCCTGAGCCTGAGCCCCCTCTCCCCCCCGCACCCTTTGTGTTCACCATAAAACACCAATTCACTCAGAATCGCGCAACCTAAAACTTGGCAAATTTTCTCTAAAATTCTTCCACATTTAGAGATCTATTTTGGCGATGATCTTTTCTCCTGGTCCCGGCACGCGTGTTATCTCCCCGCGGCCGATAAATCAGACATGCCCCCGGTGGCGATGGTCCGGGCTGGTTTCGGGATGTTTTCCTTATTGGCGGCAAAGATAAATCTCATATTTTTGATATAAAACGCGATAAACTGTCGAAACTCGTGAGCGGCTTATCGTATTGGTAGGTACTGAGCACTCACTGAACGTGACTGGGTAAAGGTGTGAAATATACTTTCGTTGGCTTTTCATCCTGGCACAGCAACTTTGTTCAAATTTATTTAACCTTACCTAACACGACCTTTGTCTTCCTCATCTTCTTTCCTCCCCACTCTCTTCAGCTTCAATAAAGTAGATACACAGATTGCGAATGGACAAAGGTGTGAATTTCACGTACTTGATTTCTCTTGTCTCTCATCCTAGTGAAGCTTTTGTATAATTGGTTTTTTTTAAACTTATCCAATATAACCTACCCTTACTTGCCTTTCATTTTCCTCGTCTTCTTTCCCTCTCTAGTCCTTTTAGGCTCGCAAGTTTGAGAGTAAACTAGTGGTTCTATGTGTTGAATGTTGTGTGTTGTGTTGTCCTATTTTATATTTAAATTCATTAGCACTGAACATTTCCTTACAATTTTTTTTAATCTCGATGTGTAGAGCCCTTTATATTAAACTTCGCGTCTATGCCACCTTTTACTCACATATCGCCATAAAATGTTTTATCTAAAACTCTTTGTTGTCTGTGGCGCATAAACTTTCACTTTTCTGTGTCTATAAAATGGCGTGTTTTGACGCTTGTTGTTCTTCTCTTGAAAACATTATCAATCTTACAAACAGTCTCTCTCTATCCTCGTCTAAACTCTGCTTGTTTAGCACACCGTCGTTCATTTCTGTTACTTTAATTAGTCTCAATTATTGTCATCAGTCAAGTGTTCAGACAAACCACTCTGTAAAATTTATTCATCAGAATAAATAGTTACAAACATCCAGTATCACAAACACAAGTGTTATTACTACAAACTACCTCAAACTCTATCAATCATTGTACGGTTCCCTGGTGTGGAACAGAAGGAAGTCGACAACGGCAGCTCAGACTTACAACCTGACTACAGACGCTCTGGAGAGAACCACACCTGGACCTGCGCACTATGAACATTAGACTTCGCGTAATGTTGATTACTCCGACATGACGTAATAAAAAGGTACTATCAAACACAGCTACCCTCTTAACAGGATTGGCCAGAACCCACAAACAAATTTATAGATAAACGAAATGCAAAGTGGTCAGTTAAATATAAAAATTGTATATCTATTTTGGAACAAAAATCCTTATTTTTTTCAAAACGGATTTTAGTCATCATCATCACTATTGGCTCTACAATCCCTGGTGGGTCTTGGCCTCCTCAAGAGTCTTCCTCCACTAGTCTCGGTTTTGTGCCAGCTTTCTCTAGTTTAGAAGCTCCGACATAGATATATCTTTGAGGACGTTGTCGCTCCATCTTAGTCTTGGTCTTCCCAGGCTCCTTCGCCCTATTGGTCTTGAGTTCAGCAGGGACTTTGGTGCTTGATGCTCGGTCATTCTCTCCACATGACCCAGCCACCGAAGTCTTCCCAGTTTTATAAATTTTCCGACGTTTAGCTCCTTAAACAAAGTATAGAGCTCATTGTTATTAAAATCATTTTCTAGAACCGGTCCGAAGATGCGCCTCAAAATTTTTCTTTCAAAAACTTCCAGTGCTCGCTCATTCCTAGTTACTACCCAAGTCTCAGCTACGTACGTAAATACTGATTTTAGTACCTAAATTCAAATTATTATGTTATGTTTGGCTCGCAAATTTTACACTAAAAATCAAAAATGCACTACCGCCAACTATCCATAAACCAATAATTTATTGTTTGAATTTGCATGTGTTATATTATAGTTCATATTTTCTGAAAATCATCTGTAAACCACATATCTTTTTTTTGTGATAATATATTTCAAAATCATAATATTATTATTTATAATATGTACGTATAAATATTTCTGAAAGAAAAACATTATTTAAAAGAAGGTCCAATGAAAAGTACATAGGTTTTTAACAGACTTGGTACAGTTATTTGAAGAATATTCGCTAAAGAATTTGAAAGATTGCTAAATATATTACTGGTTAATAAAGCTGCTGAGAAAATATCCTTTATGAGTTTTGCCAATGGTTTTTTGTTTGATGCTGGAAGTTTTAGATCATTAGGTAATGCGTTGCATTGCGTGTATACGACGCAACGTATTGTAAGGAGTTAATTCCAAATTTAGTCGTAAGAGTAGATGACGATAAGTGTACATATTTGATTTTTATAAGACAAACTCTCTTTTTATAACTTTTGAAGGTTATTCCCATCAACGTAATATTTAATTGAATATTCATTTAGACTTTCATAAAAAGTTATTAGTTTCATATAAATAAAATCGGATATATTTATCCGTGACGCTATCCAAGTTACAAACCAATTCTTAGAATGATTGTTTCCAATAAAAAGGGTAGTTCTTATGATATGGAAAA
Organism: Limnephilus marmoratus; assembly: GCA_917880885.1. Lineage (NCBI taxonomy): Eukaryota > Metazoa > Arthropoda > Insecta > Trichoptera > Limnephilidae > Limnephilus > Limnephilus marmoratus. The sequence goes on from OU862925.1 coordinate 22,815,092, forward strand.
TAAATTAGTTGAAGATAATATTGTTAATTCTAAAAGTCAATAGTTCTACATAAATAAAATCGAATATATGTATCCGTGACGCTATCCAGGTTACAAACCAATTCTTAGAATGATTGTTTCCAATAAAAAGGGTAGTTGCCTATGATATGGAAAATAAATTAGTTGAAGATAATATTGTTAATAATTCTAAAATTTGAAATATGAGACTGGCTTTTACGACGGTTTGACGCACGTCCCGGATAGACGAGAGGTTCTGGGTTCGATTCCCAGTTGCGACCATTGTCTTTGTATGTTTTTCTGTGTTTTGTTCTCTTTCATATTTTCGTTTTGATTATTATAATTATTTTCTTCTTCATTGGTACATATTTGATTTTGTGGTCGTATTTTGTGCTGTTAAAGGCTGGTTTAGTGTTGGTGTATAAGGAGTATTGAATTATTTGTAGAATGGCAGTTGTGATGCTATATTTTAGCAGAATTGTGAAGGGAAGTATGTGTGTCCATGAGTATATATCTTTGACTTGTGTATCCCATGGTAGATGGTATATATTTCTTATGGCTCTATTTTGGATAACTTGTATTTCAGATATATGTTTTTTTAGTAATGGTGCCCCAAATGCTAACTAAATAACTTGGATGCCTACAATTTAAAGCGATCCTTAATGGTTTTCCTAATGGAATTTGAATCATAATTACTTTTGATAAATTCACTATATTATATCTATTCACTTTCACTATTGGCTCAACAACCCCTGGTGGGTCTTGGCCTCCTCAAGAATCTTCCTCCACTCATCTCGGTTTTGTGCCAGCTCTCTCCAGTTTAGAAGCTCCAAGAAAGATATGTCTTTGAGGACGTTGTCGCTCCATCTTAGTCTTGTTCTTCCCAGGCTCCTTCGCCCTATTGGTCTTGAGTTTGAGGGACTTTGGTGCTTGATGCTCGGTCATTCTCTCCACATGACCCAGCCACCGAAGTCTTCCCAGTTTTATAAATTTCGCGACGTTTAGCTCCTTAAACAAAGTATAGAGCTCATTGTTTTAACGTCTGCACCAAAATCCATTTTCTAGAACCGGTCCGAAGATGCGCCTCAAAATTTTTCTTTCAAAAACGTCCGTCCGTACTCAGCTGCGTGCGTATTTTTTTTTCTCTGCTCTGATAAAGTGTTTCTCTCTCTTTATATTTTAACAAATCTATTCCAACGTTTTCCATACTATTTGCTTTATGCATGCAAATCTCCGTTCGAGTGGAAAATCGAAATAGCCCACCTCGTGGGGTATGTTTCAGCGCTTCCTAGCCACTACGGGTACACCGCAATTTGGTGGGGCAGCCAAGTGCTTCAAAAAAACGTTTACTTCAAGAAAATATAAACTAATGAGGCTCTCGAATAATGATCCGTAGATTGAGGTTTCAAATCCCGGCGTGCGCAAGTAAAATTTATTTACGGGGTCCCATTAATAATCAGAATAAGATTAATAATATTAAGAAGAAATCATTGGTTTCAAAACATGTTGATAATTTTGATTAAATAGTGTTTTTTTACAAAGTTATTTGTTTTTATTTAAGTAATTTAAAAATGCATATTATTCGATTTAGTTGGGTATTTTGGCCTAAAATCCAAGTTTAAGTTTAGTGTGAAAAAGGCTGCGCAGCGTTCCTCTTAAGGGCCTTTAACCAGCCAGCCATTTCGTCGAAAGATGTTCTTACGATCATACTGGCGGTTCCAGTGAGAAAGATTAATTATTCTCCGTACCAGCTTTTTAAAATTATAACTCAATATCGATTTTATTTCATTCCAAATTTGCTTTAATTTATACCTGCTTCCAAAAATGCTGAAAGGCGTGATGATAATACTATTAAAATTATGTAATTATTGTAATTATTTTTTGATCATAAGTATTTATCATTTTTCAGTAATGTCTAAGCAAAATACGAATGTAAAAAAATCTTAAATATATTAATTTAAGATTGTAAGACTGTAAATAGATAGATAACATAGAGAAATTTTCGTCATAAATAAGTGTTCAGATATTTTTTTAAATGTCCTGAAAGGATCCAGTTTAAGCTCTGCTGGATGGTATTTAAGTCCCTTAACGGAATGGCTCCGGCTTACTTATCGGAATTGTGTATTCCAGAAAATTCCAATTATCGTCAGTCAACCCTGAGGTCAGCAGCGTCATCAGCTATCGGAAGGCTAAAGGAACCAAAGTGCACACCAGATACTAGGTTCGGTGAGCGCGCTTTCGGAGTGTCAGGGCCTAAAGCCTGGAATGGACTGCCATATGATTTAAGAATGATCACAGACGCGGCGGAATTTAGAGCTAGACTTAAACTCACCTTTTCAGACAGTCGTATCCATAAACTCAAAATCTTTCACCTTCACATTCAATGCCCACGACATCGTAAATAACTAACCTGTAAAAACGTAGAAAAAATGAAAAAAAAAAAAAAAAAAAATGTAAGCGTTTGGAAAGGTCATTTCATGAACATTCTCCAGCCCTAAAGAGTCCTAAATATCAACAATACTTTTGCCACTAATCTCCAATAGTCCTAAATTCTCCAGTATTTTTAAAATAAATACCAACTCTACTTTTGCCACTAATATATTCATAAATGTAATACTAGGGTAGCAAATAATGTAAAATCATGCAACGTCCAGTGTGTTAACTGTAATGTCCTCCGCGTGCAAAGCCGTATCTTCTCCATAAACTTTCTAATTAAAGTGTGTTTATCGGAAGTGACCTGCCAGGTAAGTATGTTTCTGTATCCATTTATAAATAGTAAAATTAGTTAGAACCTAAGCATTCCTAATAAATTGTACAGCGCCCTTGAGGTGATTTTTCACAAAAACGGCGCTTTATAAATTATCCAATTTTACGCACCAGATTTAAATGTCCGGGTTAAATTTTCCCCCCAAAAAAAAAAAAAAAAAAAAAAGAAGGAAAAACTAAACCCTTTCATACACTTCCCCAAATGATCATCTAGTGAATCCACGTTATGCAATTGCACTATATAAGTATTATAAATACAAAACAATACAAGAACAACATGTCAACCCACTAGAGACCAAATGGGAATATAATTCACCGACTCCAGATATTTTCATATCAGAGGGTTCGGCTCTGTGGCATTTCTAATTGAACCTATAAATCCTACTGATCCCTCAATATAAATATTTAAAAAATCTTTTGTAATCCTACATGTATTTAAAATTACTGCTTTTTGCATTTTTATATACAAATTCTTTGACAAATCTAATATGCTTAAATTTTGAATCAGATTCCTAGGTATTATGCCAGTGGCCGAAATAACAAATGGTAATATTTTTATAGTCCGAGAATGCCAAATTCTTTTAATCTCATTTCCTAAATCTGTGTATTTTCTTATTTTTTCAGAAATAGTTTTTTGAATATTACAGGAATTTGGAATAGCTACATCAATATATAAGTTATTTTTTTAATTTTGTCATGTAAAACTATATCAGGTCTATTATGACTAATTGTTCTGTCTGTTAGTATAGTTTTATCATAATATATTACCAAACTTTGGTGAATTATTTTTAAAACCTGATTGTGCCTAAATGTATACTCGGAAGGCGCTAATCGAAAAGCCAAACATTTTCTACATAAATCATCAATTTGATTTATATCTTTGATTGTATGCTTTCTATAATTTTTAGTATTAATGACTCTATCTTGAATGGCAAGCATAAATCCTTCTATTTCTGCGCTCAACTCTCCAATACTCAACCATTTGTTTGACGAAAGTTTGTCAACATACGTTTGGTTGAGATAATTGAAGTGTTTTGCGTGAATAATTTTATTTGACCAGGAATCTAATAATTCCTGGTTAGTATTTATAAGAATGTTGGCATTCTCGTCATATAAATTTAAAGGTGTAATATTTCTATCTGCCTTGCAAATTATTTTGTGCATTTCTGAGCTATTAGCTTTCCTATGGAAAAAATTTCTAAGCATTTCTACCTGATTGTGTTTCAAAGATGTTATTTTGACTACACCTCTACCTCCTAAATTTCTAGGTAAATTAATTCGTTCTATAGCTGAATTTGGATGATGGCAATTAAATTTTGTTAACGTATAAGGTTATTTCTCTCTCTCTCAGGTTATGTGAGTCCTAGCGATCCGTAATGTAGGAAGGTTCTGCTTTTTTTTGTTCCAGAATAAAAAAAAGAACAAGAATGTTTGGGAATAAACGAAAACAGGTTTCTACTTGTGAGGTTAAATTGGTTTCAGTAATAAAAGAGTTCATTTCCAAAACAACCAAAGCCCAGTATAATTTTATAAAGAACATAACAATGTTGCCCTTTTGAGGGGCCGGGTTTCACATCCCCAAAAACATAACAGATTCTGAAACATAACAGATTCATAACAGATTTGACAGGAATATAATTAAGCAGAAAGAAATATCGTACCTGCGGACCATGGATCTTTATCTAATTCTACACTGACACGAACTCTTAATTTACTTGAATATAGCGCGTTGATGAACCGCGGGCCATATTCTCTCGCAATCTCCAGGATGGGAACCAGGAAAGACCCCCAGGAAGGCCAGAGAATGAGGACTCCCCGCTAGGGAGTAGTATCCAAGATCAGCACCAGTGCTCCGGTTGAGCCCACCGGATGAAACACGACTTCCGTCAGCACACCTCATCAGGAAATGAACGCCGAGTAACCATCCGTCACAAATATGAGCAGCAATGACCGTACCAGGTCATAAGGACTCTCCCTCGCAAAGCTTTTCAATATGCCAGTCGCGATTATGTAGGTAATTAACAATACCGTTATGTTGCGGACAAATATCGGTCCCAATGGCGGCGACCAATCACATTAGAAACAGCGTTCCGATCACATCAGAAAGAAGCGTTCGCAAAATGTACATCGCCCGGCTCGCGATTAAAATCGTTTAAAACAATTTGTAACGAAGAGATTATCCCATTTTTAAATCCAAAACTATCACTAAAGTGACAAGTCGAATCAACACCGGCTTCCCGTACGGTGCGAATTCAAAAAGTGAAAACCAGAGAGAAAAAAAAGTGTTGCCAATCCATTCCGTGCTGTTCAAATTATCAGGTTAGTGGTCAGGTAAATAATTATATCACAAATTGATAATTATTTACGTGACAATTCCCCCCTTCTCACGAAAATGTTTGGCCCCAAACATGAAATCCACGGTTCCGATGTAAAAAAAAAATAAACAAATAAAAAAATAAAGGTACACTAACTAACTAACTAACTAGAAGATAGGTCCATCAGGTATCTAGAAATTTTACAACAAGTAACCATTAGCAATCATAAACAATAAATCATATAAATCTAGATAGATTGAAAGAACAATGAGAATAGGATGGTACGAGAATAAGGAGTCTACAACACCTTCAGCAACGATGGAGCTGGGTGCTGGCATTACTGGCTGAAGTCCAGACCTGTTATTCTCATGACATCCTAACATCGGGAACATCTTAAAAATAAAGAACACAATCAATGAAAAGAAAAAAAAATTATGCACAAAGCATCACTTTTCCTTCAGCAGGAAATTTTGCCATTAAAAAAGAGGCTTCACTTTAGGGTGGTCAACCATCCCTCACTTCACTGAATTTAGGCTATTTATTAATAGCGAAAAGGTAACTATTCTATCTACCTAGGTCCAACAGGTCTAATAGGTTAACATAGAATTTTATTCAACAAAATACAGAACAGACATTAAACCTAGAATGAGGAATATCTTTCAGAGATATTTAACTTAGTTTAATTAAGTTTAAAAAAAAGATTTATAACAATGTAGAACCATAAGTATATGAGTAGTACTTGTGTATTAATGAATTAGTTAGACCAAGATTGCAAAACTTGTCTACTAAAAGTGGTTAGATTAGGGTTTACATTTTTTAGAAATACCTATCCGTACAGGTGGTTACAATAGGGTTTACATAATAAGAAATACCTATGTTTCAAAATTAAAAAATTAGATCAGATTTTACAATACCAAAGATATACCTGTCTACAAGTGGTAACAATGAGTATCAGTAGGAACACAAAGACAAGCGAAACAGAATCTAGAATGTTTAGCTGAATGCATAGGGATTACAATTTAACTAAAAAAACCTAGCTAATAGTAGTGAACCACTATGAAAAAATATATAGAGTACAAGCCATTTTAATAACTAAAACAGTGTTCATAGTTTGCACAAGAAAAAGACTGAGATCACACCGTAGACGGAGATCCTTCAAAATATTACTTCAAAAGTAAGCAAAAGGCAAAATTTCTTGAACAGACAATATGTATTGGTGATCGAATATATTGTGATAATCGACACTATCTAAATTGGTGATCAATCAAAACATTTGAATGACACTAGGTACAAAATTGTGTAGAGAAACACTGGTGTTTCAGCAGTGAGACTAATATAAATATTTTACTTATGACTATAAGCTATACAAAAATACGCTCTCCTGTGCTAGAGGTAGAGTATTATATATTCCATGCTGGAATTACTTAATAGGAAAGTATGCCGAAGCAGTACTACCTTTGTTAGAAAGACATAATAATGTTGTTAATAAACTATGACTTAATATTATTCACTTTAAGGAAAGCTAAACCAAACTTAATTGTAACAAATACTAGCTAAATATAATCTATTTATTATATAATATAATCTATTTATGAAAATATACACATTTTGTATACCAGAAAGTTGCTCAAATCTCTGCTACACAAAGAACTACACTTAAGAATATATTTTGTTCTCTAGTTCCTTGGAGGATCTTTGGTTATAAGGCATGTCGGAGGGACGACAAAATGGAAAGAAAGCTCCACTGAACTAGAGAAAAAATGGATTTAGATTTAAAAGTAGGGAACATTACAAAATATCCGTTAACTGACGGAGTAGAGATGCGATACCAATGTGTGTGCGTGTGTGCATTGCAGTGATAATACTGACAGAAATAATATAGACAGGGTGTCTACTAAAAAAACGAGAAATACTCATATCCAATCTAATTATATATATCACTTGAAAAAAAAATAAGTCATGTGAAGGAGAGAGAAAAAAAAAATAATGACTTAAGGTTTGGGCGCCACTGATCATCAGATCAGATTCTAGTTGAACGAGGGTAAATAACCGTTTATCATCAATAAACTAGAATATTGCGTTTACTCCGACCACATGCTTTGGAGGTACCAAACTCCAAGACACATAACCTGAACAAACACATAAAGAAACAAATGAAATGGAGTGGAAGGTTGGTAGTCTTACACACCACGACATTGGCTTCCTATAATGTACTTAAAGTAATAATTAGTCTAAACGAACGATATCCTTGACGTGAAAATTTCCTACTATTTTTCCTTTCATATCTGCCAAAGTATAAATTAAATCAGAGACTTTACCCTTTATGACATTGCGAACAAATCTAGGTGCCAATTTATGAGAGAAATAATCTGGTCCACTGGATTGAACAAAATTTTTCCTCCAAATGACGTCTCCAACATCATAAATAACCGACTTACGACGCAAGTTGTAGTGTTGGGCATTCTTTTTAAAAGCTTGCAGTAATGCATTAGAAACTTGCTCATAAATTGGAGCTAACTCTTCCAATTTTTTAGCAAATTCACTTCTAGATTGTTTTAGGGTAGTGTCTGCGACACCAGAAGAAATATTTATTTCATGAAATTTTCCGTCAATGATTTGTTCTCTTCCGTGCATGAGGAAAAAAGGCGTGAAACCTGTTGCGAAATTAACCGTATTATTCAAGGCTGACTGAATCTGAGGCAGAAATCTGGACCAATTACGATGGTCAGACTCGGTCAAGATAGACAAGGCAGTCCCGATAGTTTGGTTATACCGCTCAACTACATTGTTTTGCGGGGTGTAATAAGCGTTATAAAAAGGCATGGGAACATTATAATCTGATAACAATTGTTTAAATTCTTTTGAGACAAATTGTTTCCCGTTATCACATATAAAAGTTTGCGGAACACCGTGTACCAAGAAAATATATTGTTCTACATTTTTAACAATGCTTTTAGCAGTAGCATTTCTGAGCGGAAAAATCCAAGTATATTTCGAAAAAACGTCAACAACCGATAAAATGTACATAAATCCCGCGTAACTACGTGGAAGAGGACCAACAAGGTCGATAGACAACATTTGCATCGGTCTGTTGACTAATTTTGGATTCGTAGAAATGCCAGCCGGCGCAGATGTATTTATTTTATGTGCCTTGCACGTTTTACATTTATTAACAAACTTTTTGACATCATTATACATACCCGGCCAAAAATAACGGAGTTGAACTTTCTTATATGTTCTGAATACACCTGGGTGGCAAGAGCTAATAGACTCGTGTTCTTTACTTAAAATAGCGTTACGGTCCTTAAAAGGAACTACCAGCTTCCAAGCTGTATCCTCCTGTAGAGCGAAACGGGACTTAGAGTGACGAAATAAACAATTATCCTTAATTTGAAAATTATTAAAACGTTGAGGATTATTTTTACAATTAGTAAATAAGTTATTGTACCAATTATCCGTGCTAGTAGGAAGGTTGTCAATGGCTCCAATAGTTAAATCGTCTTTACGCGAAAGAGCGTCGGGTACAGTATTAAATTTACCCTTCCTGTGGACTACGTCAAAAGAAAATTGAGAAAGGCGGGTAGACCAACGTGCAAGTCTGCCTGTCGGATTTGATAAAGACACTAGCCATTGCAAACTGGAGTGGTCAGTTACTACTGTGAAGTGAACTCCCTCTATGTAGGGCCTGAAGTGATTCACCGAATCTAACACCGCTAAGAGTTCGCGCTCCGTCACGCCGTAGTTTCGCTCGTGAATGTTCAAACACCTAGAAAAAAAAAAAACCGGGTGTTCTTCTCCTTCAAAGACCTGTGTGAGCACTCCGCCTATCCTAACGTTGCTCGCGTCACAGTGTATGGTAAAAGGAAGTGAAAAATCAGGACAATTGATAACTGGCGTAGAAGTTAATGCCTTTTTTAATTTTTTAAAAGAGTCTTCAGCCTCTGAAGACCAAGAGAAATTACTCACCCCCTTTCTTGAGCCAGTGAGTCTTGTTAAAGGGGCCGCTATTGTGGAAAAATTCTTGATGAATCGTCTATAATATCCACAAAGTCCAATAAATGCTTTTAACTGTTTAGAATTCCTAGGAGTGGGGTAAGTTCGAATAGACTCTAGCTTGACTGGATCTGTGCGAAGACCCTTTGCATCAACAATATAACCCAGATACTTCAACTCGTCCTTACAAAACTCACATTTTTTGAGATTAATTGTTAAACCTGCTTCTTTAATACGTGTGAAAACTTTATTTAACAATTCTAAATGTGACTCAAAATCTTCTGAAATAATAATTAAATCATCCAGGTAGCAGAAAACGTTTTCATCGAACTCTGGACCAAAAAGAGCATCAACAAGACGCTGTAATTCACTAGGTGCATTTTTCAGACCAAATGGCATCCTAACAAATTCAAAAAGTCCATGACCTGGTACAACAAAAGCCGTTTTAGAACAAGAGTCCTTATGTAAAGGTATCTGCCAAAAACTTTTCGATAAATCAATAGAGGTTATAAAGCGTGCACCACGTAGCTTGTCTAAAATGCGCGAAATATACGGCAAGGGGTACGAATCCCTTGTCGTGACGCTGTTAAGTTTCCTAGAGTCCAAGCAGAACCTTGCAGAACCATCCTTCTTAGGCACGATCAAAACCGGATTCGACCAAGCCAAACGCGAACGGCGAACAACACCTAAATCTAACATTTCCTTAAGTTGTGATTCAAGTTGTTGCTGACGAGTTTGAGACAAAGGGTAATACCGTTGCTTAATGGGATCTCCTGTTGTATTAATTTTATGCTGCACTAAATGAGTACGACCCAGTCCACATTTTTCAAACGAAATTGACTTAAATTTATTTTAGCCTATGATTGTCTTGAGGGGACAGTAGGGAAGCTGACGTGATCTTGCGAATTTCACTTAAAGTATTCTCAACATCACGTCCACTGTTGGCCTTTGAAAACAATTGAGGAGCGATGTCAAATTGTTTCCAAAAGTCGACTCCCAAAACAATCACGGGAGAAAGAGACGGAATTACAAAAAAAATTATATATTTCTTAATACTATTAAAAGTAACTAGTACCCGCATAGTACCAATTACATCTTGATGTCTACCATCCGCGGTGGTAACGTAAGAATCAAGCTTATCTAACTTAAAACCTAAACTTAAGAAAAACCTATACAGTGAACCCCCAAAACAACTCACACTAGCTCCGCTATCCAAAAGAGCTGAAAAAACCAAATTGTTAATTGCAATATTAACATGAGGTCTAATATCTTGACCGCTGGTCATCATCGGCATGAATGCGTCCATGTCATGGTCGATGGGACTGGTACTCGAGTTTGAAACTATCGGTGGTCTCCTAGCATCCTCGCTAGCAGAATGTGGGGGACCCCCGTCTAGTTTTTTGAATTATGTCGTTCAGGATTAGCTTGTCGCTTGGTATGATTCTTCTGAGAATCAAACTTCCATTTTCTACAAAACGGCTTGGAATGACCTTTTATATTACAATAAGCGCAAAGTAATTTATTTCTATAAAATTGTGCAGAAGGTGAAGAAGAAGAGGAAGAAGGTGCAGCATTATTATTCAACGGAACGGATGACGGTTTATTCTTGTCTTTGACCGAATTTGCTTCATCGTCGGAAATAGCTAAACTTTTTTCAAATCGCTTACAAACACTAATTAAGGAATTTAAATTTTTATCCTCAAAATAAGCAATAACAAGAGCATATTTCGGCAATAGGCTATTGCACACTAAATCCACAATTTGTTCTTCCGGAAGTTGAACATTTAATCTTAAATTAGCTAATTGCACGTCTTCAACATAATCAACTACGCTTTGATTATACTTCTGTTTCATAGAGAAGAGAGCTTTTAAAGCTTCGGTTTGGTTAGCGATTGGATCAAAACGATTTAAAATTAGTTTTTTCAGTTCTATCCAAGTTAAATTATCTTTATAAATGGTACGATACCATAGCAATGCTCTTCCCTCCAAAAGGTCAGCAAACGAAGTGACAACAAGCGGCAACTCAATATGACGACACCTGGTAACTCCTCCACACGTTGTATAAAGTCACGGATGTCTGAAGATCCGTTAAACTTAACACCCCAGCTATGTACGGAAGGATTTGTAGTTATATTCTGATAATAATTATTAGTTATGTTGGTATTTGTATTAGGACTTTCATCACTGCTTGTTTCTTGTTGAGAAGAAGTACCACTAGATTGTTTAAGGTTCCTGTTGTAAATTCGCGCTTGCTCTCTCATGGCGGACAAAGTGGGTTCTGGAGTAATATTAACGTCAGAAAGCATCTGAATCATTTCCTCTTTTGAGGCCCCGTTGATGTTAGACAACGACATTTTGTCAAATGGAATTTATCTATGTAAAAAAACGAAGAAAAAATTCCAAATGATTCCATATAAAATAGTTAATATTTATGAAATAAACCGAATAACACTATATTAAGTCCGGAAAATTGTTTATAAAGTTATTACGATAACACAATCGAAGTATAATAGAATACCGTTTGACATCTGACACATGTCAACAAAAATCGCTATCAGCTGATCTGTAATAACAACTGACATAACCATAGACAAACTTGCCAGCCTACAAAAATGTCCCAAAAATATTATCCGAAAAAAAAGAACGAAGCTGTTCTAGTAGGTATATTTATGTTTACGTTACACAAAATTTGAGAGCGAACGAAGCTCAACCGGAAACCAATACAATTTAAAGCAAAGCAAAAAAAAGACATAATAATATGCACAAAATTTCAAACTACCGCGAAATATTTCATATAATCCATTATGACGCATCTACACACACACACTGGTACCATTATAACAGTATGAAGATATTAATGAATAATACATATCCAACCTTGAAAATTCGGAAAAAGAAGCAGAAACTCAAAACATAACAGACCGTTAGAATATACGGGCACCAAAAGCAGAATATTCAACTTAAAACGTTGGAAGCGCCAAATATAAGGTTATTTCTCTCTCTCTCAGGTTATGTGGGTCCTAGCGATCCGTAATGTAGAAAGGTTCTGCTTTTTTTTGTTCCAGAATAAAAAAAAGAACAAGAATGTTTGGGAATAAACGAAAACAGGTTTCTACTTGTGAGGTTAAATTGGTTTCAGTAATAAAAGAGTTCATTTCCAAAACAACCAAAGCCCAGTATAATTTTATAAAGAACATAACAATGTTGCCCTTTTGAGGGGCCGGGTTTCACATCCCCAAAAACATAACAGATTCTGAAACATAACAGATTCATAACAGATTTGACAGGAATATAATTAAGCAGAAAGAAATATCGTACCTGCGGACCATGGATCTTTATCTAATTCTACACTGACACGAACTCTTAATTTACTTGAATATAGCGCGTTGATGAACCGCGGGCCATATTCTCTCGCAATCTCCAGGATGGGAACCAGGAAAGACCCCCAGGAAGGCCAGAGAATGAGGACTCCCCGCTAGGGAGTAGTATCCAAGATCAGCACCAGTGCTCCGGTTGAGCCCACCGGATGAAACACGACTTCCGTCAGCACACCTCATCAGGAAATGAACGCCGAGTAACCATCCGTCACAAATATGAGCAGCAATGACCGTACCAGGTCATAAGGACTCTCCCTCGCAAAGCTTTTCAATATGCCAGTCGCGATTATGTAGGTAATTAACAATACCGTTATGTTGCGGACAAATATCGGTCCCAATGGCGGCGACCAATCACATTAGAAACAGCGTTCCGATCACATCAGAAAGAAGCGTTCGCAAAATGTACATCGCCCGGCTCGCGATTAAAATCGTTTAAAACAATTTGTAACGAAGAGATTATCCCATTTTTAAATCCAAAACTATCACTAAAGTGACAAGTCGAATCAACACCGGCTTCCCGTACGGTGCGAATTCAAAAAGTGAAAACCAGAGAGAAAAAAAAGTGTTGCCAATCCATTCCGTGCTGTTCAAATTATCAGGTTAGTGGTCAGGTAAATAATTATATCACAAATTGATAATTATTTACGTGACAAACGTAGTTCTAATTAATCGTTCTAAACTATCTAAATCTGTATTGGACCATTTAATTATGCCAAATGAGTACGTTAGTAGAGGTATTGCCCAAGTATTTATTGCTTTTACTAAATTTTTAGCAGATAGATTGCATTTTAAAATTTTTTTGATCCTAGTTTGAAATTTAATCCTAATATCATTTTTAATACTAGTGTGATCTAATCTATTCGATTGCGGGTATCCTAAATATTTATAAACCTCATCCCCTTTCATACTTTGAATTTTGAAATTTCTAAATATACCCTCGTCTCCATCTACAATTTTGCCTTTCTCTATATGGATAGTTTTACATTTATCTAAACCAAAAGTCATTTTAATATCATCTGAAAAAATTTTAACTACCTTAATCATTTTCTCTAAATTTGATTCAGAATTTGAAAATAATTTTATATCATCCATATATAATAGATGTGAAACTATACTACTCTCTCTTGTATTACCCTTAATTTTTATTCCAAACTTGCTTTTAATTAACATTTTAGAAAGGGGATTCAATGCTAAGCAAAACCAAAGAGGGCTCAATGAGTCTCCTTGAAAAATCCCTCTTTTTATTGAAATGCCCGGTACTACTATTTTCTTACCTTTTAAATTAACTAGCAAATCTGTATTCCAAAAGGACATAATATTTTTCAAAAAGCTAATTATAATTGGGTTAACTTTATATATTTTTAATATTTTGATTAGCCACGAGTGCGGGACACTATCAAAAGCTTTTTGATAATCTATATAACAAGTATGTAAATTACGCTTTTGATTTTGAATTTGTTTTAAAATTACAGAATCAATAACTAACTGTTCTTTACATCCCATATGTTTTCTGCGACAACCTTTTTGTTGTTCAGATAAAATATTTTTTTCATCCAAATGAGTATATATTAAATCTGTCAAGCAAGAGGTTAAAATTTTGTATATTGTCGGTAGACATGTAATGGGTCTATATTGAGAGGGATTATTAATATGTTCGCTTTTAGGCAACATATAAGTAATGCCCTTAGTTAGAAAATTAGGAAAATTTTGAGGTTCTCTGACAAGTTTTGAAAGATTTTTTGCAAAAAGAGGATGTAAAGTAGTTAGACGTTTGTACCAAAAATTATGTATCCAATCGCAACCCGTGGCTTTCCAATTATGAGTATTTTTTATAATTTTGGCTAACAATTCAACCGATATATCAGAAAAACTCATTTGTTCAATGTCTGAACAATTGAGTTCTTCATTTTCTATCCAGTTACCTGCCTCATTATGTTTTATATCTTTACTCCAAATGTTTGTCCAAAAATCGCGCATATCTGATTCAGATGGCAACGGAATATTATTATTCGAAATAATATTCTGTTTATCGTCAAGTTTGGAATAAAATATTTTCTCATTTTTCTGAAATAATCTATTATTATTTCTTTTATTATACGTATAATTATATCTTTTTAATCTACTAGCTTTAACACCTAATTTTTGTTTTAATAAATCTAATAAATCATTGATTATATTTTCATTATTATTACTACCAATGCTATAACCAAATTTTCTCCCAATTTCATCTACATATCTCAAAATATTCCTAATTCTATTTCCATTTTTGTATTCAATTACTCTAGCTATACTACTTCTTAAAAATACTACATCATTTTCTAATCTAATCTGCCATTCTGGTTTACTATAACTATATGATCTATCATCAGAGGACATTAATTTAACTCCTAACTTATTACATATAGTGATAGCACTAGCGTACACTATTGTATGAAGATCTAAAAAACTAATATCGTCAAATATTATTGTTGGTAAAATTAAATTATTTAATTCAGAAATTAATTTAGATAATTTCTTTGACGTATGCAATTTTGGTAATTTTGGTCTAACTGTGGGCTCTATATCTATATATCTATTTATATTATTTTGAAGCAAGTTAGCTAATTCTATTACATTATCATCTAGTAAGTTTAAATTTGCAATATTGATTTCCCTAAGATTATGAATAATGTCTAAGTTATTTGAATCTACTCTAATATCATTGGATTCTTCTACTAGAATATTATCTAAACTATCTTCATTCAATGCATCTAATATAACATTACTACTCGTATTAATTTGATCTAAATTATTCTCCAAATGCAATCTATCTGCTACTTCTTTTCTTATGTGATTTAATGTTACTACAGGAATTAAATTATTTTTGAAAATTGACCTTTTTTGGTCAGCTAATCTTTGTTCGTTTACTTGGGCAACCGGATAATTTTGTGAGAAAAGTAAATGTAATTTTTTCCTATACAATAACATATCTGTTTCTAGTTTAGTTACATAAAAATATGAACGAACGATGAACATATTGACATCATTCGTCCATTTCATACGCTGCCTAGGAATACCTGCTTTTGTTTTTTGGGGTCTCAGATTATCAATGTTCATCTGTATAGATGACATAATAAACCCATTTTCATTTCCGTTGGTTGAAAATGACATTGTGTCACCTTTCAAAACAACTTGGAAATGATTTAATAATTATTATTAATTCCTACATTCCAGTAACCAAGCAACTGTCGTCGTTACCTAGTGTCAACAAATAGTTTTCAATATCTCCAAATTAAATATTTTAATGTAAACTACCCTTCAATACTACAAATCTATAATATATATTATATTGTAGAATAATGTTATCAAAATATAATATATAATTAAATTTACCTACAAAATATATTTCAACGTAATCTCAAAATATAGTTGTTTACCTTGGTTACTGAAGTCCTCACAAAAGGAAAAATTTGTATTTTATTTATTTACCTAAATATCCTACGGTTCACTGGCAGTTTATTTATGACGTTATCTAATATACTTATTTTCAAATATTTATATGTTTTGGGATCAAAGCTAATTCTTTTCTATCTGATACAATAAAAAAATCAGAGAGCTAAAATACAAGCAAACGTCAAGGCTTGCGTTGCTAAGCAACATCATTATTATTATTATTATTTGTTTGGACTAAAATTAAAATTTTGAAACATGCGTTTACTAGATGACGTATTTATTTACAATAATGTATGATTACATGGTATGAAATATGTCTTGTAAAATAAAATTTACGTTTGAAAATATAACAAATCTGCCAACGACCTACGGTATAACCTTATTATACTAAAAATAAAAAAAAACTCTCAAAATTTAAAGCATGCTTTTATTAGATAAATAAACAATCTTTCGAATGCAATTTATAATTTTTTTTTGGAAAAGAGTCAATACGTCTAAAATTTGATTTAAAAATGACATTTTTCCGATTTTCTCTGTTTATACGCTCTTAATGTATCTACAGGTATAGTGGGATGGGGTGGTTGTGCTGAATCCATTATTAGACCAATTATTTTAGTTCAAAAACTAATTCTGAGAATTATATTTAAATGTCAACCTACCCATCCGTCAAATGAACTCTTTGCAAAAATCAGGGTCTTAGATATTCGACAGCTATTTACTAAAACAAGCATTTGTTATATACGAAAAAATAATCTACTAATTGCTCCACAACATCAAGCACACACCCGCTTTTCATCAAACCTGGGTTGCGTGGTCCCAAAAACTAACACCTCATTCGCTCAACGACAATTCTGGTTCATCGCTCCTAAAATATATAATGCTCTGAGTACTGACATAAAGTCAAGTAATTCTAATTCTCTTTTTATAACACGTGTACAACATTGGATTTTTGGAAGGGGACGAACGCACTTTAAAGAATTCATGAGTTCTAACACTACATTTTAATTATTAATTTTTGCATTTCAAAATTTTAATTTCCATTTGTATTTCTATTTTACTTTAAAATGTTGTTATTTTTTTCTCTTAGTTTTTCACTAAATTTATATATGTTTTTAATTTTGATTTATATAATTATATGTTTTAATTTATACAGAACACTTGAGTTCTTAACATTTAATTTTTATTATTAATTTTTGTATTTCAAAATTTGAATTTGAATTTTCATTTTTACTTTTCTTTAAAATATGGTCTTTTTTTTCTCTTTAGTTTTTAGTATTTCTTAATATTTTTTGAAATGTTAAAATATTAAATGTACGACTACCACAACACGGGCTTAGCCTAGTGTGGTAGCCAAAAAAAACCCAAATATCTGTTACTAATAAAAAATATATGAAATAAAAAAAAAAATAAAATAAAATAAAAAAAAAAAAAAAAAAAAAATTCTACACCCATCTTCCAAGCACAAGAAAATGCTTATGATAAAAGAGTTGTTTGAAATCTGAGATATTTTGAACATAATTATTATTGAATAAAACAACGAACTTGGTTAACCCCACTATAATAAAAAAAATATCCTAATGTTAGGAAACCAAAGGTTTCTTCACAAGGATACAAAATATGTTTATTGTTTTTGCAGTGGAATCTAATATTATTTTACTAATACATAAACTCCATCTCACATAAGCTTTTATTAAATCATGAAATATGTTTCTACAAGGCATAAATAAATAAACTTCCATAATACGCGATGGACGTTGGACCACCTACGCGTTTTTCCAATGTTATTATTTGATACCAAAACCTTTTCACAGATTCTCAACCCGCAACATCTGAATGATATTAAGCAAACGACGCGACGTTCAGTATTTTTAAGATTTAGTGACTTTGCTATCCAGTTTTTCCAGTACATTTTGGAATTGATAAATTTCTAACATTTCAACACTTGAAAATTTTGATGTTATTTTTTTAAACATTACCTCTACACAGGAGGCCCTGAAGAAAATAATTTCTCTCAGGGCACATGTTATCTTACGGGATTCTGTGTGTTATTTTAAGGAAAGGAAGAAAATGAAGTTCTGGGAATGAAATAGGTATGAGGGATGGTTAGGAATCTGAGAGTCCAGTGTCAGCGTGTCCAGGAGTGACGGACGTATGAATTCATCTCTTAAACTGCGGTGCAAGGTAATGGGTCGAGGGATTCTGATTGGAGAGATCAAAAGACCTCAAGTGAACCAGTCTCTCAGTGGGCAGACGCTTCGGCCGCCAAGACCTTGATAATCTTCACTCCATGAACCCGGGCACTCCTGCTAAGTCGCTAAACGTAGCGAACCACTCGAGGTGATCTATGGCAGAGGTATTGGTTATCCAATAAATTGTTCCCGTGGCGGCGGTACCCATACCCGCCTACCAAAATGCATTACACGGTATTAAAATATGACATTTTGTTTAATTCAGCGGTTCTAGAGAAACTAGTCGGGTTGCAATACATGGTATTAAGGAACGTATTTGACTTATTTTATACAACGATTCCTAACATTGAAATTGATGAAAATGAAATTTTGGTCTTCAGTGACAGTTTTGAGGTTTTTTCGTTTTACAACATAAAAAACTAAGTAGGTATTGGACAGTTAGAAGTTTAGTTTAAAGTTTTAGACAGTTTGTAGTTTTAAGGAATAAGGAATTTAATTTATTAGTTTTAAGGAATTTTATAATAATTTTATTATATAACCAAAACCTTAGCCATTGGTTAGCCCAAAGGGCTCGTTACGTTTAGTGACTTATAAGGGGTCCCTGGGTTCATGGGGTGAGGTTTTTCTGGACCTTGGCGGTGGATGAGCTGGAAACACTGAACCCCAGATTCCTACCCAACTCACTTACATTTTTCATCCCAGAGCTTCCTCTCTCGAAAGACCCACAACACAGCATCCCTAAAGATAACATGGATCCTGAGGGAAAATATTTTCATCAGGGCCTCCTGCGTGGAGCTAATGTGATAAAATGAGTTGCTTTATAAAAAAAAATATTATTTGTTGAGATCATTTTTGAAAATGTTGAGATCAAATATGAAAAATTCCGAATTATGGCTACGAAAAGTGTGACGGGAATTCATGCACCTGGACCGTTTCGTTAAAAAGCTTTAAAAGCATTGAAGCATCATTAAAAAAAACCACATATATTTTTATAATCACAAAAGAATGAAAACATTCATACTTGAAAAATATTATCTTCTCTTGCATAAAATGGATTTTACCATATTCGAATAAATCACAAATTTCTTTCATGTAAATCACGTTCACATATTATTTTATATTCACCGAAAAAAAACAAAGTTTTTTGGCGACTGATATTTGTAACGAACTGAGTAAATGCTAACGTCGTTTTTTTAATGATTATATAACGAACGAATAATTTAGAACTTTTATTTAATAAAGTAATTTATGAAACATATTTTTATAAAGCAGAAATAACAAAATTGGAATTGCATATTTTTACGTCGTTCTAACAGTTTAAAAATGTAATGAACTTCCAAATGGCATATTTTTCTGTGAAATCAGTTATATTATACGATATAACGGTTCCATGCCAACTCAGAATGAAACCCACTCATAACCACCTCAGAAAGGTCATTAAAAGCTGTGAAAAAATAATTTTTAAATAGCCGGTAACCCTAACCTAACTTAACCTATTTAACCAATTTTTTTATCATCACTCTTAATAATCTTTCTGAGTTGGTTTCATTCTGAGTTGGGCGGTCACCATTTGAAACTGCACATAATTAAAAAATTACGTTTTAATTTAGTTGAAATTTTATTAGGGTGGATCTCATTTTCTGTGAGCTAATAATTTTTCGTAAAAATCATAAATAACTTATGAACCTACATTAGCATTATAAAGAAAATAACGAATTTTTTAGGTCTAATTTGGGAGTTGCCCTGGGAACCATTTATTGAATAACCAACACCTCTTCCATAGATAAAAATAATAATAATAAATAACAAAAACGTTTATTCATAAATGGATTTTTTAACAATATCACATATCTTCATTTTGTTCTTTTTTCGACGATTCTTTTGACGAAATTATTGTATTGCTTAGCCACAATTCAGGATTTCTCCTGTAAAGCACCTGGTTTTCAGCAGTGCCTTCAGATCACCCCAAGTGGTTCGGTACGTTTGTTGACTTTGCAGGGGCGCCCAAATTCATGGGGTGAGGTTTGTCCAGTTCTTGGCGGCGGATGCGTCTACCTACCAATTACCAACTGCGTGGCAGGCTGGATCACGGGGGGGAGTGGTTTAGGAAGGCCTTTTGATCTCTCCAGCAGGACTCTCTTGAAGCAACGACTTGCACCTCTCATGCCTTAATGTAAACATTAAATGGTATCAACAGGTACCTTTTACGTTACAAGTTCCAATTTGGGAGTTGAGTGTCGGTAACGCCGCCTCGGGAACCATTTATTGGATAACCAACACCTCTACCATAGATCACTCTAAGTGGTTCGCTACTTTTGGTCACTTAGCAGGGGCGCCGGGTTCAGGGGGTGAGGTTTGTCCAGGTGTTAGAGGTGGATGCGTCTGCCCACCAACTGCAAGGTAGGCTGGATCGGGAGAAACTAGTTGCCGGAGACCTTCTGAGTCTTTAACAGGATTCTCTCGAAACATCGACTTGCACCGTAGTGGGAGGGATGGATTCATACATATGTCATTCCTGAACAAACTGGTCCTCAGATTCCTACCCACCCCTCATGCCTTTTTCCTTCCTAGCTCTTCCTCTCCTTCCTTTCCAAAAAATATCCTCCACACAGCATCCTCAGGGACATTATTTACTCCTGTGTGGAGCTATTGAAAAACAAACATTAGCTTTTTTATTTCTCCGTATTAAATTTCATTGGAGTTTGTGCAATGTAATAATTTCAATGAAAATAACTGTAAACATGAAATAAACCAACCATAAAATAACAAAATTAAAAGCAAGGATACCTATGTAAAATGTATACACACAACATATACATATTTGACTGGGCGAAGCGAAGTCCCGTTTTAACTCGTCCTTAACTGTCTTTATTCGTTTGTTGCGTTCCGATTCCGGTTCAAGATGGTGGCGGTTTTAATGGTTCATCAAAAATATCTTTCTTCAATATCAAATCAATGTTACTTATAGAGAGTTCAATATTACCTATAGAGAGTTCAGTAACTATCTTTTGACATACGTCTCAACATAGTGAAACTGCCCCTTGGACTTATTTTTTCTCTTAAATTTTGTAATCTTCTCCGAAATAATTTGGTGTATAACTGTTTTATGGAGAACCTAAAAAAATAAATAAATAAGTATCATAGGTAGATATTAAAGTATGTACTTAAAAATCTTAACTATAATAACAGAGGAAAAATTAGTTTTGATTTAAAATATGAGAAAATTTCTACTTTTGGACGCGAGGTCTACTGATTACAGAATTACCAGTTATATTAATTTATGTAGATACAATAAAATAAGTATTTAAATAAATCATTGACAAAGGATATTATTTAAAGATGTCATTTAAAAAAAAGACTATGTACATTAATGGGGAATTAATTTTAATCGTCAATAGTGAGAAAACTCCTTCCAACTTATTACTAAAATTTATTAATGTTTCATTAAACATCCTTTGTTATAACACCCTGTTGTAAGGCTACAGAGCTTTGTTAACCGAAATCTTTCATCTTTCTTTTCAGGACAGTCGCCGGGAACTCCCATTCATCCCTCGAAAACAGGAGCGATGTTATTCTAAAGGATTCCACGTTTAGTTGCGATTCGAGATCAATACGCCTCTCCATTAGTGTAAAAGGTAAGAGGAATAATTCCTTACCCTACCTATTTCTTATATTAACATATTATGTACTTGTACAGATTCTGGATACAAGTTGGACACTGAATAGGCAATCTATAGAAGTGTAGTATATGACCATAGGTTACCCTGAATGGTTCGCTATGTTTGGTGACTTATCAGGGGTTTCCAGATTCATAATAGTGCTGCAGAAATAGCTCCAATTTTGACGAAGCTTTTTAAACTGTCCCTGAAGACTGGCTCTGTGCCCTCTGGTTGGAAAAAAGCGGTTATCCATCCTATTCCAAAGAAGGGTGACCGCTCCAACCCGGCCAACTACCGCCCCATAGCGATCACATCAGTTCTGTCTAAGGTGATGGAACGTGTGATCAACGACAAACTGCTCACATACCTCGAGAAGAACAAAATTATTAATGACCGTCAATACGGATTCCGGCGGAACCGCTCGTGCGGTGATCTTCTCGCGTATGTGACGCATGTTTGGGGGCGATGCCTGGAACGTTTCGGTGAGACCCAAACGGTTGCACTGGACATCTCCAAGGCCTTTGACCGGGTTTGGCACCGAGGACTTGTCAACAAACTGCATTCTTACGGACTTCCCGCATCCTTGTGTACGTGGATTGCTGACTTCTTGAGGGAGAGGTCGATTCAGACGGTAGTCGATGGTTTCACCTCTTCCTCACACTCGATAAATGCTGGCGTCCCGCAGGGTTCGGTTCTGTCTCCGACTTTGTTTTTGTTGCACATCAACGACCTTTTGTCATGTGCACCAATTCATTGTTACGCGGATGACAGTACAGTTCATGATAGCTTTTTGTTTGACAAGCCTCCAAAGGGCTCACAAACTCCAACAGCTCGTAAGGCTTTGAAGCAAAGAATGGACGGTTACCTCGAGAGTGTTTTCTCTTGGGGTAAAAATAATCTCGTTGAATTTAATGTTTCAAAGACCCAATCTTGTCTGATTACGTCTAAAAGGGATCGAAATGAAAATCTTGTCTCTTTCAACGGAAGCAATCTTCCGAACAGGCCCTCCATTGATATGCTTGGTGTAACCCTAAGTGACCAGCTCAGGTATGGGGGCTCCATCGAAGCCAGAGTAAAGTTAGCCTCCCAAAAACTGGGCGTACTGTACAGGGCCCGCAGATACTTTAATAGTACACAACTGCTAACCCTGTACAAATCGCAAGTGCGCCCCACGGTTGAATTTGGCAGCCACCTCTGGTCTGGAGCTCCAAAATACCTGAAAAATACCCTCGACTCTGTGCAGAAACGGGCGGTCCGTTTGATAGATTCTCCCATCTTAACAGACGGATTGCAATCTTTAGAGCACAGGCGTCGGGTGGGAATGCTATCCTTGTTCTACCGGTATTACAATGGAAGATGCTCCGAGGAACTAGCATCATTGATCCCTTCGGCACCGGTGCATAGTCGGGAAACACGCCAAACGCGTGCCCAACATTTGTACACAGTTGACATATGTCACATGAGAACGGGTCGTTTCTTCGACTCGTTCTTGTGTTCAACAGCTCGGCTGTGGAATGATTTGCCGGCCTCTGTGTTTCCTCCTTCCTACAACATGGGTCTCTTCAAGACCAATGTTCATTCCTTCCTCTCCTCAAAAAGACCCTCCACACAGCATCCCAGATGACATAGACCCTGAGGGAAATTATTTTCCTCAGGGCCTCCTGTGTGAAGTTAATGTAAAAAAAAAAAAAAAAATTGGGGTGAGGATTGTCTAGATTTTGACTGCGCCTGCCCACCAGCTGCATGGCGGGCCAAAACGGTAGAAGCCTATTTGTCGCAAACCCCTTGATCTAAACAGCTGGTCTCTCTGGATCCATCGTCTTACACCGCAGCGGGAGGGCTGGATTCACACGTCCGTCACTCCTCAACACACTGACCTCCAAATTTCTAACCACCCCTCAAATCTTCTTCCTTGCCAGAACTTCCTTTACTTCTTTTCCTTAAAAAAAAACCTCCACGCAGCATTCCAAAAGATGACATAGGCCCCGAGGGAAATTGTTTTTCTCAAGGTCGCCTGCATGGAGCTAATGTGAAAAAAGGAGTGAAAGAGGCAAATTAGTGGTAATTTCGTGGAACCTTTTAAAAAATACATAATATGAAGATGTCAGTACAATTGAAAAAGTTTTATATTAAAGTTTATATTAGGTTTTGACAATTTTTTTAAATATAATATAACGGCAATTAAATGCCTAAAAGACTGAATAAAAATATTTTTATAGATTATACAAGTCTGCTTTACAACCGCCGTAATAAATTTATAATCTCCTCAAGAAAGTAATCTCTACATTTGAAATTTGTTAGCCAAGTTTAGCAGAAGTAAGGAAAAAATGAGCTTTCTTCTGGAACGCGTACTGCCAACAGTACATTTCTATCGGTTTATCTCTTCCTTAGTATTGGGCAACACACTGTAAACTTTTTTTGGACGTTATATGCAGTGTCTGGAAGAGACGTTCAACTCAAACAGCAATTGAAAAAAAAATCTATTTCAAAAACACTCTAATTTTCAGCTGTCGGCATCTGTTAATTTGGTAAATTTATTAGAGTTTATATTTATATATTTCATTAAGTAATTCATAGTACCTGTTGCATCCAAAACTGCTAACGAGTTACAGCTTCAGATGCAGTTGTAATGATTAGACTATAAATATTGTAGACGAAACGAGACGAAATGGTGTTTGCTGAAATTGAGTGATAACATGTGTAGGAAAAACAAGGTTCCCAAGGAAATAGGATTGCCAATCACTAACCACTGAATCTGTGCGAATGAACACACCACATAACGCAATATAGTTATAGAAATATGAGCAAAAAATGTCGCTTGACTTAACCAAATTGATATAATACTTAAACAGATGATTTTCCGATTGATTTTGAAAATTTTCCGGTAAAAATTACTGAACTTTTTTGGGTTTGCCGATTCTGACGGTCACAATTTTAAATCATCTGACGAATTTCGCTACTGAATTCTTTACGGTTCCAACAAACTCAGAAAAGATGTTTGAATTTACGTCTACCACTATTGTCATATTCAGAAGAGGATTCAGCTGTTAGTAAATTTATTATAAGCTTGTTCAACTTCATTAAAAAAGAGAAAATATCACGTAAACAAGTTATGACTGCCTCCATGGTTGAGGGGTAAGGCTCTCGGCTAACAATCCGAAGGTCACGGGTTCGAAACCCGTTGTACGCAAGAAAATTTTATTTTATTGTTTTGTGTTATATTACAATTTATACATTTAAAATAATAAGAAGAATATTTTCGGCACGTTCCAGAGTGGAAGATACTATCAGTATCGCCCCGGTGTAAGACCACTATTCGGAATAGAAACATTAATTTGTTTTATATTAGCTCCACATAGGAGGTCCTAAGGAAAATAATTTCTTACAGGGCCTATGTCGTTCTAGTGGATGCTTTGTGGATTATTTTTAAGGAAACGAAGAAGAGGAAGTTCTGGGAAGGAAAAAGGTATGAGGGGTGAATAGGAAGCTGTGGATAAGTGTGTCCAAGAGTGACAGACGTCTCGAAATGCCTTTAGCCGTGTTTGCTGACCACATTTTAATAGTCAGGAACTTCCCTACCTTCCTCTTCCCCATGCCATCTCCTTCTGCCTCACAACAAACCCCAATTTATTTATTTTTATTTTCCATTAACAATATAAAAATAATTCTAACAAAAATTCGAGTGCAGTTAACACGCGGTAGAAGCGAAACTTTACCAAAACAAACTATGAAAAACCAAGGAACCTTGAAAAGTGAGGTCATAATCAAAGTGCAGTGAGCAGGCCAAAGCGCAGACCTCGCGTCGCGCGTCGTTTCCGTTTTATATCTCAACCAATAGGAGCCTCGATAGGAGTATAATGCTTCGCAATACGCGTCATTTCGCATCGCTAACGGGTTTAAGAAAGTTTCACTTCAATAAGAAACAGAATTGACAGTGAAAGGAGAGCACATATAAATGAAGAGCAATGACAATATATAATATAAATGCGATTGTCCCCCAATTACACAAACGGAAAATATTAAATATCTTGGTATATACTTCGACCGTTATATAAATTGGGATAAACATACAGATTTGGTAATAGGAAAACTAAACAAGTTGATTTACTTTTTTAAAAACTTGAGAAATATTTTAAACATATGAGATATAAAAAATATATACCTCGCACTTGCACAATCCATAATGGAATACGGCATTATTGCCTGGGGCTGTGCCTGTAAAAAAATACATTAATACAGTGTTTAAAGCTCAGAAAACCCTCATAAAAGTAATACTTAAGTTACCAATACTAACACCCACTTCAATCATATTCGAAAAATTCCCAGTGCTGAAAATTTAAAAATTATATTCATAACAAATATTTACTTTCCTTTACAAGAACTTATCCACATTTAACACTTCACAAAATTCTCGCAATACTAGAACAAGACATGCTCACCAACTACAATACCAAAAACAAACACATCCTTTGGACAAAAACACTACAGATACCAGGCTATAAAACTATATAATTCTCTTCCTACACAATATAAAACAACTAATATTATTGAATACAAAAAAAACATAAGAAACTGGCTACAATCTTTTTAACTTTTAATTTATAATTTTTGTCGAATTGAAGTCGATTTTATATTTTGATTTTTATTGTTTCTCTTTTTGTATTAGCAATTAACACTCTTTTGTTTTACTATTCACAATTTATAATTCATAATTTACAACTGATAAATGTCCTCTACAACACAGGTGAACTCCTAGTGTGGAGGACAATATATTATACCTTTGTAATGTAAATGTACTAAGAATAAATAAATAAAAATAAAAATAAAGTACGTGTAGAAGATCAAAGCTACCTACTACAAAACTACAAGTCAAAGCATGAAGAAGGATTTAAAAGGCTTAAAAATTTACACATCGTGTATCGACTGCCGAAAATCATAAACTTAGACCAAAGCGGCTCACACGACATTCTGGATATAGGAGAATGATATCAGTAATTAGTAGAATGTTGACCAAGAAACAACAATTCATTATTTCGGAGTCAACGGAAAGGGATGTTGAACTGGATGAGTTGTAACGAAGTAGGTGTGTTAATAATACTGTTGATAATTTTAAAAATGAAAATTAGATCAGAGCCCTTTCTATGTTTTTCTAAAGAAGAAATGTTCAAAGTTTGTTCAATTTCATCATGTGAGTACTCGAATCTTTCAAGTAATTTCCTTCAAAATACCCTCCATCAATATCATCAAATATGTCCAGCCTTCTGCGTAGGAGCCAATGTAAAAAATATTATTTAATTAATAAAAACACATTATTTATAAAATTGGGTATGACAGAGTTCTGCTCTGTTAGAGGTGCCATAGTCTCACTGGCTCCAGATGGAAGCTATTGGGACTTTTGCGAGTTATTCACACACAAAAATGTTACGTCCAGTTTAAAATTAAAACAACCATGAAAGTGTTTCAATATTTTTTTTGCAAAATACGCAAACCATCGTAAAATAAAAATTTATTTGTAAAAAGCTTAAAAACATAGTCCCTGTTTTACATTAAAAATAATAGATTATAATAAAAATAAGAAGAAAAGAATATAAAACTTAAAGAATAAAATAACCAGTATCGCCCTGAAATAATACGAAAATTATTATATTGTTTGAACGTGATTATTTGTTTTTATGATGTTCTGAAGAAAAGCTTTCTGAATTTCTAATTAATTATCATTCTGACTTTGTAAAGAAATATTAATATTCAACATTGGTAATTGTGTTTTCTTTTCCCAATACAAAGCCTAGTGGGTATTAAATGGAAAATGTTTTAAATCGACCAGCTTTCGTACTATCGAAAAATACATTAATTTATGGACACGTAAAAATTGACGTCAGTCGTGTGACTAATAGCTTGAAAACGGAATATAAGAATTTTGCCTGTTTAATGGTGGTCGAGTGGTTAAGGCCCGCGACTACTGTTTCAGAGGTTGTGGGTTCAAATCCCGGCGTTCAAAACTAAATATTGTGTGATTAATTTGTGTTACTTTACAATTAATCAATTAAAAATATATACACTTTGCTGTCACGTCACAAAGTGGTAAATTCTTCCAAAATCCTCCCGATGAAAGACCAATACCATATAAATAGCTTTAGTACTATTGAACTTACGGTGACCAGATCTGAATAGTAAGGTACTCTTAAACCTCCCCATCTTTCCCAGTTCTTTCTGTCTCATAACATACTCCACTTGATGGGAATGCAATAGATCCAATACGGAAGCAGTTAGGACTTGTGCAGAGGCGGCTCTAGGGGTCCTGAATTGGAAGGTCATTTAAATTAAATGATATATTATGGTACAATATCAAATTAAATACTATTATATTAATTTCTACAAATGGTACCTACGTACCTCACAAGTTTAAGAGTTCAATTACATTTAATATAATAAATTATTTCATACGACAAGCGTAAAATATATCCAAAATCAACCTGCGTTTATCAAACCATCTCTTTCAGACGCCTAATATTCAGCATGCTCTCTCTCCCCCACGGCGATGACCCAAACTGTCTTCAGAATCCGAAAACTTTTTATTGAGCAACATAGTGCATCTTATTTATTGTATGATGCGTAAAGAGAAAGAAGACATGATATCGGGGTAATTCATAGTTCGACCCAGCCAACCATAGTGCGTGGGAAAGAAAGCTTCCATTTAAGACGTTAGATGAAAGTGCGTGCGGCTGCCTGCTTTCTCGCAGTGCATTTCAAATACATTAGAAGAATACCAGTTGTTTTGATTTGCTTAATATTTCATAAAACATAATAATATTATGTTTTACTGTCATCTTATAATTTTGGGAGGTTTTCGCACTAATAGTTTGATAGCCAAAAATCCATTAGTATTTAGCCAACGTAAATAGTATTTGAACACCATAATCGGAGAATAGAATAACGAGTATAAGAGTTATCGATTTGAGTAGGTCTCTTTTTATTTAGTCTAAGTCCCAAAGCACTCGGGTGTGAATTATGTCCGTAGAACATAAAACTGTGTAATAACAAGTTGTGTGTATTTTAGGCTGCTATGGGATTGTATGCACGGTATTCCGAGACGGGTTAAATATTTGCTCAGCGTAAAATCACAAGTCCCAGTGGACAAAGCCAGTTCTTTGGAAACACAATATTAATGAATATTGTATAAGAAGTGAAACGTGAGGGGAAAATGATATTATTAGAGAATACAATTTTGTATCAACAGCAGAGCTGGAGCGAGGTATGTTGATACCCTGGGTCCTAGGCCGTAGGGCATCCATTTGAAAATAAGCCCTCACAATAAGGTGACATTTTGTTTTCGAATTTTAGGGAATTAAAATTAATTTAAATATTGATATTTTATTGTGTTATGGGAAATTTAGTTTCCAAGCTTTGAAAGCTTTTTTGCTAATATTGCACAGGTTGCTCTTTTATTGAAGTGAAGCTTCCTTAGCCCCGTTAGAGTGATTTGAAATTTGGATAAACGGAAATGACGCACTACGGCACCTACGAAGCATCAAACTGCGCTTAGGCTCCTATTGGTTGAGATATAAAACTGAAACGACGAAAGGTCTGCGCTCATTGGCCGCTTTGTTTTTTTACGGGTCGCCGGAACATAATGCGTAAATTCGCGCCTTGCCGAGCGCGTCTAATAGCGCAACGGTATAGTGCGTCGCAAATCTTAGCGGCCAGAGAAATCCAGCGGATGGAAGTCAGAATTCTACGAAATAAAAAATAAATAAACATTTTTTAAACTGTATCTATTTAAACTGATGTAATAATCTGTATTGTTCAAGAATAGAAATAAAATAAATAAATAAATTTTAGTTTTAGTAAATCAATATATCTTCACACCACTTTAAAATAAACAGGTAAAAGAAATCGACATCTAGCGACTTTCTAGTTTCACTTCTTTCGCGTGTGAATTACACACTCTAATTTTTTTGAGGCTCCAGCCTAGAGGCGGAGCAAATTTACTGTCTAGCGGAACTGCATTTTTTTTTAAATCTCCATGTCTACGTTGTATGAAATGATTTTCGCCCTTTCCACAGTGTCTAAATTTTTAAACGACTTCATAAAAGGAGGAGGTTCTCAATTCAACCGTATTTTTTTATTGGATTATTAACATTTACGCTCTTTATAATGTTAATCTTATAACTTTGTCATGTTAACACTCTGGAAGTGTTCCAAAACAACAAATAAATAAATAAAATCTCTACTAGCATCATTTTATCCATATTATAAACAAAACTTAAAAAAAAACCGACTTCAAAATAAAACTATTCCAGAACAAAATAATACACACTAAAAAGTAAAAAAATTCTTACTTGTTTTTCTACAACTTAATAATCAACTTACTTTTTCTACTCATCAATATTGATACGAGCATGAAGAGTGACCCAAAACCCCGTCACTAAAAAATAAACGCAAAGGGAATCAGTCACGGCTCGAATCGAGCTACCCAGTGTAGTCTAGGTACTTTCGTACGGTGGTTACACAAATCCATTTTTTTTAAACGCACCAGAATTCGAATTTGAATTGTTTTGTTTGAATTTTTTTTTGACAGATAGGAGTTTTTTTTCAGAAGCGTCATGTGAGACTGTAAAAAAACCATTTAACTGATATCCTGTGTAACTTGTAAAATAAACTATCGTACCGAGATACTTGTATTTTGTTTCTGAGCCCACTAAATTGATACTCGACCCTATCAATTGGCGCCCAACGTGTTTGTCAGATCAATGTAATTTAACGAATAAATTCAAAGACAAGAGAGGCAACAAACCGAACAAAAGTGGGCTCAAAACACTGAAAATGCCACAAACACGTAGCACAACAGCGGGCAACGCTACCACAGTGGAGAATGAGGATAACAGTCCTCTAGCTCAATCCCCAGCGGATGTACCAAATGGAGAAACCTTCACGACAGATACCCAGACGACACGAATCCTTGAAATGTTAGCAACAAAACTCGCTAACATAGCCGTGTGTCAAAGGGAGCCTCGCCTGGAGGCAATATTTTCTGGGAGACTGGAAGAATTTCCACGACTTTTCCTGGAACGAACGGTGCGAAGAGTATTTCCAAATAGCTAACACCTACGAGGAAAACAAAACGAGGGTGGCAACGGCCCAGCTACGGGACAAAGCGAAGGACTGGGCGAATACTTATAAACACCCAGAATGGTCGATTTTTAAAAGATTTTTCCTTCGGGAATACGATGGACCAGAAGTGGAACTCCGAATTCAAAACCAGATCTACCATAAAACACAAGAGAACACGGAATCCTTGGCAGAGTTTATTGCTAATAAACAAAGAATGTTTGCACGACTCCATCCGACAAAACAATTATCGGAGTTAGATGTATTCGTGCCTGCGTTTTGTAATAGCCAAATGTTACCCCAGTACATACACATATATGCCACCACCATGGAAGAGTGGATGAACCAGGCCATGAGGTTTGAAAATTCTAAAGGCAGATATAAGATCCCAGGCCAACGCCAAACAAGAAGCAATTTATCTCCTCGCCGGTCAGCTCAACAATATTCTCCGCGTCACCGTTCACCTCAGCGCAGTTCACCTCAGCGCAGTTCACCTCAGCGTCATTCACCGCCACGCCGTTCGCCGAATCGCCAATCGCCATACCACCATTCCCCGGCCCAGCGATCCCCAGCTCAACAAAATAGAAGAGATAGAAACTCGGGAAACCGGTACCGCCCGGGAGCTCGTTACTAAAACGGCAACCCGGGCAAAGAAGGAAGAAACCGAAACAAACCGCATAGTGCCACACGGCAATATCAGGTTCCTTCCTTCCAAGGGTGAGAGTCACCATAGAGGGGCAAACCTATCAGGCATTGGTAGACTCTGCATCTTCACACTCTATAATAAGAATGGGCATCGCCCAAAGTACCAAATTACAACAATCCTCGATTCCATGCCTCAAGTTGGCGAACAAAAGAAACGTTATGCGAATAAAGGGTATGATATCGATAAAATTTGACATCCAGAATACAACACGGGAATGGAACTTCCTCGTGGGAGAAAACCTAAGGGAGGAAATCATCTTAGGACGCGATTGGCTGTCCAAAGAGGAAGCTTCAATAGACTTCATGCGGAACTGTTTAAATTTCGGAAGCTCAATCAGGACATCCACCCACTTTGTGCCCGTTCGCCAGGGACAAAATAGTAACGATGTCCACGGGCCACTATTAGATCGAGTCCCAGAACAGGAGAAAAAAGGATTCATGGATCTATTATCCGAATATAGTGAAGTATTTTCCCCCTTGACAGGCACAGCGAAAGTACCACCGCACAGAATCCACCTGAACACCGACAGACCAATCTGCGTTCCACCACATCGCCTTTCGGACGAGAAGAAAAAGGATTTATACAAACAACTGGAAGGGATGCTAGCGGATGGAGTAGTAGAATCCAGCAGATCCCCATACAGTTTCCCAGTAGTAATAGTGGCCAAAAAGGGAAAAGAAGGGCGACAATTCTGCATAGACTACAGAACGTTGAATCAAGCAACAATAACTGAACCCTCCCCACTGCCAATCATCCACGAAACACTTAAAGACCTGAGCACAGCCAAGGTATTCACAGTACTGGATCTTAAAAGCGGGTACTGGCAAGTGCCGATGGCACCAGAAGACAGAGAAAATACTGCCTTTACCACACCAGATGGGGGCAGCTACCAGTTCCGAGTAATGCCATTCGGGTTAAAAGGTACACCCAAGACATTTCAAAGAACCATGAGCCAGCAAGTATTAGCCAGGTTCCTTAGAAAATTTGCCATGGCCTATCTGGATGATATCGTCGTATATTCCGAAAACTTAAAAGACCACTTACGATACCTCCGCCTCATCCTAGAACGATTGGCAGAGTTTGGGTTAAAATGCTCTCCAGAAAAATGTATCATCGCCACAGATGAAATCACATACTTGGGACACACAGTCAGTGCCACGGGCAACACTCCCCAGAGGCCACACGAAGAAGCCATTAAAAATACACCATCACCTCAAACAAGAAAAGAACTTCGCAGTTTTCTAGGAGTGTGCAACTGGTTGAGGGAATACATACCAAACTTTGCCGAAATGTCAGCACCCTTAAAAAATCTTACCAGAAATAAGATAAAATTCCAATGGACCGGAGAAGCCGAAGAAGCCATGCAGCAAATAAAAAATGCAATGGCGGGGCCGCTGGAACTCAAGAGACCCGATTTTAATAGGGAATTCGTGCTTCAAACGGACGCAAGTAAATTAGGAGCCGCAGCAGTACTCTTCCATAAAAATGAAGATGGTTCACGAGATGTGATATCATACTCGAGCACCCGGTTCTCACCAGCTGAAGAAAGGTACCATAGCAATGAACAGGAAGCACTGGCAGCAATATGGGCTATTAAGAAATACCGGCCTTACCTAGAAGGGAGGCACTTTAAGCTCATCACAGACAACCGAGCTCTAACATGGCTAAACGAGGCAAAGAACGAAAGAGCCAAACTCACAAGATGGGCCCTACTCCTACAAGACCACGACTTTACTGTAGAGCACTGTCCGGGAAAAGCTAACGAGCTCGCCGACGCGCTGTCTAGAAACCCAGGACCAACGCAAATGATACTCGAAACGGTTACCGGAAACACCCGAGAAAGCTATCCGGAAGTCGGCGGAGATAACGGCATAAACCAAATAGACTCAGAAGAGGAGGAAGAGCAACAAACCCTAGCAAGTGCGGTAAAATCAGGACAACCGACAGATCGGGAAACACGGAAAAGAATAGATCGATGGAACACTCTAAACGACAGAGAAATCCTAAACAATGCCATCGATATAAATCACTACACAAGGTATAACGTCCACCAAGGAATACTTTAGAAAAGAGACGAAGGAAAGATAGACCGGCTGTTCGTCCCTCGAAGCACAATTCCAAGAGTTCTGGAAGAATATCACAACTCGGACACCGCAAACCACCCGGGAGCAGCAGTAACAACGAGAGCAATATCAGCACATTACTTCTGGCCAGGAATGAACGAAGAGATCCGCAGACTGGTACGCCAGTGCATGACATGTGCCACATCAAAACGTGGCCCAAATAGACCCGCGGCTCCTCAAGGAGGCACAAAACCAAATAGACCATTTGAAGTGGTCGCCGCCGACGTCATGGGACCGTACCCAAGAACCCTGCATGGAAACAAATTTATTCTTGTAGTAACAGACTTATTCACAAGATGGGTAGAAGCATTTACGATTAAGTCTATTATAGCAAAGACCATAATCCACCAGTTAGAAACTGAAGTATTTCCAAGGTACGGCTACCCAAAACGCATTCTCACGGATAACGGGCGACAGTTCATCCACCGCCAATGGTTAGCCGCAATAGAAAGATGGCAATGTAATCATTGGACAACAGCTATATACCACCCACGCTCAAACCCCACGGAAAGGAGAAACCAGGAAATCAAAAAAGGCTTGAGAATTCTCCTCAGAGATTCACCTTACAACAAATGGGATGAGAAACTGCCGGGAGTAATAATGACGACCCGCAACAGAAAGAACAAAGCGACAGGCGTATCACCCAGTCAAGCACTACTGGGATACGATATACCGCGACCAGGAGAGTGGCAAGCTTTCCCAGAAAACGCGAACGAGGCAATCGTTTTACCCCATCAGCGAGAACCAGCAGATGCGGAAATAAGAAGGAATCAAGCAGCGTACCAAGAGAGGTACGCCCCAGCTGTGGAAGCCTTACTTAGATACCAACAAGGAGAAGAGGTGTTAGTAAAGGAACACCAATTATCTGGGTCTCCAGAAGGAAATTTCGCAGGGTTTGCACCTAAATGGAGTGGACCTCACAAAATCCTCATGAAAAGTGGAAGAGGTAATATATACTGGGTAGAAAAAAGAGGTAAACCCACTAAAATCCACGCAGATGAATTAAAAAGGGTACCAACAATCCAAGAAGTCCAGGTGGAGGATCAAGATAACGAGGTTTTGACTCAAGAAGACCGGGTGGATTGATACGAGCATGAAGAGTGACCCAAAACCCCGTCACTAAAAAATAAACGCAAAGGGAATCAGTCACGGCTCGAATCGAGCTACCCAGTGTAGTCTAGGTACTTTCGTACGGTGGTTACACAAATCCATTTTTTTAAACGCACCAGAATTCGAATTTGAATTGTTTTGTTTGAATTTTTTTTTGACAGATAGGAGTTTTTTTTTTTCAGAAGCGTCATGTGAGACTGTAAAAAAAACCATTAACTGATATCCTGTGTAACTTGTAAAATAAACTATCGTACCGAGATACTTGTATTTTGTTTCTGAGCCCACTAAATTGATACTCGACCCTATCAATATGTTGGTACGATTGTTATTTTTGGAGTCGGTGTCAGCCAAGGTAGGTTTGTAACTACATACATAGTTATAAGTGAGATGTGAATATGTTATCCTAAAATTACGAATATTAGTAACTAATGTGAATATACAATAATGCTCAGACAAGAAAGGTTAGAACAGTTATTATGAATATTTTTGTTTAAACATTTTAAGTGATCAGAGTCTTCTTTTTCAGATATTAATGCGCTCACACGAATAACCACGTCGCATGTAAAGTATTTTATTTTATTTAAATTGTCCAAGAAATAATAACTTGGACTTAGGACCTCAAAATGTTCATGGATCTCTAACATATAAACATTTAAATTTACGGGCTGCATGACTTTTTTTAAGTTGATTTTTACTTTGTAAAAATAAACAAACAGCTTTACTAATATTTTATATATATAGTTTATTCGAGACACTATTAAAATATTATAATGAAAGTGAGTTCATTGTTTTATTTAGTTTAATAGATAATACAGACTGATTTCTGATCTCAAGTGATTTTTGCCTCAAATTATTACACAATATCCAAATTGTCAAATATAAGTTACTTAGCAATAAAAAGTACGTTTTTAGATTTTCACGGCCAAAAGTATTTTCGTTATTTGTTTTTGGGGTGCTATGCCGTGTTGCGCCACCTCCTTCTTTAGCCAACGTTTAGGACAGCGTTGCAGTGCCCATCTTCAAGGCAGATCCGGTAGATGATTTACCGGATCTGCCCTGATGATGGACACTGCAACGCTGTCCGAAACGTTGGTTAAATAAAGAGGTAGCGCAACACGGCCTAACACCCCCAAAACAAATAACGAAAATGAAAAAAGTATTTTATTCTATTTAAATATATTTCAATTGTCCAATAAATAATAATTTGGACCTCAAAATTTTCATGGATCTCCCCCTGGCCCCCGTATCATAGGATACGTCAGCAGTTAAAGATTAAAACAAATCTTAAACTTAACATTCTACGAAAATTTTTATGTATTTATTTTATATTTCACGCCCGGCTGGGTTTTTACATGTTGTTTTTTTTTTAAAAGAACATCTAAATAAGCACAACAAAATCAAAAACAAAAACAAAGTCGAAAACGAAATAAAATGAAAACAAAATACTCCACCATGCAATATGAAAAAATTGTATATTAGGAAAAGTACAATACATTGGTAAAATTTGTCGAAGTGAAACTACGTAGTTTCTTTAAGTAAATTAATTTAAATTTGATGCTCTTTTCTCCGATATAAATTAGATGACAATAACATTTTTATGGTGGATTTTTGAGAGGATTATTAAGATTTATGCTCTTTACAATGATATCCTTATAACTTTTTCATTAGAAACAACAATAACACCCGCCTGACGTTTGTCAATCGCTCCCAAATAATCGTTCATTTGCTATTAAAAACAGTGACTCTTATCACACAATTTCAATACCAGCTCATAATATAAGTTGAGGTGAATTAAATACGAAAGTGAGTGTTTGTTTAAAGTGTGCACAGTGTCAAATCTGAAGTTAATAAAGTTATTATTCAAAAACTGACAAAAACCCCAAGCTACCTACAGTATTGCAACCTATTGCAACCGCAAGTAAAATAAATATGGATACAACTTGCAAGATTTGCGTTAAGCATCTAAAAGAGGCTGAGTGTATAAGGTGCTCAACCTGCAAATGCACTTTCCATTTTGAATGTGCCAATATTACGGCAAGCGTCTACAAACGCATGTCGCAAGGAAAAAAGGATGCATGGAAGTGCAATAATTGCATACAAATCCTGGTCAATCCGGAAATTCGCACTAGCTCCACTGACCACAGCAATGAACTCCTAACTGTAGAGATAAAAAAAATGTCGCTGCAGTTAGAAAAAATAAGCAATAAAATGGCTGAATTTGAAAAGGTGATAATTTACAATAATACTATCATGGACGATTTCTCAAGCAAAATTAATCTAATCAACGAAAAATTAGCCAAAGTAGATAAGCTGGAAATGGAAGTCTCTGAGCTGAAACAAACAGTTTTCATGTTAGAGAGGGGAAATAATGAAAGGGAGCAGGAGCTTCTCTCTAACAACATAGAAATACATGGAATGCCGGAGACCACCAATGAGAATCTGCCTACAATGATGTCAACTATCGCAACAGTTATTGGATGCCCCCTCCATCAAAACGAAATTGAATATGTTAGCAGAGTCAGCAAGCGTAATCATATTCAAGACAGGACTGACGGACGCCCGGGAAACATCATCGCAAAATTCACCTCTCGCAAGAAGAAGGACGAATTCATAGCAGCCATTAAGAAGAAAAAAGGAATCACTACCAAGGGCATCGGAATGGCTGGAGCTGATCAGAGGATCTTTGTTAACGACCATCTCACGCGGAAAAATAAATCTATATTGAGGTCCGCCAAAGGCTTTAAAAACGAACACATGTATCAGTTTTTATGGATACGAAACGGGAAAATCTACCTAAGAAAGAACGATACATCACCTCCCATACATATCTCATGCGACTCGCAGTTAAAAAACCTAATAGCTTAATCACCATTACCATGTTAAATCATCTATCCTGTAACTACTATTTTTCTCCTGATTTTTTTCTTAATTTAATGAATATTACCCTTTTTACATTAACCCCACCTGCTGATAATTGTACTCACTACTCAGTTATACATTCTATGATATACTCACGCACCTTAATTAATAATTGTATGTTATGCTTTGTTATTCCCAGTGGACTTATGACTATGAACATAACTTTCGAACAAAATAATCAAGTATATTTTGCAGAAACCGAAGTTATTAATGTATTTAACAAAATTTCTCAATGCTTGATTCTTTAATAATATTCTATCAAAATGCGAGAGGTCTGCGCTCAAAAACGTTGGAATTTAGTCAAAATGTGCTGCTCAATAATTATGACTTGATTTTCATTACCGAAAGTTGGTTGGTTGATAGCATCCTAGATGAGGAATTATTTGATAACCGCTATTCTGTCTACAGAAATGATAGGGATATCCATCGCACTGGTAAATCAACTGGCGGAGGCGTAATCATAGGTATTAAAAAAGAATTTTTTGTTACTCCCCGCTCTTGGAATTCAGACGCTGAAGATATGTGGATAACTGTCAATACATCAAAATCTAATCATCATTGTTATAACTTCCATATGTGCTGCGTGTACTTACCTAGCGTCGGTCCAAAATTAACATCCTCAGAAAGATTAGCGTTATTTACTAGCCATACCAATGCCATTTCTGACTTAACGATCCGTTTTCCCAATGACAAGTTTCTAATCATTGGCGACTATAACTTACCCAGTATTGATTGGACTAATCAACAAATATCAACTAACAGAGACCAATGTTCACTCACACTATGTAACTGTTTATCGTTTGCAAATTTAACTCAATTTAACCACTCACCTAACAAATATGGACGAATATTGGACCTCGTGTTCTGTAACACTCCAGCTAAGGTGACACTTGCAGATCATCCTTTAGTTAGAGAGGATGCTCATCATAATTCATTGATTATTGAACTAGAAATTCCATCCACTAATGCTACCCTCTCAACTCCTAGAACAATACAATTATTCCATAAAGCAGATTATACCGTGATTAATGGGAAACTGGAAGAGACCGACTGGTCTGCCGTTATAAATGCACCGGATGTAAATACAGCGTTAAACTCATTTTACGTTATAATTGAACAAATCATCGATGCATTTATTCCCAAGAAAGTTGTGAAATTTGGAAAATATCCACTATGGTACACGGCAGCCTTAATAAAAATAACAAATGAAAAATTAAAGTTCTTTAGAGCATGGAAGCGAAATCGGAACCCTCTTGACTATCTCTCATTTTCTTTGCTACGCAAAAGGCAAAAGACGGTCGCTTCAGCGGCTTACAAAACCTACATTTCCACGATAGAATCCGGTATTCAGCACAATGTTAAAAAAATATGGTCCTATGTCAATTCTCAAAGAAAATCTCCTGCCATCCCCGATCATATGTTTCATGGCGAAAAAACTGCTAATGACAGTAAAGGAGTAGCCAATTTATTTTCGGAGTATTTTGGTTCTGTATTTTCGAATGATCAACCTGCTCATACAAGCAATGCTAGTGATTGTTTAAATTCAAATAGCGTAATTAGCTCAATCGAGATCAATGAAGACATAACTTTCAAATACCTTAAGTCTATCGATATCAAAAAGGGACCGGGTAATGATAAACTTCCAGGAATCTTTATAAACTACTGCAGTAAACAATTGACACCCCCCATTTTTGCTATTTTCAAATTATCGCTATCTGAAGGAACATTTCCCGACAAGTGGAAAACAGCCTTGATTATCCCAATCTTTAAAAACGGCAGTAAAAATGATGTCTCCAACTATCGACCGATATCCAAATTACCGATTTTAAGTAAAGTATTGGAAAAAATTGTTTACGATCAATTATATTCTACCATCTCACCTTTACTCTCAACTAATCAACATGGCTTCATGAAAAATCGCTCCACAACCTCAAATCTTGCGTCTTTTACAAATTTTCTTCATGCTCAAATGGACATGAGATGCCAGGTGGATGCCATCTACACTGATTACTCTAAAGCATTCGACCGTGTTAACCATTATATTCTTTTACAGAAGCTTTTAGGTCTAGGAATTCACGGTGATCTCTATAGATGGATCGCATCTTATGTTAGTAATCGACACCAAATTACGGTTGTCAATGGTTTCGCATCTTGCTTAATAGAAATCGTCTCAGGTGTGCCCCAGGGGTCGCATCTCGGACCACTCCTATTCAATATTTATATAAATGACA
Source organism: Limnephilus marmoratus (assembly GCA_917880885.1). Lineage (NCBI taxonomy): Eukaryota > Metazoa > Arthropoda > Insecta > Trichoptera > Limnephilidae > Limnephilus > Limnephilus marmoratus. The sequence goes on from OU862925.1 coordinate 22,855,017, forward strand.
TTCTTGTATGCTTCCCAAATAGTTACTTTATATTGTATGCGGACGACATGAAAATTTTTAAACCTATTCAGTCGTTATCCGATTGCATCGAATTACAAAGAGATCTTGATCATTTGTGCACATACTGTGAATCAAACTTATTGTCCTTAAATATATCCAAGTGTCACTCGATTACGTTTACTAGAAATAAAAATAAAATAACCTATCCTTACAACTTGAATAACAAACCTCTAAAATATTTGTCTACATGTAAAGATCTAGGTGTTCACTTGGATAGCAAACTAATATTTGATAAGCACATCGAATACATTATATCAAAATCTTATAAGATGCTAGGTTTTCTATTAAGAGTATGTAAAGTTTTTAAAAGTGCTAAGACTCTGGAAATATTATTCTGTTCATTGGTCAGAAGTCCACTGGAGTATGCTTCCACCATATGGAATCCTCAATATAAGGTATACATAGACTTAATAGAGAGTATACAGAATAAATTTTCGAAATATTTACTCAAGAAATACAACAAAACTTCAAATAATATGTTATCTTTACAAAAAAGACGCACACTGTCAGATCTGATATTTCTACATAACCTGCTTAATAATAAAATAGATAGTCCCGAATTGCTATCTGTCATTGGTTTAAATGTTCCAATGAGGCGTACCAGGCACACTTCACTTTTTCACATAGGATACAATAATACTAATGCAGCACAAAACTCACCAATCTCTCGCGCAATCACATCTTATACACACTATGAAAAATTATTACATTTAGACATTTTCCACAACTCCCTGCAAACATACAAAACTAATTTACTAAATTTGTTGGCGTGATATAATTAATTTTAAAACTTCTTATTTACACTTATATTTTCATTAAACTTTAATTACTACTCATGAGCATGTATTTTTTATTGCTATAAAAATACTCATCTTTTCACTAAACTAATTACAATTTGTTAGCATGTAATTCTTGTTCTAAAAAAAAAAAAAAAAAATCTCTTTTATCTTTGTATACAATTTTCCTTTATTATTCTTCTCTTTCATTCATTAGTTAAGTTTTAAGAACTGTTCAAATCCCAGGCGTATTATCCCAGATATTATACGGACTTACGTAATAGGTACTAAAGCATGTAATTACTTTATTTAACATTCCTTATAACTTGTAAACTTATGTACTGTGTATGTTCCTAATAAACAAATAAACAAATAAACAAATGTTCATTGACTGTAAATGTTCCAAAAAAACAATTATATAAATTAATAAAATCTCTGCTGGTATCATTTTCTCCATATTGAAATCAGAATATTGTCGAAAGGGCCAGTATTTTACATAACGTAGACAAGATTTTTAAAAATGGCATAAATAAAGGGAATAAATAATTCGCGATTTTAGTGGTCGCTATTCAAAGCTTTAGTTTAAAAATTAATAAATTAAAACCACATTTCCTGGAAAGTATTAAGGGTCACCGCATACCATGAACCCAAAAGGCCCTGTACACAGCATTAATGCGATTTTGTATGAAATAAATTGAAGCCAAACGTAGGGTGAGGGGAAACTGTCTGTCAGCCATCTTGTATGACAAACTTTTGATTTTTGTGGTTTTTACGCATAGTGGTTTTTGCATAGAGTGGTATAAAAAGGAACTACTTGATTCAATTTTAATGAAATAACTTTTGAAGGTTAAATCTATCAAATTTTAATCATTGAAGAAGAAGTTAATACGTATAAATCTAAACGAAACATGAAACAGAAAAAGACAAGAATATAAATAAAAATATTTAACGGTTCCAACTGACTCGAACCCAGGATCTCTGTCTTACGGACAACGCCTTAAACCAATATTTCATTGGGACCAATTTATTTTAAAAAAAATAGCAGCCAAAAATATGTGAAAAAAATGTGGATGATAAGATTGTTAATTCAAAAATTTGAAATATTAGATCTACAAAAATTAAGGCGTTGTGACGATAAGACAGAGATCCCAGGTTTGATTCACAGTTACGATCGTAATTTTTTTTAAATCTGTTTCATGTTTCGTATCGATTTATTAGTATTATCATCTTCTTCAATGATTGAACTTTTTAAATTTTATTCTTATATTTTTAAGCATAATTTTTAGGGTATTTGATGAAACGGGGAATGAGACGTGTCAAGGTAAAATTATGTACGTAAACGCAATTTTCATACATCTTCCCCTTCACCCCACGGCTTCAAATTATTCTCGAGTAGCTTTGTCCAGGGCCTTTTAGGTTCATGCCGAATACACTGAAGGTCGGTACTCTCCACCGCTGGGTGTTGCCATTAAATTCGTCCTGAATTCCCCAAATTCTTGGTAAGGCTATTATTTTCATACCACGTTTAATGTAATGAATACAATTTTCCCACCCGAATGAGAGAATTTTCCCCGCGGTTCGCTTGGCCATACAATGTCTTCCACGTACATATTTATCTTTAACAAAAGATATTTAAATGGTTTATTTGCAGCGCATTCCTTTTTCGGTACCTGCTCAAATTCCTCGCGAATTTGAAGTGACTGCATATTTTACCTTGCTCTAGCAGAAACATTTAAAATTTAACGCATTGTCTGATTTCACGAGTTACAATTCTTAGTAGGGACCAAATTTTCGCAATCAATTCTTTGAAATCTGAGATTCCATAGAAAATTTCAGCTATCGCCAGAAATTAAAATCGTACTTCTGCTTCCCTGACATACACATTTTTCTGCTATATTATTATTTTACCTTACCTTATGTATATTCCCTAAATACCGTAGGTTTATCTACATATGTCTTAGCCGACTAAGGAGTGACCGGACAACTCAGAATCATGCAACTTCAACATCTTCTTTGAAAGGTCATTAAAAGTGATGAAAAAATAAATTAAAATTTGGTTAAATAGGTTACGTTAGGTTAGGTTATGGCCTATTTTTCTTTTTTTTCATAACCTTGATGACTGCTTAAAGGGGGTGTTGAAATTGGATGATTCTGAGTTGTCATAGAACCGACTAAAGATATAAATATGACTTTATTTAGTTTTTTTTTTTTTAATACGTCTAAGTTTGATTGTTTTCTTGAATGAATGTAAGAATGAAATAGATTCCTGAAAGTGAAAATTTACTCACATCCCGACATTCGATCGAGCTGAAATTATAAAGTCTAAAATCTAAAAAGAGACTCTTAATCACGCGGACATATACGCATTTCTCTGAAATTGGAGGACACTACAGCAGTTAACATGCTAAATAAATGTCAAGTAAATGTGTAAATAAATTGGGATTTAGCTAAGTTGGTAGCGTTGTTGACCCCAGCCCGGGGGGACGCTGGTTCAAGGGTTCATTCTTCAGTCAAACCAAAAAAAGGTAGTTTTAAGATTTTAAAGACATCTGAAAATAGATATACCTATTACAATTAAAAAAACACTTGATTTTTTGATTATTGAAAGAATATTATCAATATTTAAAGAATATGAAAAAAAACTATCTTTTGGGAGGAGGTGCCGCCACCGCCGCCCCGGGAACCATTTATTGGATAACCAACACCTCTGCCATAGGTTACCCCAATTGGTTGGCTACATTTGGTGACTTAGCAAGGGTGACTGGTTTTATGGGATGAGGTTTGTCCGGGTCTTGACAACGGATGTTTCGACCTCTTCAGCCGGACTCTCTCGACCCATCGCCTCGCACCGCAGTTGGATGGATGAATTCATTTGGATGGAGTCACTCCTAGACACAACGACCTCTGATTTTTACCCACCCCTCATACTACTTACCCGTTTTCCTTCCCAGAACTTCATCTCCATCCTTCCCTTACAAAGACCCTCCACACACTTAATTCCCTAAGATGACATATGCCCAAATGGAAATTATTTCTTCTGGCCCTCCTGTGTGGAGCCACTGTAATAAAATTTAAAAAAAATTAAGTTCTTTGAAGTTCATATATATATCGTTTGCGTTTTATAGCTTAGATGTTCGTCATTGGACGAAATGTTTTGGTTTTATTGTTTTAGACTGACTATCTTTCTATCGAACATATGAAAGCGAACAAGACACAGAAAAACAGAAAAGGATTGTGGTCGCAACCGAGAGTCGAATAGAACCAGAACCTCTCGTATGATATGATATATTAGGCTGATGGGAACTTCAAAACTTATATAATCATAATTTTTCTTATAAAAAATTAACTATTTTATCATTTATTATCCTATTGATTGTTTAAATATTTTTTTCGTAAATTATCCCATTTCGTTCATACACATACTTACAATTTATCTACAACCTACAGAAATAGATTAAATTCTGTTTTGACCCTTTGAATAAGGGTTTATGTAGATATATCGAAGTTATAATGTCAAATGTTTTGTCCGTCACTGTTGGTCAGCACTTTTGTCTTTACAAAAGTTCTAGTGGAAATCAACCCAGCAAGGCTATTTACAAACAGGCTCCCATTGTAATGTATTAACTTATCAATATTGCGATGTGAACCCAATTAAAAGTTTCGACAACGGCGATGCCTACATTACCGGCATGACAAGTCGACCTAGGTTCAAAAGCGAGACTAGCGGTATTCAGTTCTACCGCCCTCTAGCCAAAACAAATGGCAGACTTACAAAGGATCTGCGGACAAATGTCCGCCTTTACTTCGACAGACATGGCAGCATATTGTCTGTGAGGCTCTGGTATAAGACGGGAGAGGGGAGAGGGGACAGGAGGCTTTAAGACGAGAAGACTGACGAAATGCGGGGTATTTACATGAAGTTTCTATTAATATTTCTGTAGTGAAAATTTCAAAATTCCTCTATTTCATATAACACCGTGTTAAGGGTTGAACTTATTAATGAGAGTGCTGGCTCTCTTACATCCTTGAGAAATACATTAATTAAAACATGTGCAGAATTGTAGAGTGACACAATTGTTACAAAAATTTAATTTTTTTATATTCTTCAGCACACAGTTTACTTCCGGGAGATTTAAATTTATTTTTATTACGTACTTTACACAGTTATTTTTGAACTTGAGAAGTTATTTTCAAAATATCTTGTTTACATGTATCTGTGGTGTATTTTTCTTGTCTTTTCTCTTTTTCTCTTCATACTTACATTTATAATAGCTTTGTACTTTTAAATTAATATTACGATGTTTCCTTTTTAAATTTTTTGTCATAAGTACTAACTTTTCATCAAATACTTGTGCACTTTCCCATTTTTATTTTTCTCTTATATACTTATATTTTTCTAATCTACATATGTAGGTACATATTTTCTGAATCCACATTTCAATAACTTTAAGTCCTGTGTAAAAGCAGTTAATCGGCATTAATCTTTACACAGTATAAAATGAAATCGCTCCCGTTGTCTGTGCGCTTAGATCTTTTAAACTACGCAACGGATTTTCATGCGGCTTTCACCAATGGACACAGTGATTCATGAGGAAGGTTTTTAGGTATATAATTTGTCAAGGTTTTGTGTAAATTGGTAGGAATATATGAATAAAGGGACCGGGCTGGCAAGCGGGCAGCGGGATGGTATGCGGCGGTGTGGATCTGATTTAACAGACGGCGTTGGTTATAAATGTTGGTTAATGGCATGGCGTTGTGTTTCGTTAGCCACAGCAAAGTGTGACCGGGTCTGCTAGTTTACAATAAATAAATAAATATTGATGAAAGAATTAGAATACTAAGAAGATTTAAAGTACGAGTATATTCTTAGAAGATTATAAAATTCTAAGACTAATTACCGACAAGACTTTTATTTTTAAAATTGTTAAAGATATTGTAGACAGCCCTGATTTATTAATCATCTTCCATACACCAACAAGAAGTTAAATTCTCGATCTAAAATTATTTTTATTTGCAACAACAATCGGGCCTGAGTCATTTAGATACTCGCTTGTATCTAGATTGCATGTAGTTGGGAATATTTTCTCAGAAGATGCGTTCAACTGTACGGAATATTGTTACAAACAGGCTGTAATAATATACCTTAAAAGTAATAATCAATTTTAGCATAATACATATACTATTCTTCTGAATGGGTTATATGGGTGTCCAGGGGTAAAGTGCATTAAATTCGGGAGGTGATTTTACATGATATTATAAGTAAAAATGATACAAAACTTTTTTAAAAATTCCAACTTTTTAGGAATAGTTTGGTGGTAAAAAGATAAAATTAGACCGGCGTGTGCGGCCAGCTTTATTACTTTACGCTGTTAATACCATGCAAAGTTGCCACAATCTTGCCCAGCAGGCTCTTAGCAAGTAAGATCGTACCTCACACTGAGGATTTTTAGTAGGTACGTCTTTTTGTATGGGAAAAAAAAGTTGGAATCTCGGAATAAAGTTGTTAATCTTTTTTTACTCCTACCATCATATAGAATCACCTCCAGAAGTTAATGCACTTTACCCCCGGACACCCTGTATAATTTAATTGGCATGTTTTACTTCATGATTACTGTTACACAAAATTATTATGTTTGTCACACATTTTTAAAATAAATAAAATATAAATAAAACAATATAGACAAGGCTTGAAATGGCAGTATGTGAGCGCCGAGATTTAATTTTTCGGAGTGTCGCCCTGGTGAAAGACAATGATTCAGCATCGAAACTTCGTTTATATAGTTTTAGCCAGGCAGATTCGAACAGTCTGGAACTTCCCAACCGTCCCCTTCCCCATCTCCTTCAAATCTTCACCCTCTTCAATCTCACAGCATAATCAATTGGGGATACCATAGCCCTAGAGGCTCCAAGCAGATTTGTGTTTTAATTACAATTTTTAATTAATCTTTACAACGAATCGGTTTACATCATAAATTTAAAAAAAAAATGTTTTGGATTAATTGAAGCTTTTCCCACCGTTTTCATAGAGTAGAATTAAAATAAATTTGTAAATTACTGTATAGAAAATACAAACGTTAAATAAAAACCACCTTTGCTCTTAAATTGTGACCTCTAGACTCCGTGTGTCAAGAAATTGTTGTGCCTATTAGGTACCTCTATTCGAAGGGATTTAAGGCATACTAGAACACATACATTTTGGGCTTGTGGCTTTCTTTTAAACATAATAATACGGAATTACAGCAAATAACATACAAGAAAAAAATCCACCTAACTTATATCCTTTCTATACCGGTTCTGCAACTATTTTATAAAATACGGAATAGAATCCGTTTAGATTTTACATTAATATTAGTTTTTCTTTTATGAGATACAGAGAAAGCGGGAATCAATTGCTAGGATTCTCCGCTTGCAAAATATTGTTCTTGAAATTATTGGAGTAGCAGACGAGCTTAAAACTAAATCGGTATTGTTTTGCAAATTGTTTGCGACTTAGTAGGGTTTAGTTCATCTTCAATTGATATTTCAATAGCCTTTTCCGCTCAATTTTATTTGATCATTTTGCATTCTAAAAGTAACTCCGATATCACCATTTAATTTTATCACTAATTGGAGTATGTTGTCGATCTGAAGGGAGTGAGGAGGGGGTGGAGACAGGGAAAATAAAGGTTGGGAAGTACTTGGCTATTTAGATCTGGTTAACAAACACGGCTAAAGCCATTTATAGCTAGGTTTCAATTCTGAATAGTGGTGTAATGCCAGGGCTATACTAAAACATCTACCACACCAGGTGTTTGGTTTTGAATTTTTATCTCCGTAACCATATCAACTTGCAGAAAAAGTATTTAAATTTGAAACAATAACAAGAACAATAAAGCAAATTCGAGTGTATTTGTTTTGAAAATTGATGAAGATTTAGAAATACCTTGGAAGCAGGTTGTTGGTGTTTTTGTGTACCCAATCTCATTTATAATTGAAAAGAAGAAATTTGATCATCTCGGAAATACATAATATCATTTTGTATTTATTCGTTTTGTTTTGGCTGTAATTACCTCGAGGTACAGGGGTGAAACTATTTAACTATGTGTGCTCCTACACAGAGATTTAGTGGTAAGTGATTGGCCATCCCTTTTCCATGCATACCTACCTTGTTTTTCCTACACATATTATGATCACCCAAATGCAGCAAACACCATTTCATCTCTTTTTGTTATTAGTTTTTGGGGTATTTATTTATTTATTTATTTATTGTGAAAAACAGTTAACATGTATATCCAATTACATTTCACAATTTTTAGTTAATAGTGTAAACTAAAGAATACGTTTATTTCGCTCTTGAAATGATTGAAGTTCGATCGAAAAATGTCAATTTCAGAAGAAAGGTTTAATAGTGAGGTCATTCTCCCCAGAGGCATAACCATTGGTAGGTTGGTCCTGCCTCTAGGAAAAGTAAAAAGTCTGTGTTGCCTTGCTCTGGTGAAGTTATCGGGGACATAAAGTGAAATCCTTTCCAGGACATCAGGATTACAAATGTGCCCGTTTAGCAGCTTGTGTGCTACTAGTACCATTGCAATTTTTCTCCTAACGTCGAGACGATTTAGTCCCAGCATTCCCGCGAGAAAATCAGAGGGATACAACAAAGTACCCAAACTCTCGCATGTACAGGTACCGCATGAACTTTTTTTGCACCTTTTCAACATCATTTGCGTATAGGGCATCTTCGGGTCCCCATATTACTGATCCACTTTCGAGAATGCTGCGAACCAGAGAGAAGTAGAGCATTTTTATGACTGCTGTGTTGGAAAAAGATTTTGCGTTGCAGATTACAAAGCCTAGCATTCGCATCGCAGAGTTATGAGTATTATGAGATTATTATTATTATTTTTAGAGTATTATGCCGTGTTGCGCTACCTCCTCCTTTAGCCAACGTTTCGGACAGCGTTACAGTGTCCATCATGGGGGCAGATGTGTAAATGTTAGTGGTGAAATGTGTGCTTAAGTACTCCGAAGCAATACCGTGTTGCCAGCTCCACTCCACTGCGAGCTGGCATTACAGTATGCTTCAAGATGGTTTTCTACATTTAGCTTTGGTGTAGCCGTCAATTACCGGATACCAAGAACTATTGAGCTTAGCTCCGTCGTCTCTATTAATTTTAATAGGATTTTTATGAATTTTAATTGCCTCTGTAATTAGGCCCGCTCTATAAGTTTTGGGTCTTTCCAGGACTTCAGGAACAAATCCAAAGTAATGACCGGTTTCAATTAAATGCTCGGCGATTGCCGATTTGTCAGGGTGGCCAAGTTTACACGCTCGAAAGTGTTCCGATATCCTTTTGGAGATCGTACGCTCTATCTGGCCTACACTGACCATCTGTTTTCAGAGGAAACTTGGTCTTTGCAGACCTCAGTAGGTTTTGTATTTTGGTCGTGGTTCCGAAGACATTTCACCACTAACATTTACACATTTGCCCTGATGATGGACATTGTAACGCTGTTCGAAATGTTGGTTAAAGAAGGAGGTAGCGCAATACGGCATAACACCACAAAATCAAATAACAAAAATACTTTTGGCCGTGAAAATCTAAAATCACCATTTCATCTCGTTTCGTTTTTATAGTATTTACAATCCATTCCAAGTGCATCTGAAGCTGTAATTTGTGAGCAGTTTTGGATGCAATATCGGATATTGTTTTTTTTTTATTTGACTGTGATTATATTGCACATCCACTTGCCACACAACTATTGCGGCAAAAGCCTTATTATTTACACTAAACACGTTTGGCTGGAAAGTATTGATTGAAATGACCCAAATACTTTTGAAAACCGAAATATTTAAATGAAATAATAAAATGCCGTAATCCGACGAGTACAAATAATGGATTTCCTGGGATTTGGGATTTCAATCACCCATTCGATTACAGAACAAATAAAATAAAACACTAGCTTTCAATTAAAGGACGTTGAATAAATCATCCCGCTATTTGATGTACAGTTTCGCGTTTCGATAAACAAATATTTGGCTCATCATTGAGTGAATACCAGCTGTAAATAATTATTGGATTTTGAAATAAATTATTTTTTATATTTTAATATACATGATGTTAGGGACACACTTGACTTACTTTAACCAGTGATTCCTGACATTATTTGGAGTAAAAATTGTAAATGAAATTTTGGTCTCCGGTGACTTTTTCGATGACTATTCTTTTTGTCCATTTTTTTTAATTCAAAATAAAACAAAATCTTCCTCATGTCGTCACTGGTCACTCAGCCGAATACCTGCATATCCTCTTACCCCGCCCCCAACTGTCAACAACGATTTTTTTTTGTTTTTGTAGAAAAAAAATGTCCCCAAAGACCAAAATTTCATTTACAGTATTTACTCCAAACAGGAATCAGTGTCAAGTACGTTCCTTAACCCTAGATGACTAAAACTATCTTACGAGTGACGTTGTTACTAAACATTCGTAAAAAATACGACATAGAAATTAAACGGAATTTATTTTTATTTTAATTATTTATTTCCTTCAAAAAATATCATGAATATATTATATATATATAAATTTTTATTTTTTTTACATGAGCTCCACACAGGAGGCCCTGTGGAAAATAATTTCCCTCAGGGCCTATGTCATCTTTGGGGATGCTGTGTGGAGGGTTGTTTTATGGAAAGGAAGGAGATGAGAGTTCTGGGAAGGAAAAGGGTTTAAGGGGTGGGTAGGAATCTGGGGTTTAGTGTGTCCTGGACATCCGCCTCCATGACCTAGACAAACCTCACCCCATGAACCCGGGCACCCCTGCTAAATCACCAAACGTAGCGAACCACTTGGAGTGACCTATGGCAGAGGTGTTGGTTATCCAATAAAGGTTCCCGGGGCGGCGGTACCTATCTCCGCCTCCCAAATTGAATATAATGACATATTACTACATAGTCGTGTATTGGTTACATTTTCCCTTTTTACTTTGTGTTTTCTTCCTTTTCTTTTATACAGTAATAATAATAACATATTTAAAAGACAATAACATTCAATTACAAAGTTAACAATATAGGGTAATAATTCATTAGTAAGTTAATATCTATAAATTAATAACAATAACTTTGTTTTAAGAATAATGTTACAATAATTGATGTCATTAGAGCAGTATCTAATAGAAGAAACAATTAACAGGATTATAAAATAAGATAAAATAAATAAGATAATCAAAAACTTTCATTATTTTAGAAGTAATAGTAACATTCTTTGGGTTTAATGAAAAATATATATTTTACACTGTTGGGACACATGTTCAAATTATGCGTCCTACATATGTCTCTTTTGCATTTCACATTTAATCATTTCATTTTTGGTTTGTCATTTTTCTTGATTTGTCTTTTTCACAAAAAAGCATTTTTTTCTTGAATTTGGTTCTTAAGTGGTTGGTGCCTAAGAAACAGATTTGACAAGCAATATAACTTTTATTAGCTCTTTTATTTCAACCCTAAAATACTAAACTTTCATAAATTTTATGACACTCTTGCTATATAAGTCAACACTCAATTGACACCCGACCACAATGACCACGCGTGGCACACTGACGGAACATGTAGCATTAACTACAAAATGTCTTATTCGTCTCTTTAGCACATTGTTATTTTGAGAGATTTGGGAATCACATTTGATGCGCACCTAACATTTCACGTCCACATAGAGACGATATGCAGCAAAGCTCTAAGAATGCTAGGATTTGTGCTAAGCAACTCCAGACACTTGCAGCTCAGCCGCGATTCGTTTGCTATACTATAGTTTAGTACGTAGCATTTTGGAAAGTGGTTCAGTAATATGGGGACCAGTGGATTTAACATACTCTCAAATGATTGAGAAAGTGCAAAAGAAGTTTCTGAGATATTTATATCTTAGAGACTTCGGATATTATCCCTGGTTATGTCCATCAGCCTTTTTGTCCGGCATGCTGGGTATTAATAGCCTCGCCGAAAGAAGGAAAACTGCTTTGCTGACAACAGCATATAAACTTTTAAACGGTAACATCTGTATTCCCGATATATTACAAAAAATTGAGTTTTATGTCCCCGACACAGAACTTTTGTTGTTCCGGGATGCAGAACTAACTTACCATTAGTAATGCCGCTCGGAAAAATGATTATTTTACTAAATTTCCTGTCCCCTGATATATGTAGATATTTTTAAACTAAATATTCATTAATTCAAAAACGCTATTATTACTTAATAAAATAAAATGTATGTTTATTATTGGTTATGTATAACTGTAAATGTGCATTTAAAATAAAATAAATAAATAAATGTTAGGAAGGTACTGTGAAGCGAGAGGCGCGGGAACGACGCGAACATTGTTTTTTACAGGAATCGTCATCTTGTCATCGTAATTTTTATGATCGTTTAGTATTCTAGGGTTAATAAATATATAAATTTTTTTTACACATTTATTTATTTATTTATTTATTTATTGAATTTCACGCCCGGCTGGGCTTTTACATGCATTTTTTTTTTTACAAAGAACATCTAAATTTAAATAAGCATAACAAAATTTTAAAAAACAAAAAAACAAATACATAAACAAAACAAAAACAAAATCAAAATCATAACCAAATCTAAAACAAAAATACAATAAAAAACAAATTGAAATAAAAACAAAATACTCCACCATGCAAGATGGAAAAAGATGTAGACTGAGAAAAGTAAAGTACACGTGAAATGATTCGAAGCAGAGCTATTCAGTTGGATTAATTAAATTTGTTGTTCTTCTTTTAGATATAAATTCTACTAAGACTTGTTTGTATTTAGTGAATGATGTGTTAAATATATCAACAACATCTTTATAGTCATTACCCAAATTTTGTATACGGCGAATGGGGGTATACAATTGTGATTCTGTGTTGGAGTTGTCACAATAGAATGGTAGATACTGCCTCGATGTTGAATTGCGAGGTATATGGAAGGAAATCAAGTTTAATAGTTCAGGGCTGTCAATTACTGAATTTATGATTTTATTTAAACATGTTAGGTCATATACTATTCTGCGTTCGGACAATTTTAATAAATTAAGTTGACATAGTAGATAATCATAGTTGATACATTCACTTGTGATACCCATTCTGAAATTAATATATCTTAAGAATTTATTTTGAATTCTTAATTTTTATTACCCAATGACACAAAGAAAAATAATACCTAATTTACAAGACTTGTCCTCGCCATGAAGAGGATATGGCTCTTGTGTTTAATGATGGAATTCAAGCATAAATAAATATCACTTAAGTACCATGTTGTAGATGAATAAAAAAATAAATAAGACGCACAAGATTTATCAATAACAGAAAATGAAGAATTAAAAAAAAAGTAATAATAAAGTGGATTCTTATATTCGTGAATATTTTGGAAGGTTGTTAAAATGAGTAATTCCTTGATACAGGTAGGTATTTTAAATATGCTTCGTATTCAATTTTGGAGGTTTCATGTTAATGTTGATATTTTGCTGATATATTAAATTGTAAGTTGTTTAACCATAGGTTTCATTTACCTAATTCTATTTTTCTTATTTCAATATTTCCATTCAAGCATTTTTGTCTGTGTATGAGGAAAGAATTGCGTGTATTAGGGTGAACGGTGGTTTTACATGGTGGTTTGATATCGTGAACGGTGTTAAAAACAACTTATTAGTACAAATTGTATACATCTATTTTAAAAATTATATAAATAAAAAAATAACACTATATTAAAATACTCCACATTGTGGATATGTTATGAATTCATATGATTTCATCAAGTTTAATTATATCGATCTTTAGATGCTTTACTTATTAGATTGATCTTTAGAAGCTTAATTTATTTTATCAAGTTTAATTTGTACAACTCCATTTTAATTTAAGTATTTCCATAATATATTCAATAATATTGGTTATAAAAAATTATTTAATTATAAAAAACATTTTAATGTTCTACGGTGTAATTATTATTATGCATGACAGCGGTTTCACCTTCTGAAGGCGTTATCAAACTGTGTTTAAACCACTTACATACGATATATTTATATTTCTAGTTTTGTACTTATAATGAAGGATGTATTGCTTTAATTTTATTACCTATGTCGTATTGCTTTCCGAGTAAAATGACGATAAATTATAATTTCCGTAATTTTACTTTAACCAATATAATTATTTATTTATTTACGCCTATTTAGGCTCTTTCATATATTATATAATAATACTTACGAAATTATACTCGTAAATAGTGCAGGAAACGACTGCTTAAAACACTTGCACAAAAATAAATATAAAGTAAAAATATTATTGAATTTGATCCACATAGTATGTAGGTACAAAATATAAAAAATCCAAAATAGTTTTTTTCTTTCTCATCGCCTTCCCTCCCCCCTCTCACAGCCCTCCTTCCCCCCTCCCCCCTCCCCCCTCCTCCCCCTCCTTCATCTCTTCCTCCCTCCCGCTTTCCATACATTCAGTTTTCAAACCTCGCGTGCCACCAATAGCAATTTTTTATACAAATTTCATAATGCCAGATCCCACCGGAAGTTTTATAAAAACCTTGTCACACACATTCAGCGATTCATTTTTACATAATATTAGATATTTGGAACATTATCTAAGACTGGCGAGCGAATTATAGGTATATATTTTTTTGCATTTATCAAACTACCTTTTGGATTATTAAATTTTTTGTTACTTTCCAACAGCTCTAAAAGATTGAATTTACGACCTTTATTTTGCATGAGTAACGGAGTTATTCTTATCACCGAGTGATTTTTAAAAGCCCCTTACAATAGGAATCCGAACTCAGGGTGCATAAAAAACTATTCTACATTGTTAATGTCCTTTTTTTTTTTTTTTTTTACAGTCAATACCGCACAAGAAGTGAGACTATGGCATCCCCAATTGGGGTATGTTGTGAGGCTGAAGGTAGTGGGGAGGGGAAGGAAGTGAGGAAGAGGAAGGTTGGGAAGTACCTGGCTATTCAGATCTAGTCACCAAACACGGCTGAAGCCATTTTCAAGCAACGTTTCAATTCTGAATGGTGGTCTTACACCAGGGCGATACTGATAGTATCTTCCACTCTGGAACATGCCGCAAATATACTATATATTATTTTAAATAAATTAATTGTGAAATAACACAAATTAACCAAATAAAATTTATTTGCGCATGCCGGGTTCGAACCCGCGACCTCCGGATTGTGAGTCAAGAGTCTTACCCACTGGACTACGGAGGTCGTCTAATAAGGAACTAATAAGGAACTCCAGTGAAAAATATTATGGCTTTAAAAAAATATGTTAATTTAGACTTAGACCAATAAACGCTGATTCTGAATACATAAGTTTTATTTAATAATATTAAACGCAGAGTTTTAAAAAAATATCAAAAAGTCCATTTTTAATCGGGTTGTTAAAAAACGCCGTCAAGGTGACGTCACTGTTCGACGTGTCGTGACGTCACCGTAAAGTCATTGTATGGTATGTATGATATGACATAAGCCATCGTATTAATTTATTCGTTTATTTACATACTGTTTATAGAGATTTAGTTGTTGTGTTTATTGAAACATTATTTAGGCCTGAATAATGTTAAAAAATAAAGGTATCTCTTATTAGTTTTACTCTATTATTGAAAATATCCTACAACTACTGCAGAAAAAAATAGTAATACTATTTCTTGGGAGAATACTTCGAACAACGGAATTCAAAATCGCGGCAGTTGATCAGCTGATTTCCCGATCCTATAGAATTTTCATGAGTGATGACGTCACTCGATTCACCATATATACGGTGGTTTTCGGGGGGTCTTGAAAAATTAAAACTTTGACAATTATTTTAACTATTAAAACTAACTCTAAGAGTAAAAATAAAAATGCGGTTATTTAAGTTAGAAGGTCATTAATCATTAAAAATAAAAATTGGTCTGGAGTTCTCTATTGTACATAATAAAATTATTCTGAAGTTCCTCAATATTTAATAAAAATCTAGTCCTGGAATAATGCTGGCAATGGCGGAATTGAATCCTCGCTACACATTCCGCCTACTTTAAAATATAAAATCAGTCTCGTTTTGTATTTCCGACCTGTTTTCAATTTTTCAGGAACGATATTTCATAAATGTACGTGCATTGAAGGATAAAGGAATCTACGATAACTCATGTCCTGAAAAATAATATTGATGTATGCTAGCACGTGACATTTATATTCATTCGTGTCCCTTATGGGCTGCATAGCGTTGTACTCGTGGTTATCATCGCTGTTCATCGCTTCTAAAGTCATGGGTAAAAATTCATATGAACTGCAAAAATATAAGACCTACGACGAAAATTATTTTGTTCAAATTAGTTACTAAATTGTGGTGCAATATGAAAAAACCTATTTATTTTTTTTAATCCCTTTTAAGGTCCGCGGGCATGTTTTTTCAGAAGGTCAAAAAATTTCCACATTGCAATAAAATTCAAAATGTTTATTAAAGGTGATGAAAAATTAATTCAAACGAATTATTTTTTTTAAGCAAACATAAAGAAGTTTTAAAAATGGTTCATCTTACGTTTTTTTTATCTAAAATTACTAAAAACGAATAAAAAGAAAAACACACATTTATTTTAGACCAATTTTATCCCAATCATTTACAATTTGGAAGGATATTCCGAGAGGGTCGGGCTGAAGAGGTCAAAAGTTCCCTCTCAACCAGTCTCTCCCGATTCTTCTCGGTTGCCATCAAGATTCGGACAGACCTCACCCTGTGAACCCGGGCACCCTTGCTAAATCACCAAATGCATCGAACTACTTGGAATTACCTATGGCAGCCAGAATCGAAAAGTATTCAAATAAATTAGTAAAAACGGTTTTCTTGTAAATCGAAATCACATCTATGGAGCATCAAAAAGAAAGATATTTAGTGAAAAATTAATTTGAAGCTTTTCTTATAACATGGCTTAACTCCTTTCGTAAAGGACTTTGAAACGAAATTCTTTATTCTAGAACAGGTCTGCTGTCGCCGTATATTTGTTGTACCAAATTCAATTCGAGGGAAGCGTGTTTTTTGTTGAGACCGTAAGTTTTATATTACGAGTGCCCGTAAAACCCGTCGAATGCAACCCAATCTCCCATTAAATTGGATACTTTATGAACAGTGAGATAGAATTCTGCGGATGCTGCTAAAACTAAATTATTCACTGAATTTGAGATTCTTCTTTTTTTTACATTAGCTCCATACAGGAGGCCCTGGGGAAAGTAATTTCCCTTAGGGCCTATTTCGTCTTTGGGGATGCTGTGTAGAGGGTCTTATTAGGGTAAGGAAGGAGAGGAAGTTCTGGGAAGGAACAAGGTATGAGGGGTGGGTAGGAATCTGGGAGTCAGTGTGTCCAGAAGTGACGGACGAATGAATTCATTCCTTCCACTGCGGTTCAAATCCTGCTAAGAGTCCTGCTGGAGAGGTCAAAAGATCTCCCTCAACATGTCTCTTTTGATACGGGGTGCCACGCAGTTGGTGAACCAAGCATCCGCCACCAAGATCCGAACAAACCTGACCCCATGAACCCGGCACCTCACCAAACGTAGCAAACCACTTGCGGTGACCTATGGCAGAGGTGTTGATTATCCAATAAATGTTTTCCGGGTGGCGGTACCCCTACCCGCCTCCCAAATTGAATTCTGATTGAAATGAATTATTCGTGTTGTGTTTTTTTCCTATCTTTAATATTTGTAATGTTTCCTTTTGACGCAATATAAAACACATACCTACCGAATCACATAACAATTTGGGAGGCGGGTATGGGTACTGCCGCCCGGGAACCATTTATTGGATAACCAACACCTCTGCCAGGACACTCCAAGTGGTTCGCTACATTAGGTGACTTTGCAGGGATGCTCGGGTTCACGGGGTGCGGTTTGTCAGTAACTTGGCGGTGCATGCGTTTGCCCACCTTCTACGTAGCAGGTCTGATCGGGAGAGACTGGTTGAGGGAGATCTTTTGACAGAGATTTTTCCGAGAGGGTCCTGCTGGAGACAGCAGGAAAATTGCACCGCAGGGATAGATTCATACGTACGTCGCTCCTGATCACACTGACCCCCAGATTCCTACCAACCTTTCATATACATATATTTATTTTATATATGTATATGAAAGTCAATCAATTATACAATACGGCATTATAGGATGGGGCGGTACATATAAAAATCAAACACAAACAATTTACATATCCCAAAAACTAATAATAAAAACAATTTAAAAAAAACCCTACTCATATTCGTCAGAACTTTTATTCAAACAATTTAAGGTCAGAAAATTAAGTGCATTATACTCTTATCATGCAACATTACAAATTTATAAAGATAATATTAAAAATCAAGTTGCACCCTTTAAAAATAACAGAAGTCTTAGACAAACATCAATTCTTCCCACTCCAAAATGTAAAAAAAAAATTGGACAATTGAGTCATAAATATCTCGGAGCAAAATTTTTTAATTCATTACCAGAAAAAATTAGAAACATGAATACCAATATAAAAAATTTTAAAACTCACCTCAAAAATTATACTGAAAACTTAAACTGAATGATATAAAAAAAGCAATACAATAACACCCCCCCATACACAAAAGCCTTGCTTAATTATGGGGGTACATCAAATATTCTACTATGTAATTAATTACTGTATAAAATTTATTTGTAATTTATGTACCTTCTATTACTAATAAAAAAAATAAAAAAAACAAAAAAAAATATGAATACCTCACAAGAGTCCCAGCTGCCCCCGTCTGGGTCTAAAGTTGTGAGGCCGTATGTAGTGGAGAGGGGAAGGAGTTGAGGAAGAGGAAGGTGGAGAAGTACCTAGCTATTTAAATCTGGTCACCAAACACGGCTAAAGCTTTTTCAAGCAACGTTTCAATTCTGAATAGTGGTCTTACACCTGGGCGATACTGATAATATC
The DNA here is from genome assembly GCA_917880885.1 of Limnephilus marmoratus. Lineage (NCBI taxonomy): Eukaryota > Metazoa > Arthropoda > Insecta > Trichoptera > Limnephilidae > Limnephilus > Limnephilus marmoratus. The sequence continues at coordinate 22,873,786 of OU862925.1, forward strand.
TTGCACTCATGTCTTCTTTTCTTCGCAGAACTTCCTCTCTTTCCTTTCCCTAAAAGACCCTCCAGACAGCATTGACAAATGTTGACGTAGGCCCTTTTTTTCCTCGATAATAAAAAGAAATAGACGGTTTTGTATTGTTAAATTTTTGAAAATTTCTAATATAATTATTGTGATCCTTCGCCGAGTCCTACCCCACGCTTAGTTTTGATTGGTGAAAGCGGTTTTCATTCTTAAATCTGAGGATTCATCTCGTACCTTCCTCAGAAGTGACTTCAATTATTGCAGTGGAAATGGAACGTGCTTTTATATTTTCCTCAATAAACTGGTATCTTTATATGTGGGGCACTTGTGGATATTGCAGTGTTAATAGAAAACTAGAGATTGGATCTTGTTGCTCCTCAAGTGATCGCTTTAATTAAAAATAGTTTGTCAATATTGTGACCACTTTCCCTGATTCAAGATTGATTTTCCACCAATATTTCCAATTTCCTTCTTTCATGTTATGTGTGATGGCTTAGGTTGAGTTTCTGATTATAATATACTTACATATATTGCATGATAGTCTAAGAAAAAACCCTAATAAAGGTTTTAATCAAAGCAATTCAAATTATCAACAAAAAAATTTACCAATAGTTTTACTTTTGCGAGTAGTGTGTGGCGACACATCATTATCAACTTCGCCATCAAAAGAAGGTACGTGAAATATCTAATGTTCGCGCGATACGGGCAAGCTACTTACCTGAGTACATACCTACCTACTGCTGCTGCCGCCGATAAATAATAATTTCGCCACCGCCTAGAAAGGTCTGGAGTTTATAAGCCGCCTGAATATTCAGCACCGTGTATGTTCGAGTACCTTCCAGTTTGCACATTGCCGACGAATGGAACATTACTCCACCGGTCGCGCTGGTATATATATAGCTACTAAACTCGGCGCTCGCTCAGTCAGTCCCACACTAACAGTCGGCCAACATTTCAGCATGTAATGATCTCCGCACAAGTGCTCCTGCATGGCATCTACACACATCCAGGGCAGCTTCCCGAGGTCCATCACCACATCTCAGCCATAAGGCCCATCGTGTCTTCAGCTCCTGAGATCAGCTACATCCCGCGACTTACAAGGCTTGCGTCACCTTCAGTCCAGGGATCAGCTCACCACTTCATGGCACCCCGAAGCCCCACCGTGCTTCGCTGCCATGGAAACACGCTCCGCCTCGCCAGGACTACCTGCTGGTGGCTCAGCTCACCGAGCCACTCACCGTTCATCTCCGCGACTCAAAGCGTCGAGCAATGGCCTGGAAGATAGGTCATCTCCACCGCCATGGTGTCGAGCAACTCGCTGACCTTCACCACACCATCTTCCATCACCTCCGTGCGCCTGCGCATTTCATCTACGGCACTCCGCATTACATCATGTTACCGTTTCACCGACCCTCCGCTACGTAGCCCAATAAACTACTGACTTCATCCATCGACCGACGCCTTTCATTTCTGTCTCCCGCTCCCTCAAGTGCATGTATTCGGATGACAAAATTTCTGCGGGAAAACGGCGTGATGGTTAGTTAGTTAGTTAACATGAACAAGATTTGAATGGATGTTATTGTGGCATTCTTCGTTGACCGGACAATTGAAAATAAAATCAACTCAGAACCTCCTCAGAAAAGACATGAAAAGTGATGAAAAAATATATAAAAAATGTTCAATAGGTTACGTTAGGTTAGGGTTAAGGGCAATTTTAAAATTATCTTTTTCATAGCTTTTATTGACTTGAGAGAGGTGTTGAGTTGACTTGATTCTGAGTTGCATAACACGAAACCCATTTTTCATATCATTCGACTAACTAGCCGCTTTCGCAAAGTCCAATTTAGAAAACCCACAGTAAATAACAAACCGGCAAACAATCATCAAAATTGGTAATAAACTTAAGTCTACCCTCTCCAAGAACCTAAAATAATATCAATTAATTTGTATAGCCCAATTTAGAGATATTTCACCCCCAGTGAGCTGTTAACATTAACTTACTTACATTTTCGAATCGGGGTTGGCGTGCTTACTTTAAATTATTACACCTATTTATAGTGGTGTCCAAATACCTAACATGACGTATTTATAACCAACCCCACTTAAAGCTGTGTAATTAATAGGCCAGATTCAAGTTATAAATGAACAAGTAGCAAATATAAAAGACCATCAAATTTAAAGGAAATAAACATATATAAATCATGGATGTTTGTAAATTTAGATCATTTTTGATCAATTCTTTGCAGATGTAATGGATTTTCTAATTCAAAAAAAGTCTGAAAACATCACAATCAAAGAAAAAAAAAATTTTCTCTTTGCTGGTGTAAGTTTAGCATTTTTGATATTTTTTATTAATTTCATTTTAGTTTTTTATACATCTAAGTTTGCAAATTTCTAATTTATTTTAACTTACAAACCATATTACATTTTCTCTTGTGGCTTCTACACTACAATTCATTTTGAATCTACCAATTGGTTCAGAAAATTCTGACAGCGAGTTAAAAGGCACCAGCGCATCGAAGATATAAAAAGTTGACAACTTCAGATAAGAATTGTTTCGTTAACTGGACTCCAAGTGTATCTTTAATCCAATTTTGGTATCAATTTCGGAATTTTATCAACTTTGCAAGATATCAAAAAAAATTTTTTTTACGGAATTACAACAATTTTACTAGTAACCAAAAAGTAATCCTGCAAAGCGTGCAGGTTGTACCAGTTTATCTAAGGGTTTACCAGTTTATCTGCAGGTTTAACGGTTTATCTGCAGGTTATAACAGTTTAATTACAGGTTGAACCAGTTTATCTGCAGATTGTAAAAGAGTATCTTGATTACATCTTCAGGTTTACTAATTTTTATGCAGCTTGAACCAGTTTATCTGCTGGTTTAATCAGTTTATCTGAGGGTTTTAATAGTTTATCTGCAAGTTGAACCCGTTTATCTGCAGGTTTAACGGTTTATCTGCAGGTTGTATCAGTTTAATTGCAGGTTAAACCAGTTAATCTTCAAGGTGAACTAGTTTATACACGGTTTGTACCAGTTTATCTGCAAATTGAACCAATTTATCTGCAGGTAGACAGTTCACTGCAGATTTTATCAGTTTATGTGCAGGTTGAACCAGTTTATCTGCAGGTTGTACCAGTTTTTCTGCAGGTCGTACCAGTTTGACTGCAGGTTGAATTTATCTGCACATCGTACTAGTTTATCTGCTGGTTAAACAAGCTTGTCTGCATTTTGTACCATGTTTGTAGTTATTTGCAGTTACCCCCCAAAAGAAATATGCAATCATTATAATACATTTCCCTCACACGTGTAAAGAAAATAAAACGCAAGGAAAAAGTAGTATTTTGGAGGAAACTTTCACACGTATTTCGTGCTACTCATATTTTGTCTCACCATTATTTAATGTTTTATGAAGCGCTGTAATATTATAACGAACAAGGATTATAAGGAACATATGTTTATCGCCTTTTTTACCGTCACTTTACCGTTACCGTGAATCGTGATCCGTGACGCCGCTACCCGAATTTCTACCGATTTCTTGCAAACCTCCCTTAAACATTTGAAGTTTTTAAGTTCCTAAAAAATATATGTTATTTTTGAAGATAATATCCAGATATTCGTCACGCCGAAACGCAAATTATATAAAATTCCCTCGAAAGTGTGTCTCGTGTTTCTTTAAATGCTGTTTAATACAACCCCGCGAGATTTTGCTCTATTTTAAACGAGTCGTGTTTTATTCAACATTTTCAAAATTTTCGCATCGATTTTATCGCTTTAAATATTAGCGCGCTCCTCTAACATTCGTAATTGCATATCTCTCCATCTTCTTCTTTTTGTGCTCGGTTGCGGGGCCTTAAAGCGCTCATTCGTGGTTCGTTTCGCGTTTTGTTACACGTGTGGTATACGCAGCCCTATAAATCCCTAATTGAAACCGACGGATGTTGTAACGGTCTACCGGAATTTCGATTTTTCTCCGTATTTCGACGTTTGAATTTTAATTTATCTGTAACATATTCTGCGGTTCGCCTCATTGATCTTTCGACTGTCCCTCGATACTGTGGCGGAGTATCTGGTACACGAAACGTCCGGTCGCGGTTAAGCCGTGCTCGGTCACTGGCCGTAACGTAATTGTCCGAATTCCCTTTTACGTCCGTTCCGTTGATATCCGGCCTGATATCTAATTGTTAAATCTCCATAGAAAACTCTCTAAGTTGCGCCGCACGTTGAGTCTAGTGCCGGTTCTGCGGGCGCCCTATGGAACGAACCAGATACTTTTGCATTGAAAACTTTCATGCGGGTGAAAGGGATCCCGGAATGGCATTGAGATAGGAAATAATTAAACTATAAAATGAATGATCTCGCTTTGATCTCATTTTACTAAAAAAAACTCTCTTTTGTATAACGAGTCGAAATTGTATCGTTGTGTTTCAATTTTTTTATGAATTACCATATTATTGAAGATAATATTAGGTACGACTCTTCAAAAGAAAATTTGAAACAGCAAAAATAAAAAAAAGACATTATTTTATTATTACCGTAAAGATCCCCGATTACGGTATCGTGACGGCACATAAAAACATAAAACGTACGTTCTTTATTCTAATAATGCTGCAGCTCTTTCTAACACATTGAACAATGGTGAGACAAAAGACGAAGCACACAATATAAGTGTATAAATGTTTCCTCCAAAGTACTGCATTTTCCACTGGAGGAAACACATATATCTTATTATGGCTAGGCTTCGGCGCCGGCAATTGCGTTTCACTTTTTTTATGCGTGCGTGGGAATGTATGACAATAATTGTATGTTTCTTTGAGGGGTACAGACATACGTTCACCGTTTGTCTATTAAATAATAATATAATATTATTATTTAGTGTGTAAGAAATATGCAGATGCAGCATTATTTTCGACCGGTCAGTGGTTGAGTGGGCATCGCGTTTGGATCCCATCCAGGCGTCGCATTTTTTTTTTTTTACAGTGAATACCGCACAAGAATCTCAACTGCTCCCGTCTGGAGCCAGTGAGACTATGGCATCCCCATTGGGGTATGTTGTGAGGCTGAAGGTAGTGGGGAGGGGACGGAGGTGGGGAAGAGGAAGGTTGGGAAGTACCTGGCTATTCAGATCTGGTCACCAAACACGGCTAAAGCCATTTTCAAGCAACGTTTCAATTCTGAATGGTGGTCTTACACCAGGGCGATACTGATAGTATCTTCGACTCTGGAACATGCCGCAAATATACTATATATTATTTTAAATGAATTAATTGTGAAATAACACAAATTTATTTTTCATTAATTTTTTTATTAACCCCGATACAGGCGAACCCTAGTGGGGTTAATAATTATATGCTAAAAATATATGTACATAAATTGTGAAGAAGCAATAAATAAATAAATAAAAAAAATCAAATAAAATTTATTTGAGCATGCCGGGTTCGAACCCGCAACCTCCGGATTGTGAGTCAAGAGTCTTACCCACTGGACTACGGAGGTCATGTCGCATGTTCGATTCCCCGGCTGGCTAAGTCCTCCATCACAATATATAAATATATATTTAAGTATTTTGTATATATATTTAAGAACAAAAGCAAAACCATCAGCGCATTGATGTTTTTTGGTTTTGAATTTTTGGAATTCACTCACACTTCAATATTATCGTTGTAACTGTATTCCATACTTTCAAAATTATCGTCACGGCTAGTGGTCATGGTGTGATATGGAGAGATACAAGAAAATTGTTTCTTTTTCTTTGGAGGAAACAGACCTACGTACATTGTGTATTTCAACTTTTGAAAGAGCTGCAGCATTATTGTGAGGAACGTACGTTTATTGTCTTTTTTGTGTCATAACGGTACCGTAATCGTGAATCGTTATGGTAATAATAAAACCGCTCACACAGCTCTGCTCTATAGGTTAGTAGCGTAGGTTCAATTCCTAGATTCGACCTTTTTTTAAAATTTCTGTGTTAGAGTCGCTTATATTGTCTTCAATGATTAAATATCACAATTTTAGTTTTACTTATTAAATTATTCTAAAATAAAAAGTTATTACATTCGCTGAAGCGAAATTAAAATCCTATTTTAACAACAATTCTTAGACTTCTGTATTAGTTCTGTTTGTTTATAAATTACTGGTCGTCGAACTTTCTATTAAAAAGTTTAATTAACTTCTTTGGAAACGTGTTTAAGAACACTGGAAAATCTGTATAAAATTAAACGTATCTTTGATCACAAATTATATTACCTAAAGATTTTCTAGTAATAGATAAAACGATTAATAATTAGTTCATCACAACACAGATGTCATTGTCTAACGTAAAAATAATTATATCTGCAATTAACAAAGCAACATGCATGAGTAAAATCTACAATATCTGCTTTATGGAGGTAAACAGTTAATTTGTTCTTTTTTTCATTGAATACGTATTAATTTGCATTTATAACGATTTCTCTATCACCTTGTAAGGTAGGTAGCACCGTGGAAAAGTTTAGTTTAGTTATATAGTTTAGTTGTACTTAACAATAAAAATCTGAAACTAAAGACCAGTGTACAACACAATCTTCTCACGCCTCACAACAATCTCAAATTGTAGATGCCTTATTTCCTGGGTTCCTAGTAGTTGGGGCTCTTTCATCATAAAATATTTATCCTACGATAATGAATACAGCCAACTCTTCCGCCTATTGAGATACTGCAGCGCTACGGAAATGTTGCTGGAGGCACTATTCCAGAGCACTTCTCCGCCAACGCGTGGGGAGCTTATTGTGATGACGCATGCCACGTCAATCTAAAAAATACCATTATCACTCTCATGGCTGCCTGGATAGAGTCCCCCTGATGCCCTCTGAAGAAGGTCAGATATCCTCCGTAAACTAAAATAAACATGCAATATTTTTTATTAATTATTTAGTCTCTTTTTCATTATTTTATGCAGGTATTTTCATTTTGTTTTACTCAGTATTATGTACGGTATTGCATTGCACTACCCCCGCATACCTCTAGGAAGGAAATTGTTATTAGAACAGAGATGAAAAAGCAAACAAAACAATTTTCCAAAAAGGACCCTTTTACATGGCCATTAAAGTATACAACAACCTTCCACATGATATTAAACAAATACAAGATACGCTCAGATTTAAGTCATCACAAAAAACATTCCTTCTGAACAGGTCTCATTACACATTAAGTGAATACTTCACATAGGTACAACTGTTTTTATATTTATGTTTATATAATAAATTAAAACAAATTCACTTTGTATTACACCACTTTTATATTTATATTTCATTTGTGTTCAAATCTGTACAACATGTTAGGTTAACTGGAAGATATAGGATATATGTAAGTACCTATAAGTTATACCTTTTGTACTAAATGTAAATTTTGTACAATAAATGATTTTGATTTTGATTTTGATTTTGATTTTGATTTTGATTTTGATTTAGATTTTGATTTTGATTTTGATTTTGATGGCAGTGGTGCTTAACCTTTGTCCCTGTGAACATAAAGATCTAAGGTTGTCTCAGGGATTTAACGAATCATTCTCGTTTTATGCACAGAAAATGTGGGTATTTTTTAATTTTTTATTCATGTTTATTTAGGAAGCACACAATTGTGTATAAAGTAATTGAACATAAAATAGTGTATATAATTTAAATCAGTTAAGTTCCATTTATAATATTTAGTTGTTAATGGTTAATTATTATGTGATTTTTTAATAATTAAATAAAACATACAACGAAGTTGCACTCCCATGAGTCATCAAAACTCATGAATGGATCGCCAATTGGCACTTTTGAAAAGTTAAATCAACCCAACCCAATATGCAAACACAATATATGAGTCGTATAATTTTAATACCCGCTATATCCGATTTTTTGGCAAAATGATCTGAGTATGACATCTTGTTCATATTTTTGCGAGGAACAAGACTAACCTAAAGGTGAGTTTCAAAACCTCCCTTATCACGACCAAAAACCATGTTTAAGTGAGAAACAAAACCCGCTATATCATTCAAGAAGTTACTATCAAAACCCACTATATCGGAATTCAACCAATCAAGAGCACTTATTTTGCAAAGATGGCAGGTTTAGAAACACGCCCATCAGATTAGTTTCAAAAGCCTCTATATTCCATATATATCAAAATCCGCTATATCCATTTTATTTATCGAAATTACTTGAATGTTTCTAGACTAACATTGAAAAATGAACACTTTTCGAATGTACCTATATTATTCTAATTCATTACATAAAAATAAAAAAAAATTAATTTACGCTAGAAATGTGACAGTTTTTTTCGGTTTTCTCCGAATCAGTGAAAGAAAAGTTTTACAAAACATTTCACAGAATCAACATGCAGACACAACATATTATAAAGAATCACTTTACAAATATTTCACAGAAACATGTCTTATAAGATTTTATGAATTATTATAACCACTCATTTGTTTTATGTACTGTTGGTGTCAAAAAGTTAAAATAAAGTATCCTCCATGATGGTCTATAGAAATGCTTAAAAAAAACAAAATCAGGAAAATGCAATAAAAGGTACGGGCTCAAAAATATACAGACCTAACACAAGATGTTTACATACAAAATACATGACAAGATTTAAAAAAAGACATAAACTGCGCCTATCGTATTTGGAAGTTCAAAGTTTGGTACTTGGAGATAATCAGGATAGCTATCAAAACAGGGTTTGTACCTACTTATTACTTGTTATGAATCAAGTGGTAATTAAACAAATATGTAGGTGATAGGAACCGTGACGATCACTGCCTTTAAAGACAAGGTGTTAGGAAAATCATTGAAAAGGTAGTACAACTAAACATATTTTAGAGGTACAAAATTTATATTAAAATATCTACAGAAAAGGGACCTGAAGGAATGTAAGAGGCAATGGAAAACACAACCCTGAAGGTTTAGGAACAATTGCGGATATTTTACTCTTTTAATCCTTAGGGGCTAATATTTTTGGAAAACATACAATTATTCATTCAAGTATATCTTTGTTTACACCACTTTATTTGAGTTTTAAGAGGGTATTACCGAAGAAAACCAGAAATATGTCATTTTTAAATTAGATTTTAGACGTATTGACTCTTTTCCACAAAAAAATATAAGTTGATTTCTAAAGATTGTTCTTTTATCTAGCATTTGCAAGTTTTATATTTTGAGAAAAAATGTTTATTTTTAGTATAATAAGGTTAAACCATAGGTCGTTGGCAGATTTGTTAAGATTTTGTATTATACTACACCCATTTCAAATCATATGATCATGCAGTAAAATAAATCAATACATTATCTAGGTATCGCATGTTTTAGAATTTTAATTTTAGTTTAAGGGCCCGCAACCTGGATTTGTACCGATTTATTACATATTTCCCTTAAACACGGTAAGTTTTAAAGCTCTCTAAAAAAATATATGTTATTCTTGAAGATAATATCAAGACTTTGCTCGCGGCGAAACGCAAATTATATAAAATTCCCTCGATAGAAAAAAATCGCAAAGTATGCTCCAAAAATTATTATTACACGTTTGTTTCAGTTATTTTACAAGTATGAAAAAATTCACAGTGTTTCTTTAAATGCTGTTTAAGATAATGCCCGCGAGATTTTTGATCTATTTTAAACGAGTCGTGTTTTATTAAACATTTTTACAATTTTCGCATAGATTTTGTCACCGTAAATGTTAGCGCTCTCCTCTAACATTCGTAATTTCATATCTCTCCATCTTCTTCTTTTCGGGCCCGGTTGCAGAGCCTTAAATAAAATCATTAAAAAATATATACGTACATGTGTTTCTTGGCGAAAATTGATCCGTGTGTGTATTTATTTGCGCACCTACAAACTAATATATTTTAAATAATTTTAACATTCTTATTTAACTTAGACATTATTGAAAAATGATAAATACTTATAATCAAAAAATAATTACAAAAAGTATATTATTTTAAAAGTTTTAACATCACGCCTTTCAGCATTTTTGGATGTAGGTATAAATTAAAGCAAATTTGGAATGAAATAAAATCGATATTGCGTTATAATTTTAAAAAGCTGGTACGGAGAACAATTAATCTTTCTCATTGTAACCGCCCTGCACTATCGTAAGAACAACTTTCGACAAAATGTGGATTTTCGTCCACTGGCTGGTTAAACGCTCTTAAGCAAATTATTTTCTGACACAACCGTGCGTTCTTTAGGGTAGTGTAACATTCAGTTATTCTTTTACCTGGAGGAAATTCTCTCGAGGTAACTATACATTTTCTGTTTCGAGTCCTCCGACCCATCGTTATTTCTCTGCCCCTTTGAGTCTTCTCAAACGCAAAAGGATCATTTACTGAACTATCATTACATCGTTAGCATAAGAATATATTGGTACAAACGACAGGATTTCATATTATGAACCGAAAACAACGATGGACACAAAGTTAGCCAAGTATGATGTGTTATTGAAAGTTTGGAAAGATACCAGTATTTCGTGATTTAAAAAAAAATAAGTCTTCAATTTTGGATGGGGGTATGGGTACCGCCGCCCCGGGAACCATTTATTAGATAACTAATAACCTCCGCCATAGGCCACCCCAAGTGGTTCGCTACGTTTGGTTACTTAGCAGGGGTGCCCGGGTTCATGGGGTGAGGTTTGTCCGGATCTTGGCGGAGACTGGTTGAGGGAGACTTTGTGACCTTTCAACCAAAACTCTTTTGGAATATCCGCAGTGGGAGGGAAGGATTCGTACGTCCGTCACTTCTGGATCTACTGACTCTCAGATTCCTACCAACCATTCATACCTTATCCTTCCCAGAACTTTATCTCCTTCATTTCCTTTAAAAGATCCTCCACACAGCATCCCCTAAGATTACGTAGGCCCCATGGGAAAATATTTTCCTCAGGACCTCCAGTGTGGAGCTATTGGTACTTCATTGGTACTTCATGGTAGTATAACCTCTTATGCCGACGACACAGTACTTATTGAAAGTGGAATCACATGACAAGTAGTAAAACAAAAAGCAACAGAAGACATAAACATATTGAAACACTGATTTGATATAAATCTACTATCTCTTAATAGTGAAAAAACTCACGTCATTCCATTTGCAATTAAATCAAATGATGTTCCGGTATATTTTGATATAATTATACATGACAATTCTAAAGATCACAAAAAAAATAACTGTGAAATAAACTGTTCCACATTAAAAATTTCGAATAAAATTAAATACTTAGGAATAACAATAGACAAAAACCTGAACTGGAAAGATCAAATCAACCTTACCGTTAACAAAATAAGGAAATTAATTTACATATTTTTAAAAATCCGAAACTTTCTCTCATTAGAAAATCTAACATCAGTCTATCGTGTTATAGTACAGTCAAATCTCCAATACGCTGTAATATGCTGGAGAGCTGCATACAAAACAAATCTACTCCCTGTTGAAATTGTGCAAAGTCTAATAATAAAAATTATATTGAAAAAAGAGATTATCCGACTCACCTTATTTTTGAAGAATTTAAAGTATTAAAATTTAATGATCTAGTTCGAAAAAATATAATAATCCAAATAATAAAAGAAAAACAAAATCGTAGATTTTTAACTGAAAGTCGTACTCGTCAAAAACATATATTTCCGACACAAAAATGCAACACCTCATTTGCACAACATCATTATACATATCTAGGAAAAAAATACTTTAATAGCCTACCTGAAAAAATAAGATTAATCGAAGACGATAAATGCCTCCTAAAAGCAATCAAAGAGCAATTTAAAGTAAAAATACCAAATTGATAAAATTTATCATCATAACTTATATAACTTGTAAATTTGTTATTTATTAAGAATCTACCACAAGTAAATTATAAGATACAAAATATATTTTGTTAATATATTTTAAATATTTTCTAATCCCATAATCGTCCCTCTTCTAATCACAAGCGTCTGCTTCTTTCTATAGAAGAGAAATACCATAAAAAAAATAAAAAAAATGAAAAAAAAAATCAGTGAAATTGTAAAAAAACCAGAATATGGGTGTTCATAAAGTTATTTGGTATTTGATTCAAGTTAATAAAATATACTATTTTTGAAATCTCTGCTGCGCCCATAACTAGTTTAATATCTAGGTTATTATGTTTTATTTCAAAATACGATAAAAAACATTTCCATGAAAATCTATTCTAGGAATTGTATGAAATCATTTTTGTATCAGGAAAGCTATAAAACCAAAATATATCCGCTTCATGCTGCCCATATGTAAATATATTTTTGCCGGCAATAATACGTACGAGTGGCACTTACGATTATTTTGAACTGTTTCCTACTTCAGTATTTTAATTCCATCCCCGACAAACACTCGAATGCGGTATAAATTTGCTCTAAAAATATATTTCTTTATTTACCTATATGGCTCGTGTACTGATTTTATACGCATTACGAGTATTCGCATATGCATTCCAGATAAAACGCCATTTTTTCCGCAGTTTTGCACATTTTATAGTAGAGAGGCTATTCAGGAATAAATTATTAATAATCCGTGATTGCCGGGATCGATAAGCCACTACTAGTAAATTAATAAAATTGAACGAATGGTATCGAATTTTTGTTTTAAAAATGCATGTTTTCATTTTAGGCTGCTGTTTTCCTTTTAATATTCGTAAAAGTCAGACTAAAGTATAATTGCGACATCTATTACAGACCTTGGTCTCTCTCTAGATAGCAAGCTTTCTTTCGGGGAACACGTGTTATATTAAATCTCTCAAACTATTTGGTTTCATTACCAGAATTACCACACTTACCTTTTACTTACATATTAATTAAAAATCTGATTCTCTCGCAGACTAAATCCTATAGATGTATGTATTTGTCTATTTTAGTGTCGCTGTTTCGCTCGTTTCATCGAATTTAAATCACAACGGTGCTAAGAAATTTTCACTTCAATATTGAAATTTTAAATTTAAAAAATAGATAATTCCAACAAGATATAGTTACTCATTATATATAGGTATATCTGCCCTCCGCAGCTCATAAAGCCTTCCGCAGCGTCTATCTGTCTGTTCGCGATAAACTAAAAAACTAATGAACGGATTTTCATGCGGTTATCACCAATTGGAGTGGTTCATGAAGAAGGTTTAATTTTTCAAGGTTTTGTATAAATTGGTTGAAATATATAATCAGGAGCGGTTCTTCACAGGGGGACAATGGGGACAGTCCCCACCAGTTACACTCGAAACCTACTAAAGGAAATAACAGTCGATTCTTTGTCTTCACCAAAATGAATGATTTCTTTAAACATAAAAGTAATTAACATTTGCAGAAATAAAGTACATAAAATATTCCGGATGATTTTAAAAGACTCGACGCGCGTGCAGCGAACAATGTACGGCGCATGAGAATAGCGGGTGTATTTCTTAGTGCGCAGAATCTAATGCGCACTTAGGGGACGATCCGAGCTATCCCCGTAGATTTCTTGCGTTGTTTCGCGATCGTATGCAACTGCGCATGCGCACTCGTATGTGAATTCAAATACCATGGGGACAATTCTTTGAATCCCCTATGAACTATTTGTTTGCGGAGTTACGGGCGGGAATCACTCGCATTCAAATTAAGTTCGTTATCAATCTTGCAAGAAAAAGCTTTATTTTTATTGTACTATCTTACAAATTGGTATCTTAATATACCTGTATACAAATGGATACTTGTTTATTACTGGGTTTAGATATCCGATTAGCAAGATTAGACCATAATTTTTTTTTTGATAAATTTTATATTATATGGGTGGTGAGATTACGGTACAGTACGTAAAAAAATATCGATTCTCACCACCAAAGAAGTGCTCGAGCCGCCACTGTATATACCTAATATATAAAGGAGAATGTCTGTGTATGGTGGACGAGTGGGCGGTGTGGATTTGATTTGAATGCAGTTTATGCCGAGGTTGTTGAAATTCTACGCCGAGGTTGATAAAATTTTGCACATTTGATTTCTTAAACTCTATGTAAAGTCCGGGCATCGCCAGGGACTTCAGCTTAAATGAAATGATACATATGATATTTCATTATATTTAATCTAGTTTCTGCGTCAATTCCTTTGCTGGCAAGTCATCCATCATCGCGCAAGCAACATTTTCCACTTATATTGATGGTAGTAGGAGTAATCTAAACAGTCAAGTTTTTCATAACCCGAGAACGTATTCCTTATTTTAAAAAAATATATATTTTCTTATCAAAAATGCATCACATCTGCTTGAAGCTTTCTGTCCAAAGTTCAAAGTCTGGAGTCGAGTGAAGTGAATAAGTATTCTAAGATCGAACAAAAGCTCTGCCGGGAAACATCTTCTCCCTCGGCCAGTCGCTTTCCGGTGATGGGCAAATACCGAAATAATGCCAGCCGTTTCCAGCCTTGCCTGGCTCCCTGGCTGCCTGGCTGCGAGGGGGAGATATTTCAATTCAAGCAGAGGACTAAGCCATTCCTCCCATGTAAGTCATTGTTGCTCCGCTGAAATTGTTTCGACGGAAACTTTGGAAAATGGCTACTTTATTGCTTTTTGCTGTTAAAGCGTTTGATTCAAAATGGGAGTAGTTTTAATTAGAAAGCATTTTGTAATTTTTACAATTAGTTAATATATATTTGGTATCGAATAGTAATTTCCTACTTACATACGGACCTTTAACCAGCGTGCTGCCGAGAATCCACATTTCGTCGAAAGATGTTCTTACAATTGTACAGGGCGGTTCCAATGTGAAAGATTAATTATTCTCCGTACCAACTTCTTAAAATTATAACTCAATATCGATTTTATTTCATTCAAAATTTGCTTTAGATACATTAAAAAATGCTGGAAGGCGTGATGAAAAAACTATTAAAATTATGTAAGTACTTTTTGTAATTATTTTTGTAAGTATTTTTAATTTTTCAATGATGTCTGAGCAATACAAGAATGTAAAAAAATCTTAAATATATTGGTTTGTAAGACAAACTAACTAATAAATAGACAAACTGAAGTATTTTCGTCTCAAAACACGTGCGCGTATCTTTTTTTAATGATTTTATCTAAACTAAATTAAAATTCTGACACATAGCTTTCCCAGATAATTTTATGATTTATTTTACTGCATGATTATATGATTTGGAATATGTGTTGTATAATACAAAATTTTGTTTGAAAATTTAACAAATCTGCCAACGGCCTACGGTATAACCTTATTATGCTAAAAACAAACCCATTTTCTCGTAATTTAAAACATAACACTACCAGATAAAAGAAGAATCAAAAATTTCAAAATTTTCGGAACCGCCAACTATAATGTATATAATAAAAAATATATTCTGTCACATTTTCACAGATCAATGAACATAAGTATAAAGCCATAAGAAACAGGCCCTTATTTATCCAATCCGTGCCAAATAGGCTTAAGAATATTACATGTGCCTTATTTCTAAAGCTTGTGATCCGCAAAAGCAAACACCCACAGAATCTGCTTTTGAAACTCTGGAAAAGAAATACACATGTCCCGAGAAGAATGCTCTTTATATTTCTTTTATGCTGTCAAAACCAAATCCCGCAAGCAAAAACAGAAACGTACAACCTTTGTTATCGCGCCGCATTTCTCGGGTCTTCGCGGGGATGCTGAGAATACTTTAATGGTAGATCTGACCTGGCGGGGTCTCGGGGACTCGGGCAATCGGAGACCTAGGGACCTAGGGAGGGAGGAGATATAATAGAAAGGATAGGTTGAGTTTCTTCGCTATTCAACGGCGTGGAAACATTGCAAATCCAGCGTTCTAATATAGCGACCAATGAAAATATTGACCACTTTGCTATCGTAGAGATGAGTGTCATTATTTTTTGTCGCCAAATTAGTTGTAAAAGGAAACCCTTTTTGCTTTCGAGGACTCAAAGAGGGCGGAGAAACAATTAGTTGAGTTCTCCGTTCTTGTGTATGGGTTAATGTTATTTATCATCCACTTTATGATAAACAAGAAAATTTTCTTTTTACGATGTATTGTGAAGGTACACCTATTTTTTATAATATTATATAAAGTGGCAAAATACTTTTGATTAATTTTAGTTTAATATCGACCTAGATGATTTATTTATTTTATAATAACGTAAATAAATAAAATTGACGGTAACACTTTTTTTCTAACTCCACACAGGAAGCCGTGAGGAAAACAATTTCCCTAGAGATCTGTGTCACCTTTGAGGACGCGGTGTGTAGGGTATTTTAGAGGAAAGGAAGGAGGTGAAGTTCTGAGAAGGAAAAAGACGTGAGGGGTGAGGGATGGGTGGAAATTTGGGGGTTAATGTGTCAAAGTAATGGACATATGAATCCATCTCTTCCATTGTGGTATAAGGCGATGGGGAGAGAGAGTCCGGCTGGAGACGTGAAAAGGTATCCTTCTACCAGTCTCTCTCGATTCGGCTAGACAGACCTCACCCCATGAACCCGGGCTCCCCTGCTAAGATACCAAACGTAGGGAACTACTTGGGGGGGACCTAAGGCAGGGTTGTTCGTTATTCAATAAATGGTTCCGCCTCCAAGGACAAACCTCACCCCATGAACCCGAGCACCCCTGCTAAGTCATCAAACATTGCGAACCACTTGAGGTATCGGTTGTCCAATAAAATTTTCCGGGCGGCGGTATCCATACCCGCCTACAATATTGAAAAATATTATCATGTTCTTAAATAATATATTGTAATAATGGGTTTAACCTTCAAGAGTTGTTTTAACAAGGTTATTAAAAATCTCAAAATTCTGACAGTCACAGACATACGAGTTTATAACGGAGTTATGCATATTAGTGCGATCATCTATAGTCAAGTTCCCACAGAAAAACTCATCACATGAAAACGCCACAAGATTCGCAAAAAAATATTAATACCAAAAGCAAACAAAACAATATTCCAAAAAGGACCATATTACATGGCCGTTAAAGTGTACAACAACCTTCCACATAACATTAAACAAATACAAGATACACACAAATTCAAATCGTCACTAAACGCTTTCCTTATAAACAGATGTCATTACATTACCCGGATTTGTACCGATTTATTACATATTTCCCTTAAACACGGTAAGTTTTAAAGCTCTTAAAAAAATATATGTTATTCTTGAAGATAATATCTAGACTTTGCCCGCGGCGAAACGCAAATTATAAAAAATTCCCTCGATAGAAAAAAATCGCAAAATATGCTCCAAAAATTATTATTAACACGTTTGTTTCAGTTTTCAAAATTTGAGCACGACCAGCAGATCAGCAGAAAGCTGACTGCATGCCCGCATGGCAGCAGGCAATTCTGGTCGCTTGCGGGCTCAATAGATCGCAATTTCTGCAAATCCAGTCTGCAGCCTCTTACCAGACCTGACGGCTTACTTGCAAACACCGCCACCGAAAAGGCTAACTTATTAGGTAAAATTTTGCGGATAACTCAACCCTCGATGACCAGGGTACTCTCCCGCCGTCGGTTCCTCACTGCGGTTTTCGTACTTCAGGCTTTCGTACTTTCGAAAAAGCTGAGGATCAGGCATCGGGAAGTACTCCATGTTTTACGAGGGCTTGATGTTAATAAAGCTAGTGGGCCTGACGGAATACCTGCCCTGGTACTACAGAGGTGCGCTGCAGAAATAGCTCCAATTTTGACGAAGCTCTTTAAAATGTCCCTGAAGTCTGGCTCTGTGCCCTCTGGTTGGAAAAAAGCGATTATCCATCCTATTCCAAAGAAGGGTGACCGCTCCAACCCGGCCAACTACCGCCCCATAGCGATCACATCAGTTCTGTCTAAGGTGATGGAACGTGTGATCAACGACAAACTGCTCACATACCTCGAGAAGAACAAAATTATTAACGACCGTCAATACGGATTCCGGCGGAACCGCTCGTGCGGTGATCTTCTCGCGTATGTGACGCATGTTTGGGGGCGATGCCTGGAACGTTTCGGTGAGACCCAAACGGTTGCACTGGACATCTCCAAGGCCTTTGACCGGGTTTGGCACCGAGGACTTGTCAACAAACTGCATTCTTATGGACTTCCCGCATCCTTGTGTACTTGGATTGCCGACTTCTTGAGGGAGAGGTCGATTCAGACGGTAGTCGATGATTTCACCTCTTCCTCACACTCGATAAATGCTGGCGTCCCGCAGGGATCGGTTCTGTCTCCGACTTTGTTTTTGTTGCACATCAACGACCTTTTGTCATGTGCACCAATTCACTGTTATGCGGATGACAGTACAGTTCATGATAGCTTTTTGTTTGACAAGCCCCCAAAGGGCTTACAAACTCCAACAGCTCGTAGGGCTTTGAAGCAAAGGATGGACGGTTACCTCGAGAGTGTTTTCTCTTGGGGTAAAAATAATCTCGTTTAATCTGCGTTGGGAGGCACACATCAATTCTACAACAAAAAAACTTCGCAAACTATGCTACATTTTCTACTCTCTCAGATCTATTCTTAACTTACGAACACTGAGATGTGTTTACTTTGCACTTTTTCAATCAATTGCTACGTACGGAATTGTGGGATGGGGTGGGTGTGCAATGTCAATTCTATATCCCATAGTCTTAGTTCAAAAACTTCTGCTAAGGATAATATTCAAATGTAACCCATCACACCCATCAGAACCACTTTTTAAAAAATTCACAGTGTTAGACATTCGACAATTATATATAAAGACAATTCTCATATTCCTATGGAAAAATGATTTGATGGAAAAAACACAAAACAAAATTCACACTCGGTACTCGTCACACCTAAAATGCATAATTCCTACGACTAAAACAACTTTCGCACAGCGACAGTTCTCCTATATTGCCCCCAAAATGTTCAACTCATTGAGTATTGATACTAGGAAATCGAAAACTGATAAGCTTTATATCATAAGTGTACAGGATTGGTTATTTACAAAGGGGAGGAACTATTTTAAAGAATGCCTGAAGTCTACAAATTAAGTTAATTTGTAGAAATTAATTAATTTTTAATTAGTTTTAATTTTTTTAAATTTTTTTTTAATTTTTAAATTGTCTATACTTGTTTTTATTTATCATAGTAACATATCCTGATGAAGACAACATTGTTGTCGAAACATGTTGATATTGTTTTAAATATAGTGGTTTTATACAAAGTAATAAGTTATTCATTATATAAGTTAATTTGCTTTATTTTTATTATTTTTATTTTATCATTTTTATTTTACTATTTTTATTTTCTTTTAAATTAAAATTTAAAAAAAAAAAACTTTTAATATTTATCATAATAATATTTATATTTGGATGACTTACTTTCAAAGGGGAGGAACTATTTTAAAGAATGTCTGAAGTCTAAAAATTAAGTTAATTTGCTTTTTTATTATTATTTTTTCATTATTATTATTTTTTTTTAAATTCAAATTAAAAAAATAACTTTTGATAATTATCATAAAAATATTTATATTTTTATGACTTATTTTCAACATCTCCACAAGAAGAGTCATTCATTTATTCATTTATTTATCTAGTTATCATGTATTTATGTACCTATTTTACTTAAGCAATACATCAGCCTACAATAAGAATGTTTTTTTATTACGCACCAGATTTAAATGTCCGGGTTAAATTTTCCCCCCAAAAAAAAAAAAAAAAAGAAGGAAAAACTAAACCCTTTCATATACTTCCCCAAATGATCATCTAGTGAATCCACGTTATGCAATTGCACTATATAAGTATTATAAATACAAAACAATACAAGAACAACATGTCAACCTACTAGAGACCAAATGGGAATATAATTCACCGACTCCAGATATTTTCATATCAGAGGGTTCGGCTCTGTGGCATTTCTAATTGAACCTATAAATCCTACTGATCCCTCAATATAAATATTTAAAAAATCTTTTGTAATCCTACATGTATTTAAAATTACTGCTTTTTGTATTTTTATATACAAATTCTTTGACAAATCTAATATGCTTAAATTTTGAATCAGATTCCTAGGTATTATGCCAGTGGCTGAAATAACAAATGGTAATATTTTTATAGTCCGAGAATGCCAAATTCTTTTAATCTCATTTCCTAAATCTGTATATTTTCTAATTTTTTCAGAAACAGTTTTTTGAATATTACAGGAATTTGGAATAGCTACATCAATGATGTAAGTTATTTTTTTAATTTTGTCATGTAAAACTATATCAGGTCTATTATGACTAATTGTTCTGTCTGTTAGTATAGTTTTATCATAATATATTTTATAAAATTCATTTTCTATAAATGAATTTGGTTCATATTCATAATAAGGTACTACATTACGGCAATCAATCAAGTTATGTTTAATTACCAAACTTTGGTGAATTATTTTTAAAACCTGATTGTGCCTAAATGTATACTCGGAAGGCGCTAATATAGAACATCCCGATATAATATGTTCTATAGTTTCGGGAAAAGCCAAACATTTTCTACATAAATCATCAATTTGATTTATATCTTTGATTATATGCTTTCTATAATTTTTAGTATTAATGACTCTATCTTGAATGGCAAGCATAAATCCTTCTATTTCTGCGCTCAACTCTCCAATACTCAACCATTTGTTTGACGAAAGTTTGTCAACATACGTTTGGTTGAGATAATTGAAGTGTTTTGCGTGAATAATTTTATTTGACCAGGAATCTAATAATTCCTGGTTAGTATTTATAAGAATGTTGGCATTCTCCTCATATAAATTTAAAGGTGTAATATTTCTATCTGCCTTGCAAATTATTTTGTGCATTTCTGAGCTATTAGCTTTCCTATGGAAAAAATTTCTAAGCATTTCTACCTGATTGTGTTTCAAAGATGTTATTTTGACTACACCTCTACCTCCTAAATTTCTAGGTAAATTAATTCGTTCTATAGCTGAATTTGGATGATGGCAATTAAATTTTGTTAACGTAGTTCTAATTAATCGTTCTAAACTATCTAAATCTGTATTGGACCATTTAATTATGCCAAATGAGTACGTTAGTAGAGGTATTGCCCAAGTATTTATTGCTTTTACTAAATTTTTAGCAGATAGATTGCATTTTAAAATTTTTCTGATCCTAGTTTGAAATTTAATCCTAATATCATTTTTAATACTAGTGTGATCTAATCTATTCGATTGCGGGTATCCTAAATATTTATAAACCTCATCCCCTTTCATACTTTGAATTTTGAAATGTTTATTATTATATAAATATTATGTACTTAATTGACAAACCACTTAAAGAATTCGTTGTCATACAAAAACATTTTACCTAACCAAACTATAGGTATATTAACCAATAACAATTCTTACATTTATACAATTATATACATAAATCGACTACCATAATACGGGCATGTGCCTAGCGTGGTAGTCGAATCACCTGTAAAAACTGTATAAAAATTTATATGATGAATAAAGAAAAAAAAAAAATAAATAAATAAATTTAATGTTTCAAAGACCCAATCTTGTCTGAGTACGTCTAAAAGGGATCGAAATGAAAATCTAGTCTCTTTCAACGGAAGCAATCTTCCGAACAGGCCCTCCATTGATATGCTTGGTGTAACCCTAAGTGACCAGCTCAGGTATGGGGGCTCCATCGAAGCCAGAGTAAAGTTAGCCTCCCAGAAACTGGGCGTGCTGTATAGGGCCCGCAGATACTTTAATAGTGCACAACTGCTAACCCTGTATAAATCACAAGTGCGCCCCACGGTTGAATTTGGCAGCCACCTCTGGTCTGGAGCTCCAAAATACCTGGAAAATACCCTCGACTCTGTGCAGAAACGGGCGGTCCGTTTGATAGATTCTCCCATCTTAACAGACGGATTGCAATCTTTAGAGCACAGACGTCGGGTGGGAATGCTATCCTTGTTCTACCGGTATTACAATGGAAGATGCTCCGAGGAACTAGCATCATTGATCCCTTCGGCACCGGTGCATAGACGGGAAACACGCCAAACGCGTGCCCAACATTTGTACACGGTTGACATTTGTCACATGAGAACGGGTCGTTTCTTCGACTCGTTCTTATGTTCAACAGCTCGGCTGTGGAATGATTTGCCGGCCTCTGTGTTTCCTCCTTCCTACAACATAGGTCTCTTCAAGACCAATGTTCATTCCTTCCTCTCCTCAAAAAGACCCTCCACACAGCATCCCAGATGACATAGGCCCTGAGGGAAACTATTTTCCTCAAGGCCTCCTGTGTGGAGTTAATGTAAAAAAAAAAAAAGTTATTTTACAAGTTATGTGTATGAAAAAATTCACAGTGTTTCTTTAAATGCTGTTTAAGATAATGCCCGCGAGATTTTTGCTTTATTTTAAACGAGTCGTGTTTTATTAAACAACTTCGTAATTTTCGCATCGATTTTGTCGCTGTAAATGTTAGCGCTCTCCTCTAACATTCGTAATTTCGTATCTCTCCATCTTCTTCTTTTCGGGCCCGGTTGCAGAGCCTTAAGTGAATACCTCACATAAATGAAACATCTATTTTTATTTGTATAACATTATAATATTCTTCTTTGTATAAACATTATAATTTAACATGTATGAGGTTAGCTGGAAGAAATGGGGTCTACCCATAAGCTACACGTTTTGTATTTTTAATTTATACAATACATATTTTTTGATTGATTTTGATTGAATGAAAATTGGGCAAATAAATATTATGTGGTAATAACATTTCACTAATTTTAATTATGAAATCTGTGTTGTGTTATTTACGTGTTCCAAGTTTCAAGGGGAATATAATTAGGCGCATAATTAATTACGTATTATTAATGAACAAGTAGTTCTATGAATAGTAATAGTTTATCTGGTTAACATGAACGGGAAAGTTTAAACCGAGAACTTTGACGTAATTAAAATTACCGCTGGATTAAATCGTAACGTATTACCTCAGATTAATAATGCTAATGTATGTATTGCGACTCATAGTATACGTTTCATGTAATAATCAACTTCATTAGGACTAAGCCTGTATCTTGATATACATTTTAACAATAAACTCTTTTTTTTTAACCACTGGAGCGACAGCCGAAATTTAAACTTTTTTCTCGGATTGCTCGAAAATTTTTGGTGACCGTTTTAAATATTTTCCGCCCACCTTAAAAAAATCCTACCTCCGAATTTAATTATGGAAATACACAAACTGATTACAGTTCTATATAGCCAATGAATTCACTTCAATTGATTATCACATATTCGTAGGATTTATAAAAAAAATATTACAAAATCGTAAAAATTTGGAATATACATATATTCTCAGGATTTCCTACCTATAACTCTCGTGGGAAGTTCAATTTTGCGTTCACATTAAATATTTTCTATGAAATTTCTTTTAAATGGTCTATTTGTTTGTCACAATCTTCGAATATGTATTACAAAACTGAATTTCGATAAGTTGTTTTGATAAGTGTTTAATGTTCACTTTGTGATGTATTGCATTAATCACCAGTGCAAATAAGAAAATATCGTAGCCTACCCCTTTAATTTTAAAAGAAAATACCAATTACTTATAAAACGGACACACTTGCGACATCTATCGGATCAAAGTAAATTGAATTCTTGTTGAGAGTAGGGATCTATAAATTAAACAGATTGAGATGAATATTGGTAAAAAAAATCACAGATGGTATTAAAAATCGTCACGACGCAGGGGCATTCCCTTTCTATTAGGCCGGAAAATAAATAGTGGAAACTGATAGCCAATCAGGGCGAAGCAGAAAGCTATAAAAAATTTAAAAAAAACAATCACAGAGTGAAGGGCGTATTCATATTTTGAACAAAGAGATGAACTTTAGACTAGGCAATAAGTCAGAGATTTATGGGAAAATAAATCGTCATCAACCGAGAGATCACCGCGCTATAATGTAAACAGGGTCTCACGCTCGGTGCATCTGGTACAATGACCCTAGATGTAAAGTAAACAATCGGTGCAATGGAGGTATCGACAACCGCAGTTAACGAACAAATAAATCCATATTATGTTGAAAAAAATTATGCAAGAAAATAACAAGAAAATTATAATAAGAGGAATATAAAGAAAAGACGTGGAAAACATAGGAAAAACTACTGTAGGGATATTCAATTGTATAACGAGTACGTGAAAACCAAAAGGAGGCCAGATTCAGAGGAAAACGTACGTTTGATATTTAAAAGGAAGAAAAACGCTGGAAATTAGGAATGTCACTTTTAGATGAAGCAATAAAGTCAGGGAAAACGATTTGAAAACAAAATCTAATGGAAAAAATGGACGTTTAAACGGAAGTGTTTATTGAACAATATAAGATTTCGACTTAATTTTGCATTTTCAGACGAGTTTAAATAGATATCGTTATATATTTGAGATAGGGTGGTTATTCTAGTTATATTACGTTAGATAAAGTCAACGGAAGGAATTGTTTTACGTCAATTGTTTGAGGAGAATTCTATGGGAGATAGGATAGATTGGTGAGGAACGATAACGTTATACGGGTTGGCGATCTCACACATTTTTTATTTATTTTTTTTTTTAAAAAAGAAAGACAAACATTCCCGGGTTACGAATAACCCAACAATGTTTGAAAATCTCCTACTACCACCACAGAAAGCCGAAAATGTTGCTTGTGTTGTGATGGAGGACTTAGCCAGCCGAGGAATCGAACACGCGACGCTCGGGTGAGACCCAAGCGCTATGCCCACTCAACCACTGACCAGTCAATGATTCTGTTGTTTAAACAATAAGAAAACTGACATGATTCTAGGTGATTAAACCCATTTTAATGGCTTTTGGCACAATAAAAATTATCATTGGCCTTATGAACGGTTTACATTAACTAAAAACGATTATATTTTATTACCCTCGAATAAATGCTGAGTTATTGATCAGTACATCGAAACCCAGACATAAACAGATGTCAAATCGTAAATTAATGTGGATTTTTAGTAAGACGGAGACGGAATTTGGGGGACGACCCATATGAAGTAATAAAATTGACATATATTTAAGGGCCAAAGTGGAAGTATCTCCTATAAAAATGTGAAAAATGATATTAATTAATAACAAATAGAAAATGAGATTTTCTATTGAGGTAGCAAACACCAAAAAACGATATGGATAGGAGAGTAATGTACGGTGAAATTATGGGGGAGTAGATACGACAGAGGAAAGCAAGAAAAATCTTAAATTAACAATGAAAAAAAAATAAATACGGCTTGAAATATAAAAATTGATAGGGATTTGGACAATAACGTGAGAATAATGGAGGGAATTCGTAGGAAGAATGTCGTGAATAAAAGGGAAATAAGAGAAAAGGGAAAATTCAGATATTCAGGGTTTTGAATAGAAAGATTCATACAAGTACCAGTAAAATGGAGTGGAATTTATTAAAATTACAATTCGAAATTGCGTAGTAAAGATTTCGACATGCATTTGATCATGATTTGCGAGAGATGCGGAAAAATTGAGACGTACATATAGCTATCAAAGATGGACCTTTTACGAATTATGAAAAAAAAGGAACACAAAATCATGAAATTCAAGCAAATTTTATATGAACAGCGAGACAAAGGAAATTAGGGGCCAGCTAACAGACATTAACTGAATTCGGGCCTTGAAGATATGGTAACGTGAGACAGAAAGCAATGATACCATGGAAAAAGGACTTAAGTAACATTACTCGATAATAGTGAAAGAATTTCAAAAGATTACGAGTTGATAGACATGGGATTGTTTTGTCACAGGAAATTCAGATACAATCTTTTGGACCTGAGAGGGGGTATATCAATGGGAACAGACGTCATTTGAGATCAGTCAGCGCGGGTTTTTGAAAAGTTGAAGTTGGTGAGACGCGACGATACGTTCGGTAAATTACTTGTGGAAAAATTCTAAGTGATTGGAATTGTGGACTTAGAAAGATTTCATATTCAAACCAGTGACTTATAAAGAATTGGGAATTAAAATCAGTGAAAATAAAAATAAAGAGTTCGCTTTAATTATTTGTGAAAAGTTAAAAAGTGATGTGATAATTACAATTTGCTTTGTGAAAAATTCGGTTTTTATAATCAATAAATATTGTATTTTTGGGAAATTTCGTGAAAAATCTAAAATCTATGAAATAGATAAATAAAGTGATTAATTTATAAATTTAAATTGTGTTGGTGAAAAGTGTTGTGTTGTATTTGGCAAATTTAAAAACAGTGTTTAGTTAAATTTTAGGATTTAATACTTGGAAAAATAATCATATCAGTAATAGTTCTTTTAAATAAAGTGCAAATCGAACGTAATAATTTATCACAGGATTAATCTAGTATTAGATAAAATATTAATAATAAATATGGACTTTAGAATAAATAATACAAATTATTAAATTGTTGATAAATGAGATTGTGGTAACTTAATAATAGTAATTATTTCGGAAAGTTTAAATAAATAGTAAAATACGTTATCTTGCTGCAAAATAAAAAAAAGTTCGGTGACAAACAAAAATAAAGATAATAAATCTCTTATTTCGTAAATAATCGTGAATCATTAATTAATTTGTTAAATTAATTTTAAAAGTGTTAAGTTAACCAACGAGTTTTGAAAATATAATACATTTTGATCAATAAAGATTAGTCATCAATTAATTCAGTTTAGATTCAACAAAATAGCGGAATAATAAATCGAAAGGATTAATTTAGATTTAGTTAGACAATAGCTAAATTAGTTAGGAAAAATATATAAACAAAAGGGTTGGTCGTGTAGCACCCGACAGGAGTTGACGTTTTGGGGTAAGTTACATAATGTATAAATATTTTCAGAGACATGGACGAGGCAGAGGGCAGCTGGGCGTCGGTATAAAAATTTATATTATTACGACAAAATATTACTTGATTCAATTCTGTGCTATATATGTATATTAAAAAAAAAATAATGTATATAAATATGTTTGTTAAATTATACTTGTATATATGTATATATATATTTATATATTCCGGAAATAAAATATCTCAGAGAGATATTGCACAATTATGATTAAATGTTTATGACATATGTATGTGTTATATCTGTTTATATTGATATGTTATACATATATAAGTAATTGTATATGTATTTGTAATTGTATATGTAATTGAGATATCGCGATTTTAAAGTTTGAAGATGAAGGAAAAATCAGAATTTAATATTTTTAAGATTCTATTTGCATTACTTCATTCTCCCATGTCTTCCTAATAACTTCCAAAAATTATTTTTAATTTTTGATGATCATTAATATATTTAAAATGGTTTTAAAGGGGGGGAAGGTGGCTCAAATGTAGTTTGGTGACTTTTGCTTGTTAATAATCTGGACAGTAATAGCTAATAGAGGAACAGTGAAAGGTAGGGATATAAGTTATAATAAATAAAATGTGGTTAATAATAAGTTTTATTTCAGTCAAACATGTCTATCCGCGTATAAAGACTTATGCTTGTTGAGATTTTATCGAAAGTCATGCAGTGAAAAATAAATAAATCAGATTTACGAAACATTTTACTAACTAAAGTACTCTCGTGACTTGTGCATATTAAAGAACATAATTTTACGCATCGGGTGGCATACTCAACTCAAAACTGCCTTTTTCGGGGTTGGTGACTTTTGCCTGAACGGCGACGATATACTGTATAATAAATTAGCAGACGGGGCTTCGATCAGATATAAAGTGAAACCAACACAATGAGAAAAAGTGAACTAATTAGGGCAAATTGGTTAATGCATAGTGTAAACAAAAACAAGTGTCATTCTACGTACTTATCCGAAAGTGTGTTATTGGGCTAGTGGGTCACCAAGTCAGTGACAATTTTGTTTATGAGTTCGAAAGTAAAATAAACAATTGACATTCTTAATTGCTTCGGGCTAACATTACTACGATACTGAAATACAAAAGGATTAAAACAATTTATATAAAATGAAATTAGTATTTATTTTACAAAAAAATAAATCATCTATTTGAAACATTTGGAAAATCACGGGTTAGTTGAAACAAATTTGATTTGCAGTTTACATGAAAACATCTGAAGTTCGGGGGCGATACTTCTACAAGTGTCAAACATTTACATGAAAATATTGAAAAAAGGATCACGGAAAAATAGCAAAAATGGATGGAGGAATTACAAAGAAAAAAAAAACAAAAAATGGGATAGAAAACTTACACTTATAAATCATTTTGAAACATTTGAAAATAAATGGATTTATTATAGCTGGACTGATGATAGGTACATCAAACATTTGAAAAATCACGGGATAGTCAAATAAAAGAGTATTGAAGAACTAAATGGAAGATTCAAATAAAATTTTATAGATTAACTACTCTCCTAGGTAGCAATTAGTTACATCAAACATTTGGGAAATCACGGGCTAGTTAAAAGGGATATTGAAGAATTACATGGAAAATTCGAGGAGAATTTATGAAATAATTACTCTTATAAGGTATCAATCATTTACATGAGACAATTGAAAAATCACGGGATACCAAAATCTATATCAAAGAGTTGAACCTTGGGGGAAAATTTAGAAAAACAGTTCAACAATAGGAGGCAGTGGTCGCTCCTTAAAAACAAGGACCATTAACCAAGCACATAATAGAGATGGCAATCTCTTAAATAAAATTGTCAGCCAAACAAATCAAACCCCTGGAGTTATTAGCTCTCCATCAATAAAACTAATAAGTATTCTTAGTTTATTCCTATATATTGTTATTACCCACTCTTCTTATGTATCTATTCGGTCATCGGCTAAGGTTTTGTGCAGAATTCCTTTTCACGAAATCCGAGCTCGGAATTTGAGGCTAGCTAGCTTCATATTGCGAGTTATAATCCTTCCCAAATGTATGTTTATATATATATATATTTTTATGTAATGTACATTGGATGATGTGGACTCACTTACAGCTAGCGTTTTAGACTCGACAGAGTTACTTTCACATCATTTCTTGTACGTGGAGGGAGGATTCACTACCCGTAACTCCACACAACACCGTGAGTATATGATTGCATATAGGATGAAACCGGTTCGCCCTAAATAAATAGTAAACTTTGGAGGAGTAGGAATTTGGGGGTATCTAGGCTCGGGTGAAGATCTGAAGGCAGTGCATGATGGCGAAGGAAGGCTCGAGTGGGACGCGATAACTTAGGTATCAATCATTCGAGCCGTGCCAGAAGATTGTGCGAATTTCTAGTTCAAACCTGATCACCTTGCTTACTTGACGGAGGCAGGAGCCAAATTTTGCCAGAAAGGGGTTTTCTGAGTTCGTCAAATATGCAATTAACTACATTAACCTACTAAATCCATCCTTATATGTACCTCACAGCAGTTGAATCATAATGGAGGGGCGCCAAGCAGATACAAGATACAATCATAATCAAATTTACTAACATTTAACCATTTGAGTTATGTTCAATAATCTATTCAATTAAACATGTGAAATTTCAATAAGTACAGTATATTTACGAGTTCGTTAGGTTGTCGAGAATCATAATAAGCGACAAAGTAAAGTTAGCCAATTTAGAGAAATTATTTAAAGTCAGATTTGCAAGGGAGAGACCAATACAGTTTGAAACTCAACGCTCTGTTTAGAATCAATAGGTTACCACAAAAATGAAAGTAATTAAAGTCCCATATCATAAATCAAAAAAATTACACAACGTTTGATGGAGTTTAATTACAACATAAATACGAAAATATTTACGTTCAAGGTCGTAAATAACGAATTAATTAGTTAAGTACATATATCTCTAAAGATATGTAGTACAAGGGAGCTACAAGTAGCTTTCTGTAATTACCAAAGAAAATAAGGGTCCAATTTTCATGAAGGCTTGCGTGAGGTAGGGGAGGAATTTTCCATCCCTACTACACCCATGCAAAGCCTTAAAAATTTAAAATCGATCAGAGCCCAGATAAAAGAAAAGTAAACGATATTTTCACGACTGGTGCTAAGTGCCCAGGAGTAAATTAAAAATTATAAAGAGGAATAAATCAGCGTAGCAGAGAGAAACCAAATTATCACAATTTTGAACAAACTTTTGGTAAAAATTATGGTCGAGAAATGGCGACACTTTCAAATTAATTTTCATGGACTTATCCATGAAAATTAATTTGAAAGTGTTAATTATCTTTATAAGGTACTTATCAAACAGATACAATAATTATATTAAATACACAATACCAATTAACTCGATTATTAGTTTATTTATTGAAAAAACTGCATTGTAAATCACAGTCCAATGGGCACAAAATACGCAAACATAACCACAAAATTTTTGTTTTTTCAAATATACACTGAATTTTAAAGATTGAAACACGTTAAAACACGTTGAATGCATTGATAATTCAATCATTATTACACTGGTATACAAATATGCTAGAAGTATCTACTAAAAAACTATAAAAAGCGAATTTTACACATAGAAAGAAAGGATCATAGATAAAATTTGCTTGAACAATTAGAAATCAATAAAAGAACCAATAACCCCCAAGGAAACGCTATTGAATAAAGTGAGGAAAATTATTTATTCGCCACGCCTTCTACAAAACCTAAACAATATAACGCACTTAAATAAGTCGTAGCAGAAAAGCCATTATTTAACAACTAAGAAAACTGTAACATTTAGTGCGGGGAAACAGATTTCGAAGTACTCCGTACAATAGAGTATCTAGTATTAATATAGACACCTTCAATTGTCATTTAGAATCGTATAAATACGTCGTCAAAGTGGTTTAACCACAGTTTGAAAATGTCTTTGTAAGCCGAAACAGTTGTCACAAAAACAAAACTTAAATACTTGCAGAACTTAATTATATATTATTAAATTTAATTTTTAAAATTTGAATGGAGTTCTACTAATTAAAAACAAAAACAATTAATTAGTCTTGTTATTTCGAGTAGCATTTTCCACGATCTGTAAATAATACTTTATTTATTTATTAACGACCTATTGGGTTTTTACATAATCATTAAAAATTAATTTCACAACAACAGTGTAACATAAATCAAATGTTTTCAAAATAAAGCATAAAATACTAGGACCTTGTTAAGTTATTATCACTCTAATTTTAATAAACCCGTAAAATAGAAATAATTAACTCATATATACGAGTACCTACTAAAAATTCGAAATTCAAAAAGATATCGTAAATACCTAAGCACATTAGGGTGGGCCATAAACATTTGCACTTTTGAAATAAATATGAAAAAAATACAGATTGCTTTTAACTAAATGACTATTGATAAGAACAAAAATATATTTAGAAAATGAATTGCTGGAATTACCTTAAAGCAAAGTGTTAAATTTTCGCATCAAATTTTGCGTACTTCTAAATATGAATAAACTACTGTCCACGCATGATTTAAAAAAAAACCCTGTGAAAAGCCCGAGCAACGCCGGAAACTTCATCTAGTCTTACTATATAAAAGTTTTCAAGCTGACCGGGAACTATGGGACAAAGAATCCCCAAAAGGGGGAACATTTTGAGGATGAAGATTGCGGGGTAGAGGAAGTTGAGGAAATTTTTCTTTTGATTCGGAAAACCAATTTTTTTCAAGAAATAGATAAAATTGAACAACCGCTGTCACACAAAACACAACATCAAAAATGTTACTAAAATTAATTAATGTACGACATTGGACAGAAAAACATACCATTTAAATTATTTTTTAAATATGTGAAAATAAATTATTGGCATAAAAACAAAGAAAATGTTTTCAAATCAAAGGTTTTATTTTGCTTCAATGTACAGTTTATCATTTTTTAGATTAGTTTTGCACTGACGAAAATAATTTCCCGAAAATGATAGCAGTTTGGGGGTCAGTGTGTTCAGGAGTGATGTATGAATCCATCTTTTCAACTGAGTGAGTCCAACTGGAGAGATCAAAAGGCTTATTTCAACCTGTCTCTCTCGATCCGGCCTGCCAGGCAGTAGGTGGACAGACACATCCGTCGCCAAGACCTAGAAAAACTTAATTCCGTGAACCTGGGCATCCCTGCTAAGTCACCAAACGTAAAGAAACACTTGGGGTGACCTACGGCAGAGGTGTTGGTTATCCAATAAATGATTCTTGAATCTATGTGATACTTTAAATCCAAACAAATTCGTTAACAACATTATAATTATAATTTTATTATTACAATATTGTAATTTCTATTCTGCCTTGTTTCTTTTTCTCTCCTTTTCTTTTCAATGGATATGTAATCATCCATATTTTTATAACCTTGTTCTTTTTTCTTTATTTGTTTTCTATTGTTGTTTGTTCTGTCTTCTATTTTTCGTCTATACTGTATGTGAAACTTATATAATTTAATGTCAAAATACCTACGTAAAATTGTGACAATTTTCTCCCACCTATTAATAAGTTCATCCCGTCCTATAATGAGATATGTAACTCATCGGGATTGCCATAGCAAGAAATAAAAACAATTCATTTTTTTAAATGATAATGGTATATTATAGTTCTATCACAAGATGCATTTAAGGGTTATTATAATACTAGCTGGTAACCGGCATGCGTTGCTATGCCATTTGGTAAAGAAAATGTTTCTCCCTGCGTAACCTTTCCCATTCGTCCCGTTCCCCTTCCGCATCCCTTTTTTCTCCCACGTCCCTTTCCCCTCTCGCGTTCCCACTCCGCTTCCTCCACTTTCCTTCTCCCCACTCCACTTCCCCCCTTCCACTGTCCAGCGAACCCCCCTCACAAGTTCCCCTCCCCCCTCCCAGCTTCCCCTCCCCCCTCCATGGTTTCCCCCTCCTCCTCCCGTGAACCCCCTACCCGACGTCCCCTACCCCCTCCCACATTTTCCATACATTTAGTCCCGGAACCTATTGCAATTTTTTATACAAATTTCATAATGCCAGAGCTCACAAACCTTGTCCTTACAATAACGAACACATACAAAAGAATTATGCAATTTGATGCAGTCGTTCGGAAGTTATGCGCGTACATAGGTACATTTCGACGATTCATTTTTATTTATACAGGGTGTTAAGGGACGTACTTGACTTACTTTAATCAGTGATTCCTGACATCATTTGGAGGTAAATAAAATTTTGGTATCCGGTGAAATTTTTGATGTTTTATTTTTTTTTTTTTTCTACAAAAACATAAAAAAATGATAGGTGTTGGACAGTTGGAGGCGGGGTGAGGGGTTGGTTTGTTACTCGGCTGAGTGACCAGTGATGACATGTGGAAGAATTTTTTTTTTGTTTGAATTTGGAGAAAAAAAAATTGAAAAAAAAAAAAAAAGTCATCAAAAAAAGTCACCGGAGACCAAAATTTCATTTACTTTTTTTGCTCCAAATAATGCCAGGAATCACTGGTTAAAGTAAGTCAAGTACGTCCCTTAAAACGCTGCATAGAGATAGAGATATAAATATATAGAGATAGAGAAGATACAGAGATAGAGATTTCGTGCAACGGGTCGCATGCAATGTATCCATAATAATTTTGAGCATATTATCGTATTTCGCGCGATTCCGAGCACTCTGTGAAATCTTTATTTTTACCGTTCTTCTACAATTTACGCCTCTCCCGTCTACGAAAAGAGTGGCGGAGCTTGAAAGATAGAAAAGGCCGTCCAGGTTGGCGATGTGGCGGTGTGGCGTGTAGAGTATTGGGTGTTTGCTCGGGATTACGAGGCAGCGCAACAGAGCCTGTGGCGAGAATTTAATAAGGTGGAATCGGGAACGGAAGCCCCATGTAAGGATCCTCTGGGAATCCAATTGGACTTTATTTACGACTCCACAGTAGTGGTTACTGCTGCCAGAAGGGCGGGGAGGGCGGGGGCGGGAGGGCAATGTCCGCAATTTCCGCCGCCCACACTTTTTAAACGACCTCAGCTCAAGAATAAACAAATGTTTCATATGTGTGAGAAACAAAGCCTCTTTTAATTAAATACATTTTACCATATTATGTAGCTTGTTCCGTGGTTTTCTATAATCATTTCCAAAAAATCAAATGTTAGCTTTTGGTTATACGAATAAAATATCTCTATCTCTATCTTCTCTACATATTATAAAGTAAAGTCCCCCGCGCCGTCTTTCTGTCTGTCTGTCTGTCTGTCTGTCTGTTCGCGATAAACTCGAAAACTACTGAACGGGTTTTCATGCGGTTTTCACCAATAGATAGAGTGTTTCGTGAGGAAGGTTTACGTATGTAATTTGTCAAGGATTTGTGTAAATTGGTTGAAACATAACGATAATTGTTAAAAGTGTCGGAAAAATTCCAGCCGCCTGGGTAGCTTTCATCGAAAACGCTGCCTAATCGTTTTGGGATATAACAAAACAACGCATGGTGGGATATATTCCTCTTTTATAGATCTACAAAAAAGTCCGCGATGGCATATATCTATCTTTTACGGATTGCTTACTAGATCTTCTAAAAAAATAGTCACGTACAATGGGATAATTGGAAAGTTATTTAGACGGATACAGTATTAATCCTTATTTAATACGTTAGTTACCCCAAGCATTTCATTCACATTATTATAATCTTTCACACCATCTCTATGTATTATAAATTAAAGTCCTCCGCGGCATCTATCTGTCTCTTCGCGATAAACTCAAAGAAGGAGGTGGTTACAAAGTGTTTTATTAGCCACAGCAACGCGTGGCCGGGTAAGCTAGTCAAGAATAAATTAGAAAGAGAAGAACATATGAAAATGGAAGGATTTGAGGGTCCAATCTATTTAGATATTGTCAGTAAACATGGCAAACGTCTTTTTTTATTTCTTTTAGTTTTCATGTACTTACTTAAATTTAAAATTTTCTTGTTTTAACTTAAATTTTAATTTTTCTGCTACCGGTTTCGTAAGTGCTTCCTAAGTTGACGGCCGGCGTGGTCTAGCGGTTAGGCTGGTGACGCGCAATCCGAAGGTCGCGGTTTGTCGCAATTTGTGTTATTTCACAATTAATTTATAAAAATAATTTAAAGTATATTTGCAGCACGTTCCAGAGTAGAAGATTCTCTCAGTATAGCCCTGGTGTAACACCACCATTCAGAATTGAAACGTTGTTTGAAATGGCTTTTAGCCGTGTTTGGTGACTAGATCTGAATAGCCAGGTACTTCCCCACCTTCCTCTTCCACATCTCCTTCCTCTCCCCACTACCTTTAGCCTCACGACATACCCCAATCGGGGATTCTATAATCTCACTGGCTCCAGACGAGAGCAGTTGGGACTCTTGTGCGGTATTCATATATAAAAAGTAAGTGTGACTACTAGAAATTTTAAAACTAGAATCAGGGAACATGAACTCTCTTTACACTAAAATAAAAACTATTCCGAGTTTTGCTAATCATTTAATAAAGACAGGTCATGCATAGCTTCAACAAATAAAAACACAAGTTTAAACGTTCAAATATAAATACATTTATAAACATTGCGAGGAAGATAGTAAAAACAACAATTTCATTTTCATATACAAACTGTTCTACCTACTTTCCTTTCAAACATTTGACGTTCGTCCCTTCGGTACGGTAGACTGGGGTCCACTCGAGATTGCGATGAAGCTTTGGTGAGTTGTTGTGAGTACGCCCGCGAAGTTTTGTATATATATATATATATATTGGTGAGCTCTGGTATTATGAAATTTGTGTAAAAAATTGCAATAGGTGCCACGCAAACTGTTTGAAAACTGAATGTACCGGGACTGAATGTATGGAATGCGGGAGGTTGAGGGTGGAGTGGGGGGTGGGGAGGGGGGGGGGGGACTCGGGAGGGGTACTAGGGAGGGAGGTTCGCGGTAGAAGGGGAAGGGAACCCGGGAGGGGGGTTCGCGGGAGAAGGAGAGAGGGACCCGTGAGAGGGGAGGGTAACTCGGGAGGGGGGAGAGGAACTCGGGAGGGGGATCTGAGGGAGGAGGGAGGCGAATACGGGAGGGGGGAGGGGAACTTGGGGGGGGGTCATGGGACGGGGGAAGGGGGGGGGGAGTAGAGTGAGGAGAGGGAAGGTGGAGGAGTGGGAACGCAATAGGGGAAGGGGACGCGGGAGAGAATGGGGAGGAGGAAGGTGAACGGGACGAATGGGAAAGAACGCGCAGGGAGAAACAATTTCTTTATTAAATGGCATAGCAACGCATGCCGGGTACCAGCTAGTATGTAAATAAAGAATCAAATATCCGTATTCGCTATACCTTTTGATTAAAAATTATTATTCATTAAGGTTGGGTATTTTGGCCATCAAATTCAAATAAAAGTTTTTCATGAAAAAGACTGCGCAGCCGTTCCGTTTAAGTATGTAGTATACTACGATTCCAACACTAAGTCAAATATTAATTTATCTTGTACATCAGGTTGGGAAGTTGCAGAGTTGAATATACAATAATATACAATAATATCCTCTTATACAATATAATTTACAAAATACATTTAGAATGTTATTTTTTGTAACAGTTTAAAAGCGTTTGTTACATAATTTCTACAAGGAGGACCTGTGAAAAAAAATCTCTCGGGGCCCATGTCATCTCTGGGGATGCTGTGTGAAGGGTACTTTTAAGATCCAGAAGAAAATGGGTGTGATAGGTGGTTAGGAATCTGCAGTCAGTGTGCCCAGAAGTGGCAGACATGTGAATCCATCGCTCCCACTGAGGTTGGAGTGGGCATCGCTTAGAACATCGACCCACTTAGGGTGACCTATGGCAGAGGTGTTCAATGTCCAACGAATGTTTCCCGGGGAGGCGATACTCGTTCCCGCCTCCCAATTGATAATGTTAATGATAATTTAATTTTTATCTTATAGATAATATTAATGAAATATTATAAGCATTAATTATAATATTTCTTGGTTCCTCACATCGAAGCATAATTGAGTCCTATAATTTCAAAACCCGCTATATCCGATTTTTTGACGAAATGATCTGAGTACGACACCTTGTTCACATTTTTGCGAGGAACAAGACTAACCTGAAATTGGGTTTTAAAATGTCCATTATCACGACCAAAAACCATGTTAAAACTGCGAGTGAGAAACAAAACCGGCTTTATCATTCAAGAAGTTACTATCAAAACCCGCTATATCGAAATTCAACTAATCACGAGCAGTTATTTTGCCAAGATGGCGGGTGTAGAAACACGCCCCTCAGGTCAGTTGAGTTTCAAAACCATCTATATTCCATACAAATCACGAAGTGAGTATCAAAATCCGCAATATATATTTTATTTATCCAAATTACTAAAATATTTCTAGACATACATTGAAAAATGAACACTTTTCGTATGTATATTACTCCAATTCATTATATAAAAATAAAAATAGCAATTTTTTATTTACACTAGAGATGTGACAGTTTTTTGCGGTTTCCTCCGTATCAGTGAAAGTTGATATAGCGGATATAGAAATTGAACGACTCAATTATTAATTAATATTGTTTGCTTATCTCGCCGACCTCAGGAAAATTAAAAAAATTCAATTATTTCGTTTGTTTACAGAAATTGGAACCGCCCAAGAGCCTCCCCCCAAGAGTCAGTTTATGATCTGCCCTTCTAGACGAAATTCGTACGCCTCAAAGTAAGAACACCTTATTTAATATTAATTGAGTACAACATTGGAATGTAACGTTTTATTTCGTTCTTTTGTGTGTGTGTTTTTTTTTCAATTTATTTTCCTTTCGCTGACAGAGATTTATGGTTATGGATTTTTTTTAAAACGTGTTTTTAACGATTTTCTCAGAATTTGATAAATCATATTTTTGCAACCATTCATGGGCTCTGGTATACACCTACACACGTTTTTGTTATCTACTCTAAAAAGGGTTATTTTGTTATAATTCTATTACATTAAACTATCCTATACTTACTTCATAATGTCTATCAACGTGAACCAACGTAAAGTTTACAACGTTCAATATTCTGGTTAACTAAAATATTTTTAAGTCCATTTTTTTACAATATCTCCATACAGGAGGAGTAAATTAAATGTTATCGTTGGGGTCTTTTTAGGGAAAAAAGTAAAGGCTGTTCTGGGAAGGAAAAATGTACAGTGTGAATCCATCCCTCCCACTGCGGTGCAAAGCGATGGGTCGAGATAGTCCGGATGGAAAGGTCTAGGTCTAGGTCTGTACCCATACCCGCCTCCCAAATATTAATTGTAATTATATTAATACCCGCGTCCATTAAGTGTAATGTAGTATTGGTGTTAAAATTGCATTGTAATAT
The DNA here is from genome assembly GCA_917880885.1 of Limnephilus marmoratus. Lineage (NCBI taxonomy): Eukaryota > Metazoa > Arthropoda > Insecta > Trichoptera > Limnephilidae > Limnephilus > Limnephilus marmoratus. The sequence continues at coordinate 22,911,920 of OU862925.1, forward strand.
ATTTTTTTTTGTATAGGTTCATAATTTCATTTCATTTCATCATGTCTTTTTATAAATTATTTTCTTATTTTTCTACCAATTTGTAATTTCATAAATCATATCTATGTTTTTCTATACAAACCACGAATTTTTGCAGAAACGTAGTTAGTTCGTGCAACCATGTATGTAATATGTAATTACTTTAATAAAATATGTATTACGGTTTTTTCCCTAATAAACTAAAATAAAAATATAAAAATTAAGAAGTGGTAGGTGTTTTTTTATTTTTTTTTAAACATTACATATTTTATATTACAATGATCTTTGGCTGTCCAGCTAGGAATTTTACGCGTTTTAGGACAGTCAGAATGAGCAGATTTATTTCATGAAATATATTAAAATTTGGTTGGTGTACGCAAGGAGTTGCTTATGAATGCAAAAATATATATTTTTTAAATAATATAAACGTAGAGAAGAGAAATATAAAGAAAATTAAAAAAGAAACAAAAAATTTATAAATGTGTTTGCTTTTCAACCATTCCATGAAATTAAAGTTTTGATATCGATGAATTTATGAACTAGAGTCTAGAGAATCAAAAAAATTGATAAAGAAAAGCAAGTAAAGAAAAATGAAGTGGAGAAACGCTAAACGCAAAGAAAAATTTAAGCGTTTTTGAAATTACATCGGTATAAACATAATATTACATGTAAAGTCGGGTCCATAACTTTGACATTTGCCTTGACAGTCCCATATCAACATCCAATGTTCGTCATCAACATCATAAATATTGACAATTTTTGTTGTGTTCCTTCCCATGTTCGACGGAAAACATTTCCTAAACATTCCATCCCGGGTGAAGCGGGAAGGCAGGCGGGGGCCGGCGGGGGGGGGGGGGGAATAATTATTTTTTTGACAAGAGCCTCGCTATGCGGTCGTGTATGTAAAATAAACGGAACGGCTTTTTGTGCTTATGTGCAATGAGCAAGCGTAATCACGAGTTTAAAATGTTATTATACCTAAATATAATATAATAATAAATATATTTTATAATAAAACTACAATATAAAATGAAATATTAATATAATTAATCTGTTTTTGACATCTACGTAAATATTTACACACTGGAATTTTTTAAAAGGCAACTTTAGGTCCTGCAATAATCGATATTAGTCGGAAATCTTTCCTGATAAATAAATATCGGTGTTTTCTTCCTGATGTAGCATATTTTCTTCATCGAACGTATTTTAACATTTATGTAAACGATAAACGTCAAACGTCAAGTTTTTTAATATTATATCAACTGCGCGGACCTAATAATTATGATTTTAAATTGTAAATAAACACTACCCTAATGGATGATTATTTCTTTTGTGAACTCACTTGTAAATAAAGTCTATTAACTTATAAATCGGTTTGAAAGAGACGGGAGAAATTGACCAATTCAAATCGGTATTCTATTTTTGATGCTACGTAATTATTTACGCACTCAAATTTTTTATAGTAACTTTAGGTCGTGCAATAATCGATATTAGTCGGAAATCTTTCCTGATAAATAAATATATATTAAAATATCCGTGTTTTCTCCCGGATTTATCTCTTTTGTCATCAGAACGCATTTTAACTTTTGATATAAACGCCAAAAACGTCAAGTGTTCATTGCGTATCCGTGGACAGGTCCGTACCTAAGACCACTTGTCAAATTGTGTGGACCGTGCGAACTTCACCCCAATCTTTGAACCGTGTTTCAACAAACGGAGGAGACGGAAAACAAAAAATGTTGATGTGATGTTTGAGGGACTGACATGGCAAATTGCGGCAAATGTTTGAGCTTTGGACCCACCTTAATACAAAAATAATTCCAATATACAGGAAAGGTCAACTAAAAAGAAATACAAAAAATTAATGACTTATTCAGCCTATTTTCGCATTCAGTTCTCCCCAAGACCAAGTTTATCTAATAACTGATAACAACTTTTTGTTATTACCAGCAAAGTAATCACTGTACCATTGGTCCAAATTTAATTAATCACGTGTTTATCCAAATGTACGCAACATTACTGAAGGAATCCTGACTACTTTCTTGTAACACGTTCCTTTATATTTTTATAGCTCTCATTTTTTTTAAATATCGTAAACAAAAGCAAACGAGTTCTTTTTGACCTGTGGATTATTGGGGGAGGGGGATTTAGTGTAGGAGAGTAAACATTAGGGTTAGAAAGGGGTAAAAGTTTCTGTAGAGGTTAGAGAATGTTTTGTGGAAATGGTGTTATTAGTATAATTTTGATACATCAAAGAGGAATAGAAAAATGCGATTTAATTACCAACATTAATCAAAAAGTCGTGCTCTCTTCGTAAACACGCAATACTTTGGCAACTGTAAAAGTCATATAAATGCAGTCACAGTGAATTTTTACATGGATAACTTCCCGGAACCAGTGAGACCATGTTTTGCTTTATTTATTTTTTTTAAACTGTATAATATATTGAGATATCTGCATTTTTCAAGTCCCCTCCCGGTAGCGTATTTACAAAACCTATACCGATTCAGTCGCGGTAACGACATTTTACATTTTAAATATACCTCTATATTGGTTATTTTTAATCACATTGCAAAAACAAAAATTGTTCTAAAATCTAGATAAAATAGTCTTTCTGATGTGTATATTAGAAATTAATAATTTTATTTCTAAATATTTAAATTTTAATATTATTCCCGTATATTGTAAATACACCTCTAGATTGATATTTTTTAATCACTTTGCAAAAACAAAAATTGTTCTAAAATCTAGATAAAATAATCTTTCCATTGTGTATATTAGAAATTAATAATTTTATTTCTAAATATTTAAATTTTGATATTGAAAATTTAAAGCGACTGAAACGCGGTAGGGATTGTAAATATGCCTCCCGGTATCGTCAGATTAATATGATTTGCCTAGTTTTTATTTATGCGTTTTTGATTTCGTTGAAAAAAATACCAAAATTTACTCTTACTTTATATTAAGTCGTCCACTTTTTTCGGGTAATAATTGAATATATGTTTTCTTACAAAAAATGGCTATTCTCTAAGTTGCGATAGTTCCCTATGATTGTGAACAAAAATCTACAGTTACTTCTTCAAATTTTGCAAATTCACTTTGTGGCACCATTTTAATAATGAAATAATTAAAAACACTTTGTTTTTACCACAATAAACTTTATTTAAAAGTCGACATGTTTCAAGAACGATGTTCTCTTCATCAGGACATTTAATGTACTAAAAAAATGATCGAACATAGAAAGACAGGCGTGGGTAGAAAAGGAAGTAGTGGGGGAGGAGAGAGGTGGAAAGGGGAGGTGCTTAGAAGAACAAGAAAAAATCTACAAAGCTGTAGCAAACCTACTGTAATGATTTTATTGAATTATTAATTCATCTTTATTAATTATATTCTTAAATTTTGTGATGTCCTATGCCTGTTTCACTATGAAAACCGGTGTTGAGAGCTGGCGCTTTAAAACATGAGCAGTTTATAATAAAAATAATAACATATTTAATAAAAACACAATATTACGTTTAGAGTAACGGACAATCATCATCGTATCATTGAAAAAATACTTACCTTTAAGTTGGTTTTGATAATTTCTTGGACGTTGGATCTGTTTTGGTTAGTAGGTAATCCAAAACTTCGTGTAAGATTTATATTTAAAATACCTTGGGTATTGTCTAATGGCCAGTGGAAGTGCATTGTATTCAACTGCATATCTGCCATTTTTCAGCTCCCTCAATTTGACGTACATCTCACAAGAAGTAACACTTCTGGGTCGAGGAGACTCAATAATTTTTACTAAAGTTACTCTGGAAGTAAGCACACTTCTTTATCGTTTTGGGCTTTTTATAAAATTTTATGAATTATCCTATTAATATTATAAAAGCGAAAGTTTGTATGGATGTACGGATGTATGTTTGTTACTTTTTCATGCAAAAAAAATGAATGGAGTTTAAAAATTATTTCACTAATAGAAAGCTACATTATTTGCCAGTAGGCTGTATTCATATATTAGTAAGTTCTGGCATTATGAATAAGCTCTGGCGTTATGAAATTATTTATTATACGTTTATTGTCGAGATGAAAAGCAAAGCGTTGCTTAATAACTCTAAGTAAATTGGGAGGCGGGAATGGGTACCGCCGCCCCGGGAACCTTTATTGGATAACCAACACCTCTGCCATAGGTCACCCCAAGTGGTTCGCTACGTTTGGTGATTTAGCAGGGGTGCCCGGGTTCATGGCGTGAGGTTTGTCTAGGTCTTGGAGACACTGACACACTGAACCCCAGATTCCTACCCACCCCTTAAACCCTCTTCCTTCCCAGAACTCTCCCCTCCTTCCTTTCCTTAAAAAAACCCTCCACACAGCATCCCCAAAGATGACATAGGCCCTGAGGGAAATTATTTTCCTCAGGGCCTCCTGTGTGGAGCTCACGTAAAAAAAAAAAAAAAAAGTAATTATTTGACATGCACTGTCGTTTTGTTATTTGTTTAGGTTACTATGGAGATCCCTTTGATAGGTAAAATTATACTAATCTATACTAATATTATAAGTGTATTTGATTGTTACGTTTTAATAGGTGGCACGCGAGCTGTTTGAAAAATGAATGTAACTTGTATGGAGGATGTGGTGAGGGGGTGGAGAGGGGGAGGGGGGAGAGAGTGGGGATGGGAGGGTGGGGGAGGAGAAAGGGAAGGTGGAGAAGGCGGAGTGGGAACCCCCCTAATACAATGCGAGCGAAGCCGGGGGCAAAAGCTAGTATTCAATACCTCGGATTTTTGCCAATTTAGTGATTATTGTGAACTCCACTTTCCCACAATTCTGGATCATTTCGCAACAGTGTGCAATCTTTAAAAAATTCACCCTCCTTCCGCACTATTACTTTCAAAACAAATATACCTTTACTATACAAAAACTTTTTGTATAGTAAAGGTATATCATGAAATATAAACCATCTACATCATGAAATATTATTCAATCTAACCCACCCTTGTCAGTATTATAAAACCAACATTTTAAACTCTCAGACCTCGGACATCACCCGTTAGGTCAGAATAATCCCGCTTTGCAATAAAATATACTTAAATGAAATATTTCAGAACGAATTCGACAACTAAAAATTGTTTTTGAAAAGTGAAATGCGCTTAGAAATAAACACGTAATTTTTTAAATATATAAATGCAGAATCCAAATATAAAAAAGGTTTAAAAATGATACACCCTAACTAAAATTACTGACAACGAAGAAAAATAAAAAATCAAGGCTCCTATTGGTTGAGATATAAAACGGAAACGACGCGAGGTCTGCGCTCATTGGCCTGCTCACTGCGCTTTGTTTATGGCGTCACTTTTCAAGGCTACTTGGTTTTTCATAGTTTGAGATTGTTTTGGTAAAGTTTCGCTTCTACCGCGTGTTAACTGCATTCAATTTTTTTGCAATTTTCGATCGGAAACATTGTTTTCATCATTTGGACATTTTCATTTTTTTTTTACATTAGCTATACACAGTAGGCCCTGAGGAAAATAATTCCCCTCACGGCCTATATCATCTTTGGGGATGCTGTGTGGAGGGTCTTTTTAAAAGGACGGAGAGGAAATTCTGGGAGGGAAAAGGATTTGAGGTGTGAATGAGCATCACTGAGCATCAGTGTGTCCAGGAATGACGGACGTATGAATCCATCCCTCCCGCTATGGTGCAAAGCGATGTTACGAGAGAGTACGGCTGTAGAAGTCAAAGGGACTCCCCCAACCAATCTCTTCCGATCCGGCCTGCCAAGCAGAAGAATCCACCAACCATCCAAAATCCCTCAATTCATGTAACAAACAATTCAATTCATGTAACAAAAAAATCGCAATTTAGGAGGCGGGAATGGGTACCGCCGCCCCGGAAACCTTTATTGGATAACCAACACCCCTGCCATAGGTCACCCCAAGTGCTTCGCTACGTTTGGTGATTTAGCAGGGGTGCCCGGGTTCATGGAGTGAGGTGTGTCTAGGTCTTGGAGGCGGATGACCACGACACACTGAACCCCAGATTCCTACCCACCCCTTAAACCCTTTTCCTTCCCAGAACTCTCCTCTCCTTCCTTTCCTTAGAAAACCCTCCACACAGCATCCCCAAAGATGACATAGGTCCTGAGAAAAATTATTATCCTCAGGGCCTCTTGTGTGGAGCTCATGTAAAAAAAAATGAATAAAGAAAACTTTAAATAAAAAAAAACTGACCCCCTGAACCCGGGCACCCCTGCTAAGTTACCAAACGAAGCAAACCACTTGGGGTGACCAATGGCAGAGATGGTGGTTATCCATAAATGGTTCCCGGGGAGGCGGCACCCATACCCGCCAACTAAATTGAATTATTACATTTGAACTAGTTTGTCGTTAACTTTTTAGATTTGAATATAAAGCGTGGTATTTTCTCTTTCTAACATCGTTTAGATCATATTTCTCACTGCAGGGAGACACAACGATTTCTATGAGACCTGTTTGGGTAGTTCCCAAAAGCCAACAAATTTGCTCGGGGGTTAAAAAAAATAATAAAATTGTATGTAGAGTTCGTGGATTGAATGTTTTGGGTGAGCCTATCTGAAGTTTAATCAGACGAAATGTACCTTTCTTCGAATATCCGCCCACCCCAGCAATAAATCAGTTCCTAAAATCACGTATTCCTGGAAACTACTCATTAGGGATATGATCCGGGATCAGATAACAAAAAAACAGTATTTCTACAAGGTACGTTATCTGATTAAATTCACAATGCTTGTTTTATTTTCCTTTCCTCCTCGAGTAAGACAATAAAACTTTTAGATAAGGATTCAAAACAATATAACGTTTTCTTAATTAGAATGTATCGGTTTTAATTAATTAACCGTGTTGAACTTTGCGAGTTTCTTAATCCGGGTTCGCACCATTCTGTTTTTGTTGATCAACTACTTTCCTTTAAATTTTTTAGGTAGTCAAAATTTTCCGGCTAACGAATAAACTTGGAATTTTTCTACTCTCCTACTTTCATCTTATAAGCGAAAAATACTGATTGTGCAATAATAATGCATTATTTATTATAAGCAATAATTATCAGCCTGAAACACTCGTTTTCATTGAAAAAATCTTCAGAGAAAAGATACATGCCGCCAACTTGAACCCGTGTCCTTCTGATTGCCGGTCTATCTAACCCGCCAAATAATTCAATATATACTAGTGTTTCATTCAACAATTACCGCTTATTACATTTTTCCACCTGAAAACCACCAACTTTATTTTTAGAGGCATTGTTAGCGCTAAATCTCTCGCGGGTTCGAGTCCCGTTGGCGGCATGTATCTTTTTTCTCGAAAGATTTTTTCAATGTAGATGAGTGTTTCAGGCTGATAATTATTGCTTATAATAATTGTTACCCTTTGTGCTATGCATAAAAATCTTGTCTTAAACGTTAGTTTATCAATTAAAAATAATAATTAATAATGTATTTATTTGTATCCTAATAGATTTCGCATAACAAGGGCGCTCTACAAATGATCCAATTATTATTATTATTCTAACTAGAAATTTACTTTTTATTTTTATATTTAGGGTATTTTTTAACGTTAGCTCCACACTGAAGAAAAAAAATCTCTCAGGGCTTTTTTGTCATCACGGTCATCTTTGGGGATGCTGTGTAGAGGGTTTTTTAGGAAAAGGAAGTAGAGAAAGTTCGGGGAAAGAAATAGGTATGAGTGGTGGGTCCAGGAGTAATGGACTTATGAATCCATTCTTCCTACTGCGGTGCAAGGTTGAGAGAGTACGGCTGGAGAGGTCAAAGGTCTCCCTCAACCAGACTGCTATGTCATCAAATGAAGCGAAGCACTTCGGGTGATCTATGGCAGGGGTTGGATCTATGGTTATCCAATAAATGGTTTCCGGGGTGCACACACAGTATCCATAACCGCCTCTTAAACATATTGATAATAATAGCTATTTATTTCAGTACTAGCTGGTTCCCAGCATGTGTTGCTATGCCATTTAAAAAAGATATTGTTTCTCCCTGCGTGTCCTTTCCCATTCGTCCTGTTCCCCTTCCGCCTCCCCTTCCCTTCTCGCGTTTCCGCTCCGCCTCCTCCACCTTCCCTCTCTCCACTTCCCCTTCCCCCGTCCGGCGAAACCCCTTCCCGAGTTCCCCTCCCTGGTTCGCCTCCTCCATCCCGAATTCCATACATTCAGTCCCGGTACATTCAGTTTTCAAACAGCTCGCGTGCCACTTATTGCAATTTTTTATACAAAATTCATAACGCCAGAGCTCACCAGTAGTTTTATACAATCCTTGTCCTGACGATAACGAACACAAAAAAAAATAATTATCCAATTTGGTGCAGTAGTTCGAAAGTTATCCGCGTACATACATTTCAGCGATTCATTTTTATTTACATAGATCTGGGTATGTTAGGGCGGTCTTACACATTCGATATAGAGTATACATACACTAAAACTTTGGATTATGAAAAAAATAGGTGAATACGATACTTAGATATATGATGAAATAAAAACAAAAACTAAAAAATTAAAGCCTTAGTGACTAGTGAATAAATAAAACATTAGATTTTGTCCAAAATGAATAAACGATCTTTCAACAAAAATAAATTAAAGAGTTTCGTGATTTATTTTTGGGGTATTATGCATTGTTGCGCTTTCTCTTTATTTATCCAATGTTTCGGAGCGCATTACAGAGTCCATCATCAGGGTAGATGTGTAATCGATTGTGGCGTAGTGGGAGCTTATGTATGTAGACATACATATATGCTGTGTGTGCTTATGCACGTACTACTTACATAAGCACACACTCATCATAATCGAATACGAATCTGCCCTGATTATTGATACTGTAACGCTATCCGAAACGTTGGCTAAAAAAGGAGGTAGCGCAACACGGCGTAAAACCCCAAAAATAAATCAGGATAGTTCTTTTGACCATGAAAATCTAAAATCAAAGAGTTATTAGTTGAATCGATTGTAGAAACACTAAAAAATCTTGTATCTGTTAAGGCATGTCAGAGAATTTGGATGAATTTTGAAGACATTACACAAGTCATTAAAGATTTCTTCTTTTATGTTGCTGGTACAATAATGTTACATTTTTAATTCATAGTTGAGAAGTAAAGGCAATTATACGAGTATATTCCAGGGTATTTTGCAATTTTTGGAATCAGCGTCTCTAACACGCTCAATAATATCTACTATACTTCGTAAATATTGTAAACAACTTTTTTCCAAAAAAAATAAAGTAAAATCGTAAATAAATATCAATATATTTAAAGCGATTTATTTTCATTACATTAAAAAGATGCAACAGAGTGAATCTTCGATATGAAAGAATAAAAAAATTGTAAGTAACAGAAAAACTGTTTTCGCTTTTTTTACATTAACTCCTCACAAGACGCCCAGAGGAAAATAAATTCTCTCAGGACCTATGTCATCTTTGGGGATGCTGTGTGGAAGGTCTTTTTGTGAAAATGGTGGATCTTGAAGAGACCCATGTTATAGGAGGAAGGAAACACAGAGACCGGCAAATCGTTCTACAGCCAAGCTGTCGAACAGTGTACAAACGTTAGGCAAGCATATGACGTGGTTCCCGACTGCTTACCGGTGCCAAAGGAATCAATGACCCTAGATCGTCGGAGCATCTTCCATTGAAATACCGCTTGAAGAAGAACAGCATTCCCACCCGACGCCTGTGTTCTAAAGATTGCAATCTGGATTAAGATAGGGAAACAATCCAGTTAAAATAGGAAACTATCAAACAGCTGTATATAGTTTTAAGCTGACAGCGTGTAATTTACAAACAAAAATCGAACGGTGTGAACCTGGCATTATGTTCGTTGTTGTATGTGATTATTTTGAAGGTTTTGACATGTACTATTCTTTGAATTACTAGGAGTAAGGTTTTATTTTACCTACTAATTAAATTCTGAGTTCTTTTTTGGCGTGATCACAAGCCTCACAAACCCATTGTAATTTAATCATTTTATGTTGGTGGAATTATATGGTTAGAAAAGTTCCTAAGACTGATAATTGTAAGAACGCGATCAATTTTGTTTGCAATAGTTTAAAAACATCATCTCAAAAAAAAATCCTATCTTGGAATATTAATAGCGAGACCTCAAATAAATTCAACCATACCTGTATATAGAATGAAAAAAAAAAACATTTTTAGGCTCAAATATACAGTATCGAAAAACCTATATTACACCAACCTAAATTAAAAACATTTGATTACTTTTTTCATAACCATGAAATTCATTTAATTTATTGTGACAGACCGGTTTCGCTTGACAAGAGCATCATCAAAGTACAAAATTAAGCTAATTAAAAAATGTATTATGTGAACCTAAATATACGTATAGAAAGAAACAAAAATAACGTAGAATAGAGGTTAAGTGGAAAAGCATAAAATTCAAATCTAATAGCAGATTCCATGTGTTGGTTGTGCAGCTCCGTTTTTATTACTATACTAGCTGGTTCCCGGCATGCGTTGCTATGCCATTTAATAAAGAAATTGTTTCTCCCTGCGTGTCCTTTCCCATTCGTCCCGTTCCCCTTCCGCCTCCCCTTCCTCTCCCGCGTGCCCTTCCCCTCTCGCGTTCCCACTCCGCCTCCACCACCTTCCCTCTCCCCACTCCACTCCCGCCCTTCCCCCTTTACGCGAACCCCTCTCCCGACTTCCCCTCCCCCCCATCCCGAGAACCCTCTACCCGAGTTCCCCTCCCCACTCCCGCATTCCATACATTCAGTTTTCAAACAGCTCGCGTACCACTTACTGCAATTTTTTTAATATAAATTTCATCATGCCAGAGCTCAACAGTAGTTTAGTATGAACCTTGTCCTGACAATAACGAACACAAAAAAAATAATTATCCGGTTTGGTGCAGTCGATCGGAGGTTATGCGCGTGCGTACATTTCGGCGATTCATTTTTATTTATATATATACAATGTAATATGAACAGTAAGTTATACAATCTTTTCCTTGTCTTTATAAAAATTATAAAATATTAGTTTAAGTTCCTGTAAACAAAATGCAAAATGTCTTCAATCTCGGAATAGAACTGTAAATTTGTATACAAATCAAATCCATGCCGCCCGCCATAGAGCACAGACACTTTCCTTTATATATCTGGGGATTTATTAATTTATTTTTTATTTATTTACATTTAAACCCGCTAAACTACTTGTGTAGTTTGTCAGCAGGTACATAATGACAACATTGTTACATTTTCAAACATTGTAAATATGTATAATTTTATAATTTTGATGCTAAATATCAATTAAATAAATTATTTAATTTACGGAAATAGTATGTACATGTAAATATCACTATAAGCCTTACATTATAAAATAAAAAAGTACAAATGGATTTAGTATGAACAAATGAAATATAATCACAAGTAAATTAATAGTTTCATATACAGTAGGTATTACAAAAATTATAATGAATTTACCAATTCCTTCGAATGTGAGTTTCAACAAAGAATATAAGGACTTCGTTAGGGCAGCAATATAAATCATCCCTATCTAAAACCCATTTCCTTAGATTTTGGTTGACTTTAACATTAAAAACGTTTTTATTTTTGATCGTCATTGGTAGTTTATTAAATATGTTGCTAAATATTTTTAATTATTTTAAATATTTATATATTTTTAATGCTAGAAGTTCCTATTTCAGTTTGGTAACTTGGTTTAGGAACTGAAAAGTACTCAAAACCCTCCTTTATTTGAATGCTACTGTGGAGGTCGAGCAAGGACACAATCTGCAGTCTCACGGCAATCCGATTGGTCCCCCATACACCAATAGGAATCAATCCTTATCTCAAGTTACTCTCTCGCAATGCAACAAAGATCATCCAAAACATTCTACTTTAAACTGCTGGATAAAACTACTGTCTTGTAAATCGTACTTATTCGCACTCCACTTTCATATACAATTGTTCATATTTAAATATTCAATTTGGTGTATGTTCTTTGTAAATTGTTAAATAAACCTGTAAGTATTGTATCTACGATCTACTTATTTGATTTACCACACATTACACACACGTAAACATATCCTCCATACTATGTTAGGTGCTCTAAATTGATTGTTTTTCAGTTGTGCAAAATTTAAAACACGTTTATTAGTATGGTGGTAAATTTAACAAATGAAATGTTCGCTATGGTAAATGACTGAATAAATTATGAAGATGACTCGGCGTATCTACTAATTAAACTATCTGTCTAAATATTAAATGAATTTGTTATTTGAATAATAATAATTATAAGCTCCCATCTATTGTTAATTGGAAAGGTTTCATTTAAATTTGTTTAAATTGAGAATGGGTGGGTTCTTTACTTCAAAATCCCACCCTTTATTTCTCTATTTAAATCACTCAAACAGATTCATAAATCTCATAAAATTATCCTTAATCCCCTTTTACCGTTTTATTTTTTAAATGTACAAAGACCACCAATGGGATAAACCCCATTTCTGAAAGCACAAAGCAAAGCAGTTTATAATCCACAAAAAATGGCTCTTTTGCAAAAAAATACTGGCAAGTTGTTACTGCACTGTAGAACGTAAAAACAGAAATTAGTTACTTTGTGTATAACATAAATGGGAAGTTCTGGGACGGATTTGCATGCAAATACTGATTTCCGCTTTTAACTGCTCCGACTTTTTAACCAAAAGTATTTAAATTCATTTCTTAGTGAAGATGAATCGAATCGTTCTAACTCTGACAAATTCTGATATTTTAGCATTTATTTTCCCATTTTAAGAAGCTCCAAATATTATTTGTATTTAATGTGTTCAAATTTGAGATATTTTTATTTTTTCTAATACCAGTTATCAGTCCAATCGGTATCCAAAGGTTTCTGGAAATCTGTTTTTTTTAAATTAAAATTTATTTAAAAGAACCATAATCGTAAATAAGCATTAACCATTAACATTTATTATAATTTTCATTAAATGAAACCCTATAGAACATAATCTTTTAAAAAACAGGTTTCCAAAACACTAAGCCAGCCTAACTCCCCGCATTCGCAAACTCTCTTATGTTTTTCGAACTTTAAGAAATATCCTGACTCCTACACTACTCAAAACAGTATACTATGCCCTATGCTAATCGCTTTTAGCACAAGGCATCGTCATTTGGGATGGATGTGCTAAAACTATTATTGATCCTCTTCAAAATGCCCAAAAAATGGTAATACATGTGATCAACAAGCAACCGACATGATACTTCTCCATTCAACTCTTCATCGAGTGTAATGTCTTAAACATACGTTAACCAAATCTAAAATTTAATCTAGCACATTTCCTGTACAAATGGAACAAGAAAATACTCTTACAACTCAATCACACCACCAGAAATATATCCAACCGACACTACAATTTACACAAACTAAATACTATGACTAATTCATCTACCTAGCTCCTAAAATCTTCAATCTTTTCCCTGATAACCTAAAAACTGAATCCTAACTTCTTACCTTCAAAACACTATTAAATGGATCCTTACATCTGCAATACATTTCAATCACAATACCCACACATTTTACAATCTATCTAACTAATCTTCCCTCATACATTTCCCGCATTCCCTATCCAATTTTCCTAATTTAATTACGATATAAAATATGTATAACTAAATCTGAGTTTTATCACCTAATTACTATTTTCTTCAAGGGTATTATATATTATAATTCCAATCTGTAAACTTCACCCGCCATGACTTAGGGATATCCCTAGCATGGCGTGTGAAATAATACTAAAAATGTATCAAATTTGCATTTTGTTTGTATGGAATAATTAAAAAAGAGAGGTTTACACAATAAGTAATAAGTAAAAGCAAATTACAAAGAAAACACGTTAACCTGATTTATTGTTTTTGTTTGCTTGGTAATAATGATCAGGTTACCAATGCATTTGATTTTTTTTGTGGAAACCCGTTTTTGTAATACGACTTCTCGACATCAAAACCATTTTTAAAGCATTCGAAGTATTCTCCCCTTTTTCTTCCTTCATGGTTAACTAAATCATTTTTAATGTCCTTTGCAACAAGGCTTAGTTAGGTTACTTTAGTGGGAGTGCGGCGTAATTATAATACATTTTTGTTCATTTCAGATTGCGGAGATTATTTTCCAAACTGTCCCAGAAAAAGATGAAGCATTCGTCGTCAAAACGCAAGTCAAAATACAACATGAAATACTTCAGAATGTACAAAGTAGAAGAAAATAAAGAAATGGTTTGCCACACCGCACGAAAACACAGTAAAACCAAGAAAATAAGACGTAAAAGAAGTCTAAAAGGTAAATATTAATTTATTTTTCATTAAAAATTCAGAAACTCGTGTTTGTACCCTTACTTGTTGTAAAATATGAAATTAAAACCAAAAATAAATATTTTGTTATTTTCTTTTTGAAGATGATCAAAATAACAGACATTTACTTTTTTTTCATTTCTAAAAGCATTTTTCTAGAATTTCTTCATGAATATTCGGCTAAATTGTTTTTGCCTAACTCTATAAATATACAAATATATTTTAACATTTCTGTTAAATCCACGAGTTCCCAAATGACTTGTTTGTTTTCCACGTCTGTATTTTGATACTAGGTACATAATATTAGATTCGAAGAAAAATCTCTGTGTGGAAAAACTGGGGTAGAACTGCTAATATTTACCGAAGGGAGCTTCTAATATTTACCCCTAAAAATCTACTTTCCGATTATTAAAGCCTTACTCGTAATAGAATATTATTAACTGAAAAAATAGGGGAATATGAAATTTAAAAAAAAAAAAAATTATATTTTTACTTTGCCTTCGGTGTGCGATTTAAAATCATACATTTGGAACAAATTGACTTTTATGAAAATTTTTCAAAAGCTTGTATTAATTCGAGGGGATCTGAATTTTCCTGTCAAATTCGGATGTCAATCTTAAGATCACATCTGAATTACGTTACGGGTTGCCATAGTAATGACAAAGTGTTACATATTAATAATTTTCAACATTTCATATTGTTCATTGAGAAACTGAAAACTGATTGGCACGTCAATTCACGGCTCAACTCAAATCAGTAATTATATTAGCTTGACTAACAAAAAGATAAAATTTAACATAATTATCTATCTAAATATATAATAATAATTTAATCAACTAACTACTAACTAACTAACCATCACGCCGTTTCCCCGCAGGGGTAGGCAGAGAGGACGGACCGCAAAAAAACTCGGTCTTGGCACACATTCCTTGCCTCGTTTACATTCATACAACGTCTCATACATGCCTTTCTATTATTCTGACTCTTGACATGGCCGTACTCGAGTATCTGATTCACTTGGTCATGCCGTGTCTTTCTTTGGCGTCCTCGACTTCTTCTACCATTCACATTTGCGTCATATATTCTCCTCACACTCCTTTCCTTGTAAATCAATATGTATTAATAATTAATTAAATCAATATGTGATATTAATTAAATGAATTAAATCGATGTTATTCTGCTCTGACATATCGCAAATTATTCGAAAACTTGACAGGTCGAAAGGCGCAACCATGGCAACCTGTCAACCTGGCAACTGAAACGCGCCGGCCGCAGCAATTAGCACTGAGAGATGCGAGTGACTGGTTGCGTTGCTCTTAACCTTGTCTTTGAGAAGTTGCCTGTTTGCGGACCGCCAATGATTTTCGCAAGTTGTTTTCCTGGATAGCGATTGAGTTGCCAACTGTTTTGTTTTCAGTTGCCACATTAACGGATGGACAATACAACTCTTTTAGACTCAATAGCGAATGCAGTGGATATGCACACAGCCCATTGTTACAAGAAATATGACCACAGAAAACGATCTGATATTAGATCCTTACATATGAAATTGGCGTTTTGTCGTACTGGCAACTTTGATCTCAAATATCTTCTGTTTGGTTAGGAATTCCAAATTCAAATTTATTCAGCTATTTACTCATGTATTTGTGTTTCGAAAATTATAATTCATGTGTTTTTTCCGTAATTGTTTTTTTTTCTTTGCGTCACTTAGTTTACAAAACGGAAAACTTGAAATATCGCGTTATTTACGAGTACGAGTTCCACCGTGGCACCAGTGCTGCAGAAACGGCTCGAAGGATTAATGACGTGTATGGCGACGGTGCCGCAAAAGAAAACACAGTGCGTTTTTGGTTTCAACCTTTTTCGTTCTGGAAATTTCGACCTGCAGAACAAGCCCCTTGGACGGCCGGAGACCAAAGTTGATAATGAAGAATTGAAGGCTATTGTGGAAGCGGATCCATCGCAAACCACGTGCGAGTTAGCTGCAGGCTGCGGTGTTAGTGATAAAACTGTTTTAATCCACTTGAAACAAATTGGGATGGTGAAAAAGCTTGAATGGTGGGTACCTCACGAATTGAGTGAAGCAAATCAACAAACGCGCGTTAGAACGCTAGACCACACACTGCGCAACAACAGACGGCTACCAAATTAGAGGAGCTTCAATTTGAATGTCTAAGACATCCACCGTACTCTCCGGACCTTGCCTCAACAGATTACCTTTTTTTTCGAAATTTGGATAACTTCTTGCAAGGGAAAAAATTTAACTCCGATGGGGCAGTCCAAACCGCCTTCAAAAATTTATTGATTCCCGTCCGAATGGTTTTTTTAGTAAAGGGATCGATGAACTACCTATGAGATGGCAAAAGTGCATAGATAGCAATGGTACATACTTTGATTAAATAAATATATAATATTTAAAAAAAATCGACTTTATGTTCCTCCCATACAAAACGCCAATTTCATAAGTAAGGACCTAATATTTTTGGAAAAGTAGGGGGAGGTGGGGCAAGTTGTTACAGGGGCACATTGTTATGCCATCGTTAAATCACTCACCAGAGCAAATATTGGCGTACGTGTCTTCGGCCGACATGTGCGAATTTTCCGGCCGCAGCGTCCTGCAAAACGTCAACGAGATGTGCTGAAAAAATCTGATAAATAAAATTGGTTTTCTCATGTAAAAAAATAACTTTCGATTGAATAATTTGAAGTCATATTATTATCCTCGCTATATTTGAGAGTTTATTTATGCTTTACTTTTAATATTGTTCAACCTCATACTTTTTTTTCTAAATATTAATCTTAGCCATTATGAATTCCGTGTGATTTATATTACGTTAGACGTGTCAAAGGGAATAGTTGTTACAAATATTTGAGGCAAGTTGTGACCTGTAAAAATGTACGGGAAAGGATCCGATGCGCAAAGTGCAAATATTTGGGTCATATTTCTGAAACCGATGAAAAAATTAACTAATTAAAAAGATTTAAATACCGACTGACAAATATTTTTCGTAATAAACACTAATTCAACATGATGTTAAGTAATTTTTGTTGGCAACATTGGTCCCTTACCATAGAATAACATACCCTCAGGGATGTTTTATTATATATTTTTTTCTTATTTTTAATTTATTTTGGCCTACATTTTGATTAAGAAAAATATTATGTTGTTGAAAAAAGTGTGCACAATTTATATTAAATATGCTTATGTTTCTATGAATAATTAGTCGCCCAATAAAAATTGCTTTAATTTTTTGTAGCAAAATGCCCCGCCTCTCCCTACACATTTTTGCCTCAAGTTAGGCGCCAAACTATTTCAGTGATATTATTTATGTAGATGAAACACATTGTTAAAATATTTGATTTTATTGAAGGTTCCCCTCCCGAGATGATGTATAGCTTCATCGAGCAGGCGGTCCAGCCCGGGGGGCACATCTCGCTAAAGTGTTCTGCCGCTGGGGACCCCCTACCCAGGTTTGACTGGACTTTGGATAAACATGCATTAGCCTTGTCATCCTCTCATAGGTAAGAACGAAGAGAATATCATTTCTATAATACTTAACAAATGATTCCATAACAGTTGATCCCCCGACAGTTGGCTCCCGAGCAAACTTATAATATGTACAATATGCAGGTTTAGGGAAAATACGGTATACCTCCTTACATAAAATATAACGAATATACTTACATAAAATATAACGAAAACATGTCCCCGAAGGGACATGTAGAGAGGGTGTACCGCCGATTAACAAAAGTATAAATCATATTTTCACAACATCAGTAATGTCGTATTTTTCAATCTTAGCACTCTAGCTCACTAAAAACTCACGGACTGCCATTGCTACACATATAATTTGACCTAACTTAGCTTAAATTTGGTTAAAAAATGTGTTTACCTGAGTGCTTTCTTCTCCAACCTACCATGTTCATTGCCATCTGTCCTTTCGAATATACAATCACTGTTAAATGGGAGACATCAACCCTCAAGGAATATTACAAAAGCGTCGTTAAATGGGATGACTTTGAAAACCAGCCCCCACATATGCAGGAAGCCGTCCGCTTCACCAAACCCAGAGGAAGACTTTCGACATAAATGATAATATTATGCACCCTGTTGTGGATGCAACTATAAAACCGACAGGTTTCCTTTCCTCGTAAAGCGCGGATCTTATTCAACCCGTTCAGTCAGAGTAGCTTGTTGTATAAGTGGGATCTAAAATATTCCCAGTTGTCTAAATATGGACAAGTGAAAACCACAGATGATGTTGTTAAAACCATGCCGACAGTTCCCTGGGGGCATGTAATAATGTCTTGAATTGTGTATTGCCAGGCAATGCAATCAGATTGCTCTATTATTAACAAGATTGCTCGAAGATATTTCACGTGCCTGACTTATCCAGTGATTCCTGACATTCTTTGGAGTTAAAAATATAAATGAAATTTTGGACTTGTGTCTTGTGTTTTCTTTTCTATTTTTGAGATAGTTGGTGAGAATTTTTAGTGAATCTTTTTTAAACCTTCTTGATTAATTTTTTTATGAGTAGATAGTGATTTACCTTATTAAATGCCTTTCTTAAGTCTAAAATATAGCTAGCCTTTTTATTTTGATTAAAACATGTATATAATTTTTTTGTCTGATCGAACATTGCATCTTTAGCGCTCAGTTTACTTCTGAAGCCATTTTGATTTTGAGACAGAATTTAGTTTTGTTTTAGTAATTTTACATAGAAATTTCCCACTTCCAGGCGCTAATCCATAAATTTTCTTAGATACACAGTCGGCCAGTTTATGGATCACGCCGGCTTCGTGGTGTCCCACCTGAACATCTCTGGCGTGCGGGTGGAAGACGGCGGACTGTACGAGTGCAGAGCCATGAACTCCCGAGGAGAGAGCGCGCACTCCGCGAGGTTAAATGTTTATGGTAATGGTATAAAAAAATATTGTAGAATCAGCGTGCTTTCATTTCGCAAGGTGGTACCAATTTTTCAAAATAAAATTGATCAACGAACCTTTGAAAACATTATGCAATTGATAGTGAACAAGTTGAAAAAATATTGCAATGACATTATTTTTTATTACTTTCTGGGGCTAAGTTGCATGATGTAATGGAAAAAGCATAATATAAGAAAAATGTTACAATATTCACATTTCCTCCTCACTGGTGTTTCCTATTTTAAGGCAGCCTGCAGTTTTTTTAATTTGGTTTCTAGTTGTTTTTACATTGTCTTCATAATATTTGCAAGTTGATTATCACCCTGTTCTCTCAACCGTATTTTTAGTTTAATTTTAAATATATTTATTATTAGATACGTTTAAAGATTTTCACGGCCAAAAGCATTTTCGTTATTTATTTTTGGGGTGTTATGCCGTGTTGCGCTGCCTTCTTCTTTAGCCAACGTTTCGGACATCAGTTGCGTTGCAGTGCAACTGATGTCCGAAACGTTGACTAAAGAAGGAGGTAGCGCAAAACGGCATAAAACCCCAAAAACAAATAACGGCAATATTTATTATTCACTGTTTTTTTATTGCAGTTTGATCTGGCAGAGCATTATATGGTTTCGAAGCATGAAATTTAATATTTCTCTGTCGAAAGGATTTATTCAAACTGGGAATAACCAGTATATTTTGTCTTCTTGCCCTGGATGAGTATTTGTATTGGGCAGTGGAGAATTGAAATATTTTATATTTTTTACTAATGATTAAATCTTTGTTTGGTAGTGAAAGAAAGGATACACTATCCTTGAAATGTATTATTATGCTTCCTGACCCTCTCCACGGGAGCTATTGTATTAAACAAAGTGGTTTTTCAGGTCCTCCGTACATAAGATCGATCAGTACCTTGAAAGGAATAACTGGTGGAGACGTGACAATTCTTTGTCCCTATTATGGATACCCCATCAGGTAAGCAATAATCATATTATTGGGTTAATTAATGTCCCTATAGTAGAAAATAACAAATATTACAACCGAAAAAAGTTTAATAGAAACTAGACGACACATGTAATAAAAATGTTTCACAGTCCTTATTTTTTTTCAGTTACGTGAAATGGGAGTCCAGTCGCCAAAAGATAACCTCAAATCCCAGGTACAAACAAGAAGGTCCAATCCTAAAGATATCTCGTCTGGACCCCTCAACAGACGCTGGAAGCTACACTTGTTCAGTAGCGACTCCTGGTGGGGAATTAGCCAGGCGAGAGCTCCAGCTGGTTATCAACAGTCCTCCAGTTCTGTCTCCACTGTTCTCCTTGCCTAACCTTAAGTCTGGAGAGAGGGCGCAATTATCTTGCACGGTCACTTCTGGAGATATGCCAATCTACTTCTCGTGGATGAAGGATGGACTGCCTTTGTCACCAACTTTACAGGTAAATTTAGTTACTAAATTTGAATTCGATTGAAGGATCCTGATTGTATAGATGTACAGGTATAGATCCTGAACGAAGGTCAATGGTGTTGGCACTACAAGAACTAAAGTGGACTTGATGTGGAAGACGTGAAATCCCCAGGGCAAATGTCCGGTAAAACTGCTTGCGATCAAATTACGAATAAGGAAGTTCGATTTTAGCGATTAATATAAGTAGGTGAGGGACTTTATGATGATTTGGACACGTACAGAGAGTGGATGAAGGGGAAGTGTCAGGTAAAAGAAAACTTGTATGATGCGCAAATGAATTGAGTAAGGAATCGGATAAGCTCAAGAAAGACACTGCACCACGAAAGATTTTAAGTATGTACTTGAGTCATCTGTACCACATTGTAATACGTCTAAAAATTATCTTCGTGATTCTTTTTCACGCTATTGTAATGATCTTACATGAAATTGTTTCTCGTAGATTGACGAAAGAAGTGCTGAATTCTTCAGTTATCTAATATTCAAAAGCCTTGCATCAAGTCACAGCGGTTCCTACACCTGCATAGCCACCAATTCTGCTGGAAAAGTGAACACGTCCGCTGAACTAATCATCAAAGGTAAGACATACTACCAATAAAACAATTTTAGTCAACATAATGTAATAGGGCAATTATTTAATCGGGTGCATAAAATGTTCTCTAGATTCTTGAAAGGGTGTTATAAAAGGGACTGCTTTTCGGATTAGCCATTGGCTTTGTCAACATTTATCTCAATCCCAATTCCGAATCCCCCACGTCCTGTTCAATTTATTTGCATAATAAAAACATAACACACCTTTTGGAGAAAACTGGACAGAACACGCAACTAATGAGGAATGGTTACTTCATACACATCGTTAAAGGAATATAATTCAAGCAGACGAAAAAAGAAAGACAGCATATTTTGGCAACACCAAAAACAGCCTCTCTCTCATTCATGTATCATTGTATGGGCTTTCATTATAATTGATTGCAAATCTATTTATTTTGTCTCTAGTAGACTTCAACATTAATTTGAACAAGAGAGGAAAAAATATGTTTGTTTCTTTCAGTTCCTCCGTACTGGCATTATGAACCACAGGATTTATCAACTTTACTAGGTAGCTCAGTTTTCATCAACTGTGACGCGAAAGGATATCCACAACCAAGAACCTTTTGGTCCAAACAACATAGTAAGTTGTTTTTATCTATTTAAATTCATTTTGTAAGTCTCCAGTGTTCTATTTATTTTATGTGATTGCTGCCTACCGTTGTATTTCGTTTAATTTAGTATCAAATGATCTTATTCATTTCAGACAAATTAAGTGAGGACTTTGACACGCTATCTCCAATCAGTGGACACCTGAGCATCTTTAACAATGGCTCTTTGTTTATCAACTCTATTTTATCACAAGACGAAGGAACCTATCGGTGCACGGCTGAAAATGGAATCGGAAATATATTGTACAAAAATATCGTAGTGGAAGTTAATGGTAATAGAATAAAACAAAAATTATTTAACGTACTTGAATTACTTTCACCAGCAATTCCTGACACTATTTGGAGTAAAAAAGTCGAGTGACCAGAGACGACATGTGGAAAAGTTTGTTTGAAGAAAAACAATTTTTTTAAATCTCCGTTGTCCAAATTTTTTTTACGTATTTTACTCTATTTAGTGTCAGGAATCACTGGTTAAAGTAAGTTAAGGACATACCTTAACACCCTGTATAGTAAATCGTGATTGAAAAGAAAAATACCAAATTGCCATTTTTTTGTTCAAATTTCAGAGCCAGCTCGATTTGATGTTTCTTCCCAAAATATAACGACAAGAAGAAACGATCCAGTTACTTTAGTGTGTGACATCTTAGGAGATAATCCAGTTCAAAATATTTGGACACACAATACCAGCCCAATTGACACACATAACTACAGGTCAGATACTAATAAATGTTGATGGAAAAGTGTTTTTTTTCGACATATCGATCAGGTTTTTCAAACTAACTATTAACTACAAACAAACATGATTTTTCCTAACCTTAAAACCCACCAAGGATTTAGCAAAATTGTCGTTCGATATTATCTTTTCACCATCTTAAAAAGTGCTCAAATCTCTCGAGTCCTTAAAATCTTCAGAAATACTTTCCCTCATATTGGTCTCTTGCTACCTCGCTCCAGTTTCATTCCGGTTTCGTACGCATAAAGAGATACGTTGTTAACCTGCACATCGTCCAGCCCCCAAAGTTTTCGTTTCTCAACATTTGTTTGTATTGTAGGCTTATCACAAAGAAGCCATCTTGCTATTTCTTCCATTCTTGCTAAAATCTCTTAGTTTCATAAATTTTGTTATTGAAGTTTGTCTTGTATGTTTTCTTCTTCTTTTCCGTAAATGTTCTGTTTTTGTGTGAATTTTCAGATTGAGCGTTTCAGAGCTGAAGAAGGAGAACGGACTGCGATCACAGTTGAGCATAGAGAGAGCAGATAGGCAAGACTCAGGCCTCTACCGTTGTCAGGCCAGCAATGCCTATGGAAGGAGTGAGCACTTCATACATCTGGCTGTGCAAGGTACTGCATTGTTTCAACGGACTCTTCTTTTGCTTCTGATTTTAATGTGTAAAAGGCCATGTAACATATTACCATGGAAATCAATATACAGCGATCGCAATATTGCGTTTTTGCATCATTCTTGATATAATGTTTTGGATAGCTTTAAACTTTCCATCACAAAGCAGATGTGTATGTACAGAGTATAGAACTTGTTTATTTAAAGTGTTTAATATTACCGTAGTAAAACCCTTGTATTGACTACTGCGGTCACTTCTGGAAATACCCTGCAATATTTGATTCTGAGAATTAGGTGATAAGAACCCTTCGTTGATGACTTTAATGTTGATTGGATGCTTGTAGATATCTGTAATAGGCAAATTTGATAAGTAGTAGGAGGGGGGGGGGGGGGGGATCAAAAAGGAGGAGGCAGAGTAAAACATCTCTAGGGTAACAAATACCTAATACGAATATACGCCACTTTATTTATCTGTATTTCAAATTATAAAGTTATAGGTCATTAAATAAATTTATTTTCCACCATTTTAGAGGCAACTTTTGCAATTATTACTCATTTGATGATTATTTAAAATATATATGTTTGAATTAACTACTAGAGAAATATACTAAAATATAAAAAAAAGAAATTCAAATATATAAAAAAAAATTTTTTTGGGACTAAAATTTTATTACAAATGACGAATTTAGTTTGTAATACAAATTTTTCATGTTTTTTTTTTACTTTTCATGTTGATAAGAAACAAAATTTTTACATAATATTTTAAGGCTCTGCAACCAGGCTGGAATGGAAGAAGATGAAGAGATACGAATTTACGAATGTTGGAGGAGAGCGCTAACATTTACAGCGACAAAATCGATGCGAAAATTGGGAAAATGTTTAATAAAACACGACTCGTTTAAAATAGAGCAAAAATCTCGCGGGCATTATCTTAAACAGCATTTAAAGAAACACTGTGAAATTTTCATACATATAACTTGTAAAATAACTGAAACAAACATGTTTATAATAATTTTAGGAGCATACCTTGCGATTTTTTTCTATGGAGGGAATTTTATATAATTTGCGTTTCGGCACGGGCAATGTCTAGATATTATCTTCTAGAATAACATATATTTTTTTAAGAGCTTTAAAACTATCCGTGTTTAAGGGAAATATGTAAGAAATCGGTAGAAATTCGGGTTGCGGGCCCTTAAAGTATTGTAATACGCAATATACATTGACTTACGTTCTACAAGACATGTATTTCAATTTTGTGAAGGGCAAACTTCGATTAAATTTTAGTCATATTCGCTCCACAATAACACAAACCTTAGACAAAGTATTTATCTTTAACTTTATGCCTACTTGCAATTATTTTTTGTTTGAAAACAAAAAATGGTAAGGTAAGGCTGTCTGGGTTAATGTCACTAATTTCCATTTCTCCCAAAATCCATACATCTGTATTTTTTCAAGTCACTAATTATTTTCATCATATTAAAGCTAATCTCAAATAACCAACTTTGACTATTATAATTTCTTCCATTTACAGAAAGACCTGACCCTCCCACGAGGGTTGAAGTGATGCAGGTCGGCAGCCGCTCGGTCCGCCTGACCTGGAGAAGACCCTTCGATGGCAACAGTCCGGTGCTGGGCTACCTTCTGCAGTACCAGCCCTTGGGTCCTGAGGCCAGAGACTCTTGGGACAGTGCCAGCATCGTTAATCTCACTATTGCAACGTCTTCCGTACATTCAATATCAGGGTAAATGTATGATGAATTTACAAAATATAAGTTTTTCCACATATTATATGCGGACAATTGGAATTACTCTCTAAGAACAAAAACGCAAATTTTTAATGTCAATTTAAATTACAATAATGACCATAAAACTGCAATTTGGGAGGCGGGTATGGGTACCGCCGCCCCTATTTATTGGATAACCAACACCTCCACTGTAGGTCACCCCAAGTGGTTCGCTACGTTTGGTGACTTAGCAGGGGCGCCCGGATTTATGATCATATGCAGATGCGTCTGCCCACCAGCTGCATGGCAGGCCGGATCGAGAGAGAATGATTGATGGAGTCCGTTTGACTTCTCCAGCCGTGATTTGCAGTGGGAGGGATGGATTCATATTCATATCCATTCATGGTCCGTCACTCCTGGACACACTGACCTTCGGATTCCTACCCACTCCTCATACCCTTTTCCTTCCCAGAACTTTAACTTATTATTTTCCTAAAAAGACCCTTCACACAGCATCTTCAAAGATGACATAGTCCCGGAGGAGAATTATTTTCCTTAGTGGAGCTAAATTAAAAAAAAAATTACAAGTTATCTTTTGATTAAAAAAAAATTTTTTCACAAAATTAAAATTTCGGCCACTCCATTTAAAACCTTGTTAATTGGCTTATTTTATAGAGAGGGAAGTGATACGATGGAGCAAGGGGAAGTAAGCGGACTCCAACCAGACACAACCTACTCCATGAGGATGCTGGCAGTCAACCAGATAGAGAGCAGCTCTTTTACGGAAACCATCATGGCCAAAACTCATGAAGAAGGTAAAATAGATCAATCATGATTCAGGGCCAGAAAGTTTGGTGGATTGGAAAAAATCAAAAATCATTTAAAAAAACAATTAATAGTACCGAAACAAATATTTGTTAAAATAGAAAACTAGGAAATTCATTTTTTTAAATTTTCTAGATATGAATAATCTCTCAACTCGCTGGTATATTGCGATTGCGATAGCAGCTTTTTTTTCTTAAATATTGATGTTCAATCGGACAGTAATATTGTGGTTATATTATTTCAGTAAACTCAATTTTTAATGTATCCACAGAGAAAGAAGTCAGAAGTGGTCTCTTGAGACATCTCGTTTATCAACTTTGTTGCGAACCGGTCAGAGTATATGGTTACAGATTGACCACGCTGAAGCTCTAACTTCACAAACAGCTTCAAATTCTAACAGAAACGAGCTTCCAATTCCATATAGTTGATTTTAAAATAGCACTTGTTTGTGGCCGAACATCCGTTTCTTATTTCTCTTTTTTATTGATATGATTGTTTGTTTTAGCTCCTGCGGAACCTCCACAAAACGTGCATGTACAACCAGGAGAAGCTGGAGAACTTATTGTAACATGGCAGGTGGGTTTATTTCTTGATATTTTAAAGACTTTTTGAAATAATAAGTAAAGAGTTTCTCCGAAAGCTTGCCGTGGATAGTTCATCTCCGGCTTGTAATCTAGTTTTCCAAAGTCCAAGAACTCCTCCACAATTTTGACAACTGTCCTAAAAATAAATAGTTTTTCAGACTCATTTCTGGTATGGAAGCGGTACAAAGTACGGATGTATTCGTCGTACCTCTTCAAGATCAGCAAAAATAAAAATCTCTTCTACAACAACAAAAAACTCGCACACAAACACTGCACCTGATTGCCAAGGCCCCATCATCATTTGATTGTTTTTAATTTTAGTCTCCGCCCATGAACGCCTGGCATGGTCAGTTAATGGGCTATACCGTACACTGGTCCGAGTCCTCAGACCCCGAGGCCTCCAGTCCCCAAATACCTCACACCAGCTCAGCCACCGTCAAGGGTCCTGCATCAGGGAGATTCTCCATATCCGGTCTAGCTCAGTTCACCAGGTATAGGGTCACTGTCTCGGCTGCCAATAGAGCGGGAAATGGACCCCCAAGCGTACCAGTTTTGGCAACCACAAAAGAAGGAGGTAAAAATACCATTCTTATGAACTTTTTAAATCACTGCAATTTTTTTTACGCAAATTTTGACGAGACATTTACGAAATATAATTGTTCCAGTTCCGTCTGCTCCACCTCAGTCTGTTCACTGCACACCTTTATCTTCTCAAAGCCTCAAAATAGAATGGGCTTCTCCACCTCGATCCCACCACGGAGGCAATCTTCTTGGGTACAAGATACTCTACAAGCCTTTGTCTGACATTTACAGTAAGTCTTTGAGATATCCAAGATATTTTTTAGACCAAGAAGATTCTGATCTTGAAGTTGTAGAATGATGTATTTATGTGGATTTTTGGTTTCTTTTTATTTCGTTTCAGTGGAGGAAAGTGTTTCGGCAGCAGAAGTTAAGAGGACCAGCAGCAGTGAGACCTACCTTCACGCTCTACTAAAGTACACTAACTACTCCATCCAGGTGCTGGCCTACACTGGGGCGGGAGACGGCATCCTTAGTCCGGCTGTGTTCTGCACAACTGAAGAAGACAGTACGTTAGATTCAGATAGACCTACCAAAAAAATATATTGTCTTATATTTTACCAGAAGTATTCCAAAATACTTTTATCGCTTTTTTCTCAATTTGCTTTGGTTTGGTTTCATTTCCCATGAATCAAAGAGTTAGTGTAATCACACAGTTTATTTTATAGTTCCTGGACCACCAGCAAACATGAAAGCTATATCGACAACAGCAGAATCGATTCTCATCAGTTGGCTGCCACCTAAAAAACCTAATGGAAATATAGTTTTCTACACACTCTATTACCGGGAAGCTGGAAGGTGAGGCTATTCTCTGATATTTGAAGCATTAACAAATATATTGACGTGTTATCAAACAGCTTCGACTTGTCAGCAAATAACTACTATCAATTTTCTAGAAGTGGTCAACCCATCAGCAGACAGATAAGTCTTGCAGAGGCAGAGAACATGAATGGCGCGGGGTTGGGAGGAGCTGTGGAGGTAAGAGGGCTGGTGGAGAAAGGCAGATATGAATTCTGGCTCTCTGCCAGTACTGGAGCTGGTGAAGGGGGTTCCACCTCTCCTGTTACGCAAGTCACTACGGCAAGAGGTAAGTTGTACCTAAATAAAAGTATGGATCACTCAAACTTTCCTACATGGTACAATTTTTTTCCATGTTTAACCATTATTTAAAAAAAAGTCTCCAGCAAGAACGCATTGCTTAATTAACATTATTGGCGTACCTTTATGATACATGTAAAGAAATATGGACTAAATTAAAGTGAAGGTGGTTGGTTGATGACTCGACTACCGTCACATGTCTCAATGTCTTTTGGGAGATCCCACCTTAAAATTTTGCTAACGTGGACAGTTTTCTAACATACGCGGTTCGTCACGTTCAATTAAAAATAAGTCACGAGGCTGTTTGCTTGGATCTTTACTTTGAACATTATTTGACCTTTCCACAGAAATATTAAAATGCACGCTACTTATTTGCTTTGCAATTAAAATTTGTGTTGATTTTTTCCCCTCTAGCTGGTGCCCGCATAGCATCTTTCGGTGGGATAGTACGAAGTGGTACAGGCCGTTCTCTGTTACTTGGCTGTCTTTCCGTTGGAAACCCAACTCCTCGTGCTCGATGGCAGCATTCTCAGAGAACCATCACTCACAGCCACTTGTACAGAGTCACAACAGAAGGGAATCTGCTCATTCATAGTGAGAGACCGACTTTCATTTTTTTAGATGTTAACATAACCGAGGATTAATAGTTCAGACCTTTCCAATATGATAAGTTCTGTCGAAAAGGGAACTCTTGACTTATACTTGATATTCCCGTATATCAGGCAATCGAATTCGATTCTAACGTATTAATTTGTTTTCTTCTCATTAATTTTAGCCCTTGTGATTTTTGTCTCGGTATCCTCAAATTGTTTCGGTTGTATCATTCATTAAGTATCTTGGGTCAAACATATTTGCTCTATTTTTCCTTACCCTTACGACATCTGCAGAGCATATATTTAAATTAACAAACAATACCCAGACACGAAAAAGTGAAATGCCTGGACTATCACACTACAGAGAAAACTTTTACTTTATTGTTTCTCTTTTCCTATTTAAATTTTAATGATTTCAGGTGTTGACCAAACCGTCAGTGGAAACTACACATGTTTAGCTAAAAACTTGTTTGGGTCTGACGATATAACCTACACAGTGATCTGTTTGCTGCCCCCTGGACCCCCTTCCCTGCAGCTACTCTACACCACGGCCTCCAGCGCCCAGCTGCAATGGAGCCCTAATGCTTCGGATGGGGGCTCTCCCATATTAGGCAAGAAAAACTGACCAGAGTCTTTATGAAGATATTTTCAGTTTGTGTTTCAATTCACAAATTATTTTCTGTTTATTAATCAGTTTCTGTTTTTTGAGTAGTTTCGGTTTTAGTTTCTGTTCATTTATCTTTTTATCTTCCAGTTTCAGCTTAGTTTTCGTTTCTAACTTCAAAATCATTTAGCAATTCAACGCATCAATATTTTACAATTAGCGTATAAACGGCTCTACCATAATGCCTGCAGTAAAAATAATAAAAGCATGACATGAATTTCCATAGCATTCAGAAATTTTAGTCTACTAATCTCTGGATGTGATGATCTCAACCATTTTAAATGATATTATTTTGTATATTAGGATACACCCTAAGCTACAAGAGGCTAGACGAAAGCCTCCAAATAATAGAACTATCAGCAGAAGTGACTTCGTACAAGGTCGATGGACTCAAATGTGGCTCGAGATACTCCTTCCAAATAACTGCCCACAATAGAGTCGGGAAAGGAGAGGCCAGTGCTTCTATTGTCGTCAACACCAAGGGAGAAGGTAAAACTTTTTTTCCATTTGATTCATTTCAAACTATTAGTCATTTTTTTTATTTCCTTCTTACTTTTTTCGACCTTACTAATGTTTGAATTTTTAACTGCGTTTTCTTGTAAAATCTTCATGGCGTCAGGTACCATTTTGGATTAGAGAACGCTTCAAAATTTGTAATTCTATTCACATTAAAATTTGGGAGGCGGGAATGGGTACCGCCGCCCCGGGAACCTTTATTGGATAACCAACACCTCTGCCATAGGTCACCCCAAGTGGTTCGCTACGTTTGGTGGTTTAGCAGGGGTGCCCGGGTTCATGGGGTGAGGTTTGTCTAGGTCTTGGAGGCGGATGACCAAGGCACACTGAACCCCAGATTCCTACCCACCCCTTAAACCCTTTTCCTTCCCAGAACTCTCCTCTCCTTCCTTTCCTTAAAAAAACCCTCCACACAGACCAAGGCACACTGAACCCCAGATTCCTACCCACCCCTTAAACCCTTTTCCTTTCCAGAACTCTCCTCTCCTTCCTTTCCTTAAAAAACCCTCCACACAGCATCCCCAAAGATGACATAGGCCCTGAGGGAAATTGTTTTCCTCAGGGCCTCCTGTGTGGAGCTCATATAAAAAAAAACAAAAAAAAACATTACTCTACAATGACGACCCGAGCGGTAAAGGATGATATCAATGGCGTTTTATTGCTTTTGGTACGAGAATAATAATAAAATATTAATCATCATATTTCTAAGTTCCTTGTTCCAGTTTTTGGGTTTTTCGGTGAAGAACATACGTACATAGAATGCCAATTGAAATTTTTATGATAATTCTTCTTCCGCAGCTCCGAAATTCCCCGAAGACTGGTCTGACCTGATCTGGAGCAACTCCTCCTGTATAGTGGTGGAGGTGCGCCGCGCGTTGGGCGGCAGCGGGGGCGGGGCTGGTGGCGAGGGCGGCCTGTGCCCGCTGCTGGCGTTGGGCGCAGAGTGGCGTCGGGGCGGACGTAAAGACGCTGGTATCTGGAGGGCAGCTAACGTGCCAGGCTCGGCCGCCCTGCATCTCTCCTCGCTGGTGCCCGCCCAGTGGTACGAGATCAGACTGTCGGCGGAGAATCATGCCGGCAGGAGCGAGGCGACGATCAAGGCGGCGACAACCACTCTCTCTGGAGGTTAAAAGAATTATTAGGATAATTTTTAGAGATTTATATCGCAGCGTGCATTAAAGAAAGATAATCAGTTATTTATCAACCCTTAAACGAAACTTCAACCAATTCAAAAATAGATTTTGTTCTTCGATTTCAGAGGCACTCCCAAACAAGTGACAAAATTCTTATAATTTTTTTTAGATAGTTGGAGAAGTGTCGGACACTCCCGCAGTTATTTTCGTGAAAATATTAATCGTGTGTGGTATATTGAAATTGATTTTTTTTTTAAATTTCTTAATTCATTGCCAATTTAGATTTGTTTGATCGCTGGGTAGTGGGGTAAGAAGAATGATACATAATATGCCTTTAAAATTATTTGAATACCTCTTGCAAATTTCTAATCTATACAAGTTTTCCCTTATATGGTTGGTTTGTCCAAATCAAGTTACATACTCGTACGTAGTTCAAGTTTAAGAATTTCTGAGGGTAAGCCTACAAGCGTACATTGTTTTTTCATTGTTTTTTCTGTTTGGGCCTGTCGTTTCCGATGTTATTCTCTTTGGAATATTGTGCTCAAGGTTTTTAAGCCCAATCTTTTCGATTATGGTTGTACTTTGCGCTCATGTACCGCAATATTTTAAGAACATCGATAAATTTTAAAACTTTTTCAACAATTCATAGCCTTGTATCTTTTTGGGTTTTCAAGAAACACACTTCGACCTAGGATGAGTTGTAACTGATTGTAACGTATAAAATTATACAATGTAAGTACACACCTCTTCACAACAAAACTTAATTGCCTTGGATAATTGATCTATCATCAGATAATTGAACTATATATTTAGTCTCTGAGGACTACTGAAAAAAAATCGATGTGCTTTTATTAGGCCAGCAAAGCCGATTTTCAATTTTATTGGCAATTTGTAGCTCTTTGGAATACCTCTTTAATATCTCTAGGATGTCGTTAACGTATCGTTGTTGTAATTAAATGGATTTTTTTGTTTTTCTTTTTAATTTCAGCTCTTATATCTCCTTTAAATGATCTTCCCATGGAGCCAATATACCCCATTGACTTGGACGGGTCTCAGGATAATATCTTCAACCTCATCTCCATTATCTTGGCCACTGTTGCCGCCATCTCTACACTCTCAGTGGCATACCTACTAATCATGAAGAGACAGTAAGTTAAGTTTCTGTCCTCGATTTGTCAATAATACATGCCCTATGTCCTATTTACCTATTTTACAGGAGGCCACAAAACAGTTCTCCAAATATTAATGTTCCTATTGTGACACAGGACTTTTTTGTAAGGTGATGTCCATGAAGAAGTCGCTTGGAGAATAATGAATTTCATCTCTAAATAGATAAATAATGGTGTATTAACTAATTTTCGGTATTTTTGACATAGAACTCAGTTACAGTTTTAAGGTGTAATCTTGTTAAACTATTACAACTCCAGGGCAGGGAAAAAATTCAGTCATCTTTAAAAAAAATTATATTATGATTTGCTTAGAGTTAAAATATTTTATTTCCATAAATCGCAATATTGTGAAACCTGAATTGAAAGTTTGTTTATTTTCCAGTGTAATCTGCCACTGTGCGAGTGAGTCGGTTTACGGAGAAGACAGGCAGCGCAGCCAGTCACAAGCCAGTGACGAGAAGACAATCTGCGCCGAGCAGCAGAACATCAGGAATTGCCAGCACGACTATTCCACCTCCCCTATCAAGGGGCATACCGACAAATTGAGAAGGGAGTCCGCAGGTATTTATTCCTCTATTTTGCTCGTTCTTTAAATGTTGCATCCGAAACTGCTCACGAGTTGCAACTTCAGATGAGCTTGTAATGGACTGTTTCGTTTTTAGGAAAGACGAATTAGTGTTTGCCGGAAATGGGTGTTAATATATATGTAGGAAAAACAAGGTTCGCAAAGAAAAAGGAATGACCAATCACTTACCACCATATCTCTATCAAGATATGACACAACCATAGTATAGTTCCATCGCAATACCTCGAGATAATTATCGCCACAACAAAACGAATGAGTACAAAATCATAAATATGTACTTCCGAGATGGTCAAATTTCTTCTTTTTATGAATGAGATTGTGTACACGAAAAATACCAACAACTTGCTTCCGCGGTAGTTCAAAATCTTCTATTTTTAAAACACATACACTCGAATTTGAACTATTTTTCTTGCCATTGTTTCAAATTTCAAATACTTTTCCAGCATCCAGACATCCCGATGGGAACCAAGCATATTCTCATCTCAAAACAGTATTCCTGAAAACTTACTTGTTCTACATAATATATTTGAAAAACCTCTTGAACATATTAAAATTATGAAAAAGGGACATCGAAAGTATATTATTTATGTTGTTAACTTCACTTTCCATTTTATTACAACACTAACTTTTAGAACTTGTAATACTGGCTTACCGTAATTCAGAAGGTGGTTTATTATTTATTTATAAAACAGTTAACACATGAGATCTAGATACATTTATAATTAAGGTATTGGAAACACGAGTACATAAGCCAAAAATATGAAGTCGGGAGTTGCGAATGTAATTGTTTTTTTAAGTGAAAACTTTTTTAGCGCCGTTGTGATTTGAAACTCAATGAAACGAAAAATAGTGACACTAAAAAGAGACACATACATACATCTTTAAATCAATAGGATACGAGAGCCTACAAGACAATGAGATAGTTTAATCGGTCTCCTCTTTGTGCGGTGCTTCATAGCCTATTTGTCTACCATCTTTGTGCAATGTTTCATAGACACCCTACTCTTGTCTACTTTAGTTTTCTGAAGGTTTCACTTCTACCGCGTATGAATTGCACACTCGTTTTTTTTAATTATAGCTACCTCCAGGTCGGTTTCGGCTAGTAACGCTTGGGATGCTAGCAGTGGCGGCTCGTGACTTTTGGGTGTGCTAGAGTGCTGAAATTTAAAAAAAATGGCATTATGAAGTTGTTGTAGCTGAAAAAAAAAATTTTTTTTTTTTGAAAATCAGTTTTTTCTATGAAAAATTTCAGAAAGTTTCAGTTTGGTGGTTTGCCGCACCGATTTCCTGAAAAATCTTCATACAAAACACCATTTTTGAAAAAAAAAAATTATATTTTTCGCATACAACAACATCCATGATGCCATTTTTTAAATATTAGCACCCAAGCAGACAAAAAGTCACGAGCCGCCACTGGATTCTAGTGTGTTGAAGGCTATTATGTTTTTTGTTTGTTTATGGACAGGACACTATAACGTTTCTAATTAACCGCTAGTGTTCTGCAACGTGAACTATTTAAGACTTGAGTGCTCGGAATTTAAAAAAAAAAAAAAAATTTCGGTTAGGAATTTCCCGTTCTCATTTAAAAAATCATACCTCCGAATTTTAATATTGAGAAATAAAAACTGCTTAGTTATGAGAGACCTATTAAATGGACCTATACTTGACCATCTATCTCAAATCTTTTGAATTCATGAAAAAAATTATTAAAAACTCGTTAAATTTATAAAAGCGTGAATTGTGCTCATAATTTATTTTAAAATTGCCGTTCGTGGTACCAATTTGGAGAATATTTAATATTATGACTTATGTGTGCTGTCTATGGCCTACTTGATTATTACCTAGACGCATATATATGTGTAAGTGTGTGTGTGTATATGCCTATGTTTGTATGGATGTGTGCACCTGTATATACGTATGCGTATGCACTCACACATATAAATTTTAAAATAAGGATATGTATCTTCTCACAAACTTATCCTTACCCAATTCTTTTTCTCTTTACTAGTTTTTTATTATAACTTTACCAATTTTCAACATCATTACATTACTAATAGTTCCATATGTTAACAATATACTTCACTTAAAGTAAATATCCTCCATTGTCACCATGAAACAGGCAGCCGCCTAGTATGGTGATTCAATGTATCCAATTCTATGTAAATGTCTAATTATGTAACATGTATTTAAATAAATAAATAAATAAAATAAACAGATATGGTTCCATGGCAGTTCATCCTGCGACAATTCAACCGGCGACAGTTCATCCTGCGACAGTTCATCCGGCCGACAGTTCATCCCGCCGACAATTCATCCGGCGACAATTCATCCTGACAATTTAACCTAACCTAACCTATAAGTATAAGTATGTCGTATTTTGTTATTCACGCATGCTTCTTCGGAGAATCGAAATTATTGTTAGTAAAAATATTTTTACAGCGGATTTCCACTCAAGATGCCTTCAGATATAAGTATATCGATTTTGGTTGTACGGCCGTATATCCTCTTTGCATACTTACTTAATAAAAATCTTCTAAATGATCAGGCAGGATGAAT
Source organism: Limnephilus marmoratus (assembly GCA_917880885.1). Lineage (NCBI taxonomy): Eukaryota > Metazoa > Arthropoda > Insecta > Trichoptera > Limnephilidae > Limnephilus > Limnephilus marmoratus. Next base: position 22,947,195 of record OU862925.1, read on the forward strand.
TGTCGCCGGATGAATTGTTGGCGGGATGAACTGTCGGCAGGATGAACTGTCGGCCGGATGAACTGTCGCAGGATGAACTGTCGCCGGATGAATTGTCGCAGGACGAATTATCGGGTCACCCACAGATATACATAATTTTAAAGTAGAACATACATTTTGTAAATACGATAACACATGATCAATGATTTGTAAAAAACATATATTTCATTGATTTCGGTTCCTGGAATGTCAATAACCCATAATTAAAAAGAGATGTGAAAAATGAGGCCAAAGACCTCCTCTTTTCTACATGACCAAAAATGACCTCTATTATAATATTTTGTAAAACACGTATGTATGTATGTAACTCATATTTTTTATATGACAATAAAAAAAAATCTCTTGTTAAGCTGTGAAACTACCAAGTTAGCTTTTTGATTATCCGAAAATCCTGACACGCGGGAAATTAAAAAAAAAACCCGATTTCACCACATTTTGACCAGCTAGCGCTCGTGGGTGTCTGCGAATTGGTCAAAATGTGGCCATAAAACGATCCATTTGTTAAAGGTAAGGAAGTAAAATTTCACTTTACGCAATTGAAATTTAAAATGTATCATTTTCCACCGCCCGAAATGCAAAAGGTTGATTTTATGGTAATTAAAGCGAATCTAAAGGTTTTTTCTAAAAATTATTCGTAATAAGCGTGGACAGTGCGATCGAAAATTTACCAAAGGTGATATGCATGGTAACCAGATAAAACAGAACCAAGACAAAACAAAGCGTGATAATATATTAGGTTAGGTTGTTACATAAAGGTTAGGTGTGTTTTTTAAACGTTTCTTAAATGTTCTGTTTTATAGTGGAACCGATTTACATATACATGTATTAAAAATATACGGATTTTGTGCATGCCTTTGCAGAGATGTACGAGATCAGCCCCTACGCGACCTTCCAGGTAGGCGGACCCAATCGGCCGGGCCCCGCGGTACCCACCACGCTGGACCACACGCTGCAGTTCCGCACCTTCGGACACCTGGAGAACGACGAGCCGCCACTGCAGGCGCCCTGCAAGCGACACTTCCCGCAGAAGACTCACAAGCATTCCAACTCCAAAGGTGAACAAATATGAATACACTTTATTTATTTATTTATTTGTTTACGCCTTGATGGCTTTTACATGTAAGGTAAATTGTACAGAGCATTATAAGAAGTATGTAGAAGCATAATAAGTATATAGTATATAAAATAATAAACAGCATGACAGACATATGTTGGCACAACACAAGGAGTAAAACCAGTATATTCGTATTGGTCTTAGGCTAGAGTAGTTTCAGAAATTATTGTCACAATATTACCCAAAACATTATTACAAACATACTCGAAGCAAACCGGTCGGCAGAGGTGTAAAACATTTTTTTTTTGCGGTTAATATAAAAATCAGTAAATTTCTTGTAATAATTTTTTTTTTTTTTTTTTTTTTGCTATTATAAAAGTACGTAAGTTTGTTATTAAAAGTTATTATTGGGAAAAATAAAAGGTACACAGCAATTACATATACAAAGAAGGAATTAGGTACTATGAAAGTAGTTACAGAGCAGTGTGTATTAAATTTTTTGCTGTTAACAATTTGAAACATTAAAATTTTTTTTTATGTAAGTTTGTTATTATTATGAAAAAATAAGATAAAAAATAAAAGATACACAGCAATTACATATATAAATAAATAAGTAGGTATATACTATGAAAGTAGTTACAGAGTAGTGGGTATTAAATTTGTCACGGTTAACAATCAGGAACATTTGAGGATTCTTGCATCTGCATACATATACGTTTTTTAAAAGAAGCGATGTTTTTATAAAAAAATATGTCCACAGAACAAGTTTCATTCCCCACACGATGCAATCTCTGAAGACAAGAGTTATACATAAAATTAGTGCGAGAAGCAACTATGTTAAAAGGAGCATGGAGTCTAGTATTATGATTGTTGGGGACTTGATAATTTATCATATTCACTAGTTCAGGGCTATCCAAATACCCGTTGATGATTTTAAATAATAATAAAACATCACAGATTTTTCTTCGCTGTGATAATTCAGGTAGTTTAAGCAATTGCATCAAATAATTATAATTTAAATTTTGTATTGGAATGTGCAGTTTATAATTTACGTGCCTTAGAAATCTATGTTGTACTCTTTCAATTTTGTGTGAATGTACATTATATAAAGGCGACCAGAGAGAGGAATTATACTCAAGAATGCTTCGGACTAGTGTTACGTATAGCATTTTGAGTGTATTTGTATACATTAGATCTTTGGACGATCTTAACACAAAACCGAGACATTTGAGTGCTTTATTCGTGATTGCATCAATGTGGGGGACGAATGTCATCTTGTTATCAAAAACGACACCCAAATCTTTTATTAATGTTACTGTAGAAAGATTTACATTGTTAATATGATATTGAAAGAGTATTGGATTTTTATTTCGAGAAAAACTTATAGATTGACATTTGTTAATGTTTAAAAATAAATCATTTATGTTACACCAATTATGTAATCGATCCAAGTTATTTTGCAATATAAGACAGTCCATTAAATTTCTTATAATAGTGTAAATTTTCAAGTCATCAGCAAATAAAAGGAAATGGATACCTTCAAATATTGAAGTTATGTCATTGATAAATAGCAAAAAAAGAATCGGACCTAGATGAGAACCTTGAGGCACCCCACTTAAAGCTTCAATTTCGTGAGATATGTGATTAGATAGTTTAACATATAGTTTTCTAGATGTTAAATAGGTCTCAAACCATTTTAGTAGATTTCCTTTTATCCCATATACTTTCAGTTTGTTTAGTAAGATTTTTTGAGAGACTTTATCGAATGCTTTGCTAAAATCTGTGTAAACTGCATCCGTTTGCAATTTTGAATTTAGATTATCTGTTATATATTTTTCATATATAATTAAATTTGTAAGTGTGGATCTACCGGATATGAATCCATGTTGGTGAGGGGAAATGATTTTGCGAGCCTGTAACATAAATTTTGATAAAAATACGGATTCAAACAATTTAGGTATTGCTGATTGTATACAAATAGGTCTATAGTTAGAAGCATCCGTTTTATCACCTTTTTTATAAATGGGACTAAGGAAACTGGTCTTCCATTTTTGTGGGAAAAGGCCTGATGCTAATGATAGGTTAAATATATTGGTTAGGTGGCCTTTTAAGTTAGATACACAGTTTTTTAAATAAATTGCAGGTATGGTGTCCGGGCCAGCGGATTTCTGAGTATCTAATAGTGTAATTTTATGCTGAACATCGATTTCATCAATAACAAGGTCGTTGAAATCAATAGAAATATTTGATTTAAATTGAGGTATTTGGTTATTGGATGAGTTTACATCATATACTTCGCCAAAGCATTCGGCAAATAAGTCAGTAATTCCTTGAGGTGTATCCGCAATTTTACCATTGTGGTATATGATAGACGGAATACCAGATTCGTTACTATTAAGATTTTTTGCAAATTTGAATAAATTTTGAGGTTTCTTTTGTAACGATTTCTCTATATTTTCCAAGTATTCTTTGTAACAGGAGATCGATATGTTTTTCACCCTTTTGCGTAATTTAGAAAAAAATAGATAGTCATTCGGAGCTCGAGATAATTTGAATGTTTTATGTGCAAGTTTTTTTGACTGGATAGTACAAATTAGCTCTTTGCTAAACCATTTGGGGTAATTAGATATTCTATGTTTTGTAATAGGGACGTAAAGTTCAATTGATTTGTGAATTATGCAGTAAAAAGATTCTATTATATCATTAACGTTATTACGATTACTAATGAAGTTCCAGTCTGATTTGGCGAGAAACTCGTTAATCTTAGGATAATCAGCTTTATAAAAATTGATTTTTTCTTTAAAAGACTCTAAATTTAAATTTTGTATAGATGTATGCTTAACAAAAAGTGGTGGGTGGTAGTTATCAATTGTTGAAACATTGTCATTTGCATGTTGTACACTTATATTGTTGGAATTGCTAAAAATTAAGTCCAATAGATTATTGTTGCAGTTATATATAAAGTTCACTTGTCTAAGATTTAGGAAACATGACATTTCTATAAGTTCACAAGAACCATTACTGGACGTGGAATTTGTACGAGTATTATTGTTGGTAATATCCCAATGAACAGTTGGTTGATTAAAGTCACCTGTAAGGATAAATTTAGCGTCCGGATATTTTCTTCGCAATATTTCTACTTCTACACACAACAACCGAACTAATCTAATAATACTTGAGTCAACTCCTCTGCCACAGGTCACCCCAAGTGGTTCGCTACGTTTGGTAACTTAGCAGGGGTGCCCGGGTTCATGGGGTGAGGTTTGTCCGGATCTTGGCGGTAGATGCCCACCAACTGCGTGGCAGACCGAATATGGAGAGACTGGTTGAGGAAGTCCTGGTGTGCTAGCATGGTCGATCGATAAGAATTGATAGGATAACTTTGGGTAACTTCTCTTCGTTCCCTAGCATGATTGCAGATCGCTAACGAATAAGTAACAGTTCACAATGACTGAGTGTTCTTAATATATTCGACGTCAACTGTTGATTGTACGTTAGCGAACTGCAGTTGTCCTAGAGAACGATGAGAAGTTAAGTTATAAGACCATGCTAGCACCCCTGTAGACCTCTCCAACAGAACTCTCGGAACATCACCTTACCAGCATTGGGGGGGATTGATTCATACGTCGGTCACTCCTGGACACACTGACCTTAGATTCCTACTCAATTTGGGAGGCGGGAATGGGTACCACCGCAACGGGAACCTTTATTGGATAACCAACATCTCTACCATAGGTCACCCCAAGTGGTTCGCTACGTTTGGTGATTTAGCAGGGGTGCCCGGGTTCATGGGGTGAGGTTTGTCTAAGTCTTGGAGGCGGATGACCAAGACACCCTGAACCCCAGATTCCTACCCACCCCTTAAACCCTTTTCCTTCCCAGAACTCTCCCCTCCTTCCTTTCCTTAAAAAAACCCTCTATACAGCATCCCCAAAGATGACATAGGCCCTGAGTGATATTATTTTCCTCAGGGCCTCCTGAAAAAAAAAAAACTCACCCCACATAACTTTTTCCTTCCCACGACTTCCTCTCTTTCCTTTCCCTAAAAAGACCCTCCAACATCCCCAAAGATGATATAGGTCCTGACGGGAATTATTTTCCTCAGGGCCTCCTGTGTAGAGCTAATGTAAAAAAAAGGTACTGGTCACACGCTGATGGGTCGAAAATCGACTGTTAACTAAGTACTGGGAACAGTATATAAAGTAGCCAACGTCGAAAAGGGCATTGAAGACCGGTTTAATGAAGATATCAAATATGACGGGAGTTCACACAACCAGGCCGTAAATGGATAATAATTTTTTTGACTTACCTGCAGACATAAAATGATTAATCAAGCGTAATATACCAAGTAATTCCTGGACGTTTTTGAAATTAATGCCGGGAAATAAATTGGTGAAATACCCGTATATAATAAGCGTTAGCCTTTGCTTGGTAGCTACCTACCCGGAGAGACTTGGTATTTGAAGTATTCAGCTAATGGACATCTGTAAAGCAAGATGCTCCGTGTAAATTTCACTGAAGGAATGAAGTAACATCTTTTTGATCGCCATCGTAGAGTGAAACATGATACCAAATGATTTGTAAAGAGATTTAATGTAGATCCAAAACAGATCCCTGGGGTACCCCTGAAGAAAGTATTGCGGAAAGAGATACTTTATTTCCAACCTTAATAAACTTCATAAATGATTGTAGCCATTTTTTTATGTTCGAATTCAATAAATTTTTTAGTTTATATTAGTTTGAAGATGTTTATTTAGTTTATATTAGTTTGAAGATGATATAGGTATGTATTGTGGATACTTTTTGAAAAAATAAAATAGTTTTTTTGTCTTCAGATACAGACCGAATAGACAGCGGATGTGAGCTTCAACCATTGCGCACAAAGAGCAGAAACCGACAGTTTTCAGGACCTTCCTACTGTGTGCCCATGCCGCAACAAGGTATGCTGTTCTTTCTACCACAAATTAATTGTTTAATCCTTTTTAGATGAATTACCCCAAAAGTATAACAACCTTATCAGGGCCTCAAATCTTGTCAATTAATGAAATCTGTTTATTTATTCTTCCAGAAATATATACCCGTGAATCGAGCACGGAGTCCAACGACGTGTCCCCTCCCACGGAGCGAGCGCGCACCCCACGACATTACACCGAGAGGCAATTGCAGATACATCAGTCGCACAGTTAGCCAGCTTTCGTCTAGTCTAGTCTCTAGTCATTATTGTACTTGAAAGTCATTATTTTCAAGGGTGCTCAATGCTCATCTGCTGAACCAAAGATCGGAGGTTAGAAAAGGAGTTCGGTACGATTGAGTAGATTTTGCTCGCGTGTTGATATTTTGTTGCAATTCTATACTTATACGTATACACTCAGAGGAACTACGATTATCTATTGAGAATTTGAAGATGCTGAAAGAAGAATTTTATTGATGATAGATCTTATTTTAACGAACGTCGTTTTACAAAAGAGCGAGTTGGTTTAACCCATGGAACTATTAATATCCATACTCTTAGGTTTAACCCAAAGATATTTAAATACAAAAGATATATGACATGATGTCCGCGCGACTGTCAGCGGACTATACTACCTAATTGGAGCAGTTTGCATACGAAAAGAATTTGTTCATTTCGTTGATTTTTTGAAGGTGTGCAGTAATATTGGTTAATAAAATATTTTGAATACGGAAAGAATTCGTTCATTTGGTTTAATGTTCTTTTAGTTTATTCGTTCATTTAGTTTATTCGTTAATTGGTAAACAATATCGGCGACACCTTATGTCATCTTAGGGGATGCTGTGTGGAGGGTTTTTTTTTTAAGGAGAGAAAGTTCTGGAAAGGAGATACCTATGCGGAGTGGGTAGGAATCTGGGGCTCAGTATGTCCAGAAGTGACGGACGTATGAATCCATCCCTGCAACTGCGGTGCAAAGCGACGGGTCGAGATATTCTTGCTGGAGGATAAAAAATCTCCCTCAACTAGTCTCTCTCGATCCTTCCTGGTACGCAGCAGGTGGGCAGATGTATCGGCCGCAAAGACCTGGACAAACCTCACCTCTTGAACCCGGGCACCCCAGCTAAATCACCAAACCACTTGGGGTGACCTATGGCAGAGGTGTTGATTATTCAATAAATGGTTACAGGGGCGGCGTTATTTTATACTAATTTTTATTATACTCGTAGATACTATGAGTATTTTCCCAACCATTTGACGTCAAAATTAATGGAGCTTCAATTGCATTTTATTAGAACAACCCTGGCTTCCTTTCTCGGTGTAATTCGTCAACCTCCCTTTGCAGGCCACTTCCACAATAAGTTCTCCTGCGTCTTCCACATTTTTCTGGGTGATCAACTGAAACTTTTTTTGTGGAATAAAATGAATGAAAATTAATGTTCGTGGAAAGATAAGATTAATCTTAGTGTTTTTTAGATAAATTATGTTCTACCTAACAAAGTATCTAATACATAATCATTATCCAATCCCAAATTAACTTTTTAGGTTTCCTGAGCCCTAGAGCCTAGAGCACAGATTTTTAATTTAAATAAGAATATAAGTTTCTTTTTAGATTTCAATGTATCTCACATAATAGAGTATCTACTGTCTCAATTATTTTCTCAGCAAATTGGTTTAACCAGTATTAAATAAATTTAGACGCCTTAAAAAGAATTGAAATTTAGAATCGTATCATTAAGTCTCAAAGTGGTTTAACCACAGTTTGAAAATGGCCTTGCAAGCCGAAACAGCTGTCACAAAAATTAAATTAAAATATTTGCCGAACTTAATAAGAGCATTGTTCGCGCATTTTTATATGGGATTGATTGAGTATTGCATTCGCAGACTTGGTGAGTAGATACGTCAAAATCCTGAATTTATCCCACCTACCTAATCTTTCCTTCCTAAATGTCATAAAAATTGTTGCAAGAAAGTACCCAACTTTGGAGAGGTGACAGTGTGCTCTGCTTTTCAGTGCAAAATAACATCTCAGACAGGGCGCATGTATCGTAACCTCTTGCTATAAGAACATTACGATTTTTAAATTAATTAAACATTGTGAAGTGTACACCACAAACTAGAGATCAGAGAGGCGCCATCTGCAACGGTGAGTCCTATTTTCCCTTTTCCAATCTGGGCTTATCTAATTTTCCAAAAGCACGGATCTGAACTATCGACTGACTATCCATCAGGTTTGCGAGTGTATGCTATTTAATCGTTAACACAGCGATCGATAACACAGCGATCACGTAGTTTCGGGACTGGTCCTTCGAGGGTTGCTTGGGCTTTGCTCTGCAGCACTTAACGCCAAATTACAGTAGAGTCGCATTTTCGCCTTACCAAGCATTACTGAATTTAATTTAAATTATTTTTTTGAAATAAATGAACTTCTACGAATTAAACCCAAAAATAATTATTAAATTAAGGAGCCTACGCCTCCTCTCTCCTCTCCCTCATAATAATATAGTTGATACTCCTTCTCATCTAACACGTCTTTAGGTTCAGTGGATTGGCAACATGCTGGCTAACACTTCGGGGCTGATATTCTGATGAACATCAATAAATTGTCTCGTGAACAATGGATCTAACTTTGTGACATCAAAACTGCTCGACGATGCTTTTATAGATAAATCTAATGAATTTTCCTCTTACAATTATTAGGTAATATCAATTTTACTATTGAATAAGAGATTTCTGAAATTCCAAGCTGTGATAAGAAAATTATAAAAAAAAAAACTTTTAAAAAGTTAAATTATTACATTTATGTATCACACAAATTGGAAAATGTGTGATCACGTTTTATATGAGTGGAAAAAGGGTTTAAATATCCAAACTTTGGGAAATAAATAGTATTTTACGTGATTTTGATACAAATGCATAGGTAAATTGATTAAACATGAATAATAATTTTACTGTTGAAATCAATGAATATGTAGCTTGTCAATTAATTTAATGATAATTGGTATGATAATTGCTAAATGGTAACTATTAAATGCATCAACAGAATCAATTATACAAACGAAAAGAGTTCTTTGTTTAAAACCACTTTATTTGATTTAATACATGTCGACCGGTTTCAATTGATCTCAACCTTTATCAGGACCATAATACATAAACTAAATTACAGTACATAGGAAGATTATAAAACTGGTTGGTGGAGCGGTAGGTAGTGAGGTAAAAGAATGGTGGGGGTTACATAGGGAGAAAGGGAACACCTTTAAAAACGGACTGTCAGTTAATTCTTACTGTTTGTTTACAGTTTGGCGATTATTTTTATTTGAATTTGAAATGCTTCTAAATTATCAAGACCTATGCCTATTCTATTTTTGTTACCATTACTATTAGTATTAGTAACAAAATTAAAACTAAATAATTTAAATTTCTAATGCTTCTAAATTATCAAGACCAATGCCTTATCTATTTTTGTTATCATTACTATTAGTATCTATTGGTAACAAAATTAAAACAAAATTATTTAAATTTCTAATGCTTCTAAATTATCTAGACCTATGCCTATTCTATTTTGTTACCATTATTATTAGTATTACTAAGTATGTAATATTTTTATGTGGTATTTACCCCAAGTAATATTTATTTTTATTATTATCGATTTCAAAGTTGTTCCCCTTCTCCCAATGTAACCCCCACCCTTCCCCTACTCTTCTACTTACCCCTCCACCAACCAGTCTCTGATGTTGTTTCCCTCTGTACTGTAATTTAGTTTATAAGTTTATTGTTCTAATAAAGATTGAGATCAACGAAACCGGTCGAAAGGTATAAATTAAATAAAGTGGTATTAAACAAAGAACTCTTTTCATTTGTATAATAATATAATGTAAAGCCAAAGTGTTTGCTTTCTTTGATAATGAAACAATTATTGTAAATAATAATATTCATCGTAAACGAACAACATAACATTCATTACTATCCGATCTGTGACTGGTTCATTAATTTTATTTATATAACACGGCAAATGTATTTTGTCCGTGAACGAATCATTCAAATCAGTGTTCAATTCAAGTCACTTTTAAAAAGACTTTTTAAAAAATAACAAACCGCTCAAACACGATTAGCTTATAAAGTTTATGTTTGATAATGTACCCGAAGAAACTTTAATAAAAATAAGATTTTGAGCTATATTTACGTTTTGTACCTATTAAGTAATGATGCAATGTTAAATCAAAGTGCGTTTTTATTTATGAAATATTAATGTGAGTACGCAGATAGTATTAAAAATGTTACAATTATAGGTTAAAAAAAAAACTGTTTAATTTTGTAGAAAAAAAATTGATAATTCAATACGTTATTTTGGTTAATTTGGCATCAGTTAATATTTTTCATTTGGACTGTTATTAATCTCTTGATTTTATGTAAATAAGTATTTTTAACCGTATGTAATAAAAAAGGTTACGCTAACACAGAGTGATTGTTTTCCATTAAATTTTTAGAATAGTCGATGGCTCTGAGAGCATAAACAAACAATACAATATAATACTCCGACTACAAGTAATGTTACAATAATCGAGTCCTTGCCCGGAAAAATGTTGTATCTTGCAATATTATTGTTTCGAAACGTGGAAAAAACGAAACAAGTTGTGTTTCAAAATATTTAATAATTAAAATACTATAAATGCGATTAAAATACTAAAATGCGATTCTTAAGAATTTAAAATGAAAAGCCGCGAAAAAAGACAATTAAATTAGAATTTATTACCAGAATTTATGTTGGATTAGCGGAAAAATGTAGTAAGTATGTAAAAGTTTCACACACAAAATTGTTCCACAAAATGTTTTTTTTTACTCTTCGTAGGTAGATACCTTACAGAAAGCAAGATGCTCATCTAACATAAATGTACAGGTTTCAATTGAGCTTGAAAAGCAAAAGAACAAACGACATGATTTAATCAAACCATTTACTTTCGAGATATTATCATGAGATCAACTTACAACATTATTTTACAAATCTATTTTAAAGGCTAAAAAGCAGGCATAATAATATGTTTTCTGGTCAAATACTACTTTACTGCATCCTCCAGCTTCTTGGCTTTGAAGTCTTTCTATTTCATTTTCTCCATTAAAATGAACATAAACCTATAAAATGTTAGATAAGTTTGTTAAAATCAAATGTTGCTACTTGCCAAAAAATGTATTACCATAATAATTTCTACCTAAGACGCTTATTAATATGCCCAACACTACTCCATCAATAACGCAACATGTATAGTTTTGTGGAATACAACATTATTCCATCAATAACTCAACACGCGTAGTTTCGTTGAATACAACATTATTCCATCAATAACTCAACGTGGATAGTTTTGTTGGATACAAAAATCATTCGATAACTCAACGCGGATAGTTTTATTGGATACAACATTATTCCATCAATAACTCAACAATGATAGTTTTGTTTGCTACAATATTATTCTATCAATAACTCAACATGGATAGTTTTGTTGGATACAACATTATTCCATCAATAACTCAACGTAGATAGTTTTGTTAGATACAACAATCCATCAATAACTCAACGTGGATAGTTTTATTGGATACAACATTATTCCATCAATAACTCAACGTGGATAGTTTTATTGGATACAACATAATTCCATCAAAACACTCAACCTGGATAGTTTTATTGGATACAACATTATTCCATCAATAACTCAACGTGGATAGTTTTCTTGGATACATTATTATTCCATCAATAACTCAACGTGGATAGTTTTATTGGATACAACATTATTCCATCAAAAACTCAACGTGGATAGTTTTGTCAAATACAACATTATTCCGGGCAAGGGCTCAATTATTAATTTGATAAATTTATTAATTAAATAATCAAAATTTTGTAATAGATTAAATAATAATTGTAAATTTTATCTTGCTTCCGTTGTTGTATGCTGTAAGCGTGTATGTATTATTGTAAGGTGTATAAAGTGTTCCAAAAAGAAATTTATAATATTTATTATGTATTTATTTTTACATTCCTGATAAGTTTTATTTGAATTTGAAGTAAGATTTTATGTACTAGTCTTTTACAGTCAAATGCTTCCATTTTATCGACAAGCGCCTCAGGGGGTCTAGCACAGTGAAATCAATAAATTCTCAATCCCAGATCGATAGGCTTAACTACCTATGATTTTATACCGTTTTTCCGAACACAGCCGCATTGTTGATAGCCAGACCGATATTGACGAGAATAAATAAAAAAAATCGATATACGATGACAACACTGACGGATCTGTCCGTGGGTTTACAGTGTTTACACTCAAGTAAAAATTGAAAATACTATTTAATTGACATTTTCGAATTGGAATGGAAATACTAACTTTAATGTATGGCGCCTCGCGTGTACTTTTTGAGACTAAGCGGGAGTTAATTAGTTAATGAGATCTTTAGTCATACTGAACCACTTTCACTTCTCAAAGATCAAACAGAAAAAATGATTGCGAATCCCGGCGTGCGCAAATGAATTTTATTATTTGATTAATTTGTGTTATTTCACAATTAATTCATTTAAAATAATGTACACTATTAGCATTTAAAAACCCACTCCGTTGTTTGAAATGACTTTAGCCGTATTTGGTGACCAGAACTGAATAGCCAGGTACTTCTCCACCTTCTTCTTCCCCGTCTCCCTCCCCCCTTACATTCTTTTATATGAATACCTCGCAAGAGTCTCAGCTGCTCCCGTCTGGAGCCAGTGAGACTATGGCTTACCCAATTGGGGTCTGTTGTGAGGCTGAAGATAGTGAGGAGGGGAAGTAGATGGGGAAGAGGAAGGTGGGGAAGCACCTGGCTATTCAGATCTGGTCACCAAACACGGCTAAAGCCATTTCAAGCAACGTTTCATTCTAAATGGTGGTCTTACACCAGGGCGATACTGAGAGTATCTTCCATCTGGAACATGCCGCAAATACACTATATATTATTTTTAATTAATTAATTGTGAAATAACACGACCACTATTTTCAGCCTAACAAAATTCCCCAATTGGGGATGCCATAGTCTTACTGGCTCCAGACGGGAGCAGAAAGGACTCTTGTGATGTATTTACATAAAAAAGAATACATATTTACGCAGGGTTTTATTGATCAACCGTACTAGACCTCCGGGGTCCCTATCATGCGCTACTTCGATGACCCGGGTTCATTGCAAGCACAGTCTCTCCCCGCAAACCTTCCCGTATTATTTCTCCAATTTTTTCTACGGCCACCAACTGGATGTTTTATCTCAATAATGAATTGTTGAAATTCATAATAGTGGGTACTGTATAGGCGTTCTTCTGGCATTGTGAGCACATCGGTCGCACAGCTGATTAGTCAGACATCTCCAAAATGTCGGAATTTGAGTTGAGTATGAATTTATATAAAAAAAGTGTACCCTATATCTGGTACAATACTCAGATAACTCAAAAAAGCAAATTATTACGCACAAAAACTTGGAGTGAAATAATACGAAATCGGGCGGCGTTTTGTTCATACAAACGTATTCTCCAATTTCCTCTTTGTATTTTGATACTACTGCAAATATTTTTTTATTATTATATGGATATTGACCACTAGCGTGCAGATTTTAGGTATTTTTTTTAAAGCAAAACGTACAGACATAGATGATTTTATGTATTTAGGCCGTTAAAGTATACAACAACCTTCCACATAACATTAAACAAATACAAGATACACACAAATTCAAATCGTCACTAAACGCTTTCCTTATAAACAGATGTCATTACACCTTAAGATGAATATATACGTGAAATCCTATTTAGATACTATTTTGATTAATCTTTACGACGAATTGGCTTACAGTATGAATATAAAAAAAATATGCTACGGATAAATCAAAGCTTTTACTAGCTTTTCTATGTATACGAATTACAATAAAATTATTATTTACGTAACAAAAAATATAAGCGTAAACCACAAAAAAAATGTTTTTTTCATGACTTAACTATGAAGTAATACAAGAAACAGTTTTTAAAAAATATCCCTCTATGGCTAAGACTATTTTTGAGGTTTTTCATGTTCTAACTTTTTTTCGTTCTTATAAAATTATGCACAAAATAAATAAAAACCACTTTTTCGCTTACTAGACGCTCGATTTTAAAATTTTGCAGGCATGAGATGAAATATTTCTAGCGTTTATATTCCTCAATATTTCTAGCGTTTATATACATAAACATTATTATATGTGGTTAGCTGGAATAAATGAGGTTTACCAATAAGCTACACATTTTGTTTTTTTTTTTATATGAACATTATAATATGTGGTTAGCTGGAAGAAATGGGGTTTACCAATAAGCTACACATTTTGTTTTTTTATAGAAACATTATAATATGTGGTTTGCTGGAAGAAATGGGGTTTACCAATAAGCTACACATTTGGTTTTTTATATAAACATTATAATATGTGGTTAGCTGGAAGAAATGGGGTTTACCAATAAGCTACACATTTTGTTTTTTTATATAAACATTATAATATGTGGTTAGCTGGAAGAAATGGGGTTTACCAATAAGCTACACATTTGGTTTTTTATATAAACATTATAATATGTGGTTAGCTGGAAGAAATGGGGTTTACCAATAAGCTACACATTTTGTTTTTTTATATAAACATTATAATATGTGGTTAGCTGGAAGAAATGGGGTTTACCAATAAGCTACACATTTGGTTTTTTATATAAACATTATAATATGTGGTTAGCTGGAAGAAATGGGGTTTACCAATAAGCTACACATTTTGTTTTTTTATATAAACATTATAATATGTGGTTAGCTGGAAGAAATGGGGTTTACCAATAAGCTACACATTTGGTTTTTTATATAAACATTATAATATGTGGTTAGCTGGAAGAAATGGGGTTTACCATTCTGTTTTTTTTTTATATGTACAATAAATATTTTTTGATTTGATTTATTATCTGTAAGAGGTGCAGTTGTCCCTTTCGCTCAATAGCTGGGGGAATAAGAGCGACAATGACCAATCTAGACCTATGCCTATTCTATTTTGTTACCATTATTATTAGTATTACTAAGTATGTAATATTTTTATGTGGTATTTACCCCAAGTAATATTTATTTTTATTATTATCGATTTCAAAGTTGTTCCCCTTCTCCCAATGTAACCCCCACCCTTCCCCTACTCTTCTACTTACCCCTCCACCAACCAGTCTCTGATGTTGTTTCCCTCTGTACTGTAATTTAGTTTATAAGTTTATTGTTCTAATAAAGATTGAGATCAACGAAACCGGTCGAAAGGTATAAATTAAATAAAGTGGTATTAAACAAAGAACTCTTTTCATTTGTATAATAATATAATGTAAAGCCAAAGTGTTTGCTTTCTTTGATAATGAAACAATTATTGTAAATAATAATATTCATCGTAAACGAACAACATAACATTCATTACTATCCGATCTGTGACTGGTTCATTAATTTTATTTATATAACACGGCAAATGTATTTTGTCCGTGAACGAATCATTCAAATCAGTGTTCAATTCAAGTCACTTTTAAAAAGACTTTTTAAAAAATAACAAACCGCTCAAACACGATTAGCTTATAAAGTTTATGTTTGATAATGTACCCGAAGAAACTTTAATAAAAATAAGATTTTGAGCTATATTTACGTTTTGTACCTATTAAGTAATGATGCAATGTTAAATCAAAGTGCGTTTTTATTTATGAAATATTAATGTGAGTACGCAGATAGTATTAAAAATGTTACAATTATAGGTTAAAAAAAAAACTGTTTAATTTTGTAGAAAAAAAATTGATAATTCAATACGTTATTTTGGTTAATTTGGCATCAGTTAATATTTTTCATTTGGACTGTTATTAATCTCTTGATTTTATGTAAATAAGTATTTTTAACCGTATGTAATAAAAAAGGTTACGCTAACACAGAGTGATTGTTTTCCATTAAATTTTTAGAATAGTCGATGGCTCTGAGAGCATAAACAAACAATACAATATAATACTCCGACTACAAGTAATGTTACAATAATCGAGTCCTTGCCCGGAAAAATGTTGTATCTTGCAATATTATTGTTTCGAAACGTGGAAAAAACGAAACAAGTTGTGTTTCAAAATATTTAATAATTAAAATACTATAAATGCGATTAAAATACTAAAATGCGATTCTTAAGAATTTAAAATGAAAAGCCGCGAAAAAAGACAATTAAATTAGAATTTATTACCAGAATTTATGTTGGATTAGCGGAAAAATGTAGTAAGTATGTAAAAGTTTCACACACAAAATTGTTCCACAAAATGTTTTTTTTTACTCTTCGTAGGTAGATACCTTACAGAAAGCAAGATGCTCATCTAACATAAATGTACAGGTTTCAATTGAGCTTGAAAAGCAAAAGAACAAACGACATGATTTAATCAAACCATTTACTTTCGAGATATTATCATGAGATCAACTTACAACATTATTTTACAAATCTATTTTAAAGGCTAAAAAGCAGGCATAATAATATGTTTTCTGGTCAAATACTACTTTACTGCATCCTCCAGCTTCTTGGCTTTGAAGTCTTTCTATTTCATTTTCTCCATTAAAATGAACATAAACCTATAAAATGTTAGATAAGTTTGTTAAAATCAAATGTTGCTACTTGCCAAAAAATGTATTACCATAATAATTTCTACCTAAGACGCTTATTAATATGCCCAACACTACTCCATCAATAACGCAACATGTATAGTTTTGTGGAATACAACATTATTCCATCAATAACTCAACACGCGTAGTTTCGTTGAATACAACATTATTCCATCAATAACTCAACGTGGATAGTTTTGTTGGATACAAAAATCATTCGATAACTCAACGCGGATAGTTTTATTGGATACAACATTATTCCATCAATAACTCAACAATGATAGTTTTGTTTGCTACAATATTATTCTATCAATAACTCAACATGGATAGTTTTGTTGGATACAACATTATTCCATCAATAACTCAACGTAGATAGTTTTGTTAGATACAACAATCCATCAATAACTCAACGTGGATAGTTTTATTGGATACAACATTATTCCATCAATAACTCAACGTGGATAGTTTTATTGGATACAACATAATTCCATCAAAACACTCAACCTGGATAGTTTTATTGGATACAACATTATTCCATCAATAACTCAACGTGGATAGTTTTCTTGGATACATTATTATTCCATCAATAACTCAACGTGGATAGTTTTATTGGATACAACATTATTCCATCAAAAACTCAACGTGGATAGTTTTGTCAAATACAACATTATTCCGGGCAAGGGCTCAATTATTAATTTGATAAATTTATTAATTAAATAATCAAAATTTTGTAATAGATTAAATAATAATTGTAAATTTTATCTTGCTTCCGTTGTTGTATGCTGTAAGCGTGTATGTATTATTGTAAGGTGTATAAAGTGTTCCAAAAAGAAATTTATAATATTTATTATGTATTTATTTTTACATTCCTGATAAGTTTTATTTGAATTTGAAGTAAGATTTTATGTACTAGTCTTTTACAGTCAAATGCTTCCATTTTATCGACAAGCGCCTCAGGGGGTCTAGCACAGTGAAATCAATAAATTCTCAATCCCAGATCGATAGGCTTAACTACCTATGATTTTATACCGTTTTTCCGAACACAGCCGCATTGTTGATAGCCAGACCGATATTGACGAGAATAAATAAAAAAAATCGATATACGATGACAACACTGACGGATCTGTCCGTGGGTTTACAGTGTTTACACTCAAGTAAAAATTGAAAATACTATTTAATTGACATTTTCGAATTGGAATGGAAATACTAACTTTAATGTATGGCGCCTCGCGTGTACTTTTTGAGACTAAGCGGGAGTTAATTAGTTAATGAGATCTTTAGTCATACTGAACCACTTTCACTTCTCAAAGATCAAACAGAAAAAATGATTGCGAATCCCGGCGTGCGCAAATGAATTTTATTATTTGATTAATTTGTGTTATTTCACAATTAATTCATTTAAAATAATGTACACTATTAGCATTTAAAAACCCACTCCGTTGTTTGAAATGACTTTAGCCGTATTTGGTGACCAGAACTGAATAGCCAGGTACTTCTCCACCTTCTTCTTCCCCGTCTCCCTCCCCCCTTACATTCTTTTATATGAATACCTCGCAAGAGTCTCAGCTGCTCCCGTCTGGAGCCAGTGAGACTATGGCTTACCCAATTGGGGTCTGTTGTGAGGCTGAAGATAGTGAGGAGGGGAAGTAGATGGGGAAGAGGAAGGTGGGGAAGCACCTGGCTATTCAGATCTGGTCACCAAACACGGCTAAAGCCATTTCAAGCAACGTTTCATTCTAAATGGTGGTCTTACACCAGGGCGATACTGAGAGTATCTTCCATCTGGAACATGCCGCAAATACACTATATATTATTTTTAATTAATTAATTGTGAAATAACACGACCACTATTTTCAGCCTAACAAAATTCCCCAATTGGGGATGCCATAGTCTTACTGGCTCCAGACGGGAGCAGAAAGGACTCTTGTGATGTATTTACATAAAAAAGAATACATATTTACGCAGGGTTTTATTGATCAACCGTACTAGACCTCCGGGGTCCCTATCATGCGCTACTTCGATGACCCGGGTTCATTGCAAGCACAGTCTCTCCCCGCAAACCTTCCCGTATTATTTCTCCAATTTTTTCTACGGCCACCAACTGGATGTTTTATCTCAATAATGAATTGTTGAAATTCATAATAGTGGGTACTGTATAGGCGTTCTTCTGGCATTGTGAGCACATCGGTCGCACAGCTGATTAGTCAGACATCTCCAAAATGTCGGAATTTGAGTTGAGTATGAATTTATATAAAAAAAGTGTACCCTATATCTGGTACAATACTCAGATAACTCAAAAAAGCAAATTATTACGCACAAAAACTTGGAGTGAAATAATACGAAATCGGGCGGCGTTTTGTTCATACAAACGTATTCTCCAATTTCCTCTTTGTATTTTGATACTACTGCAAATATTTTTTTATTATTATATGGATATTGACCACTAGCGTGCAGATTTTAGGTATTTTTTTTAAAGCAAAACGTACAGACATAGATGATTTTATGTATTTAGGCCGTTAAAGTATACAACAACCTTCCACATAACATTAAACAAATACAAGATACACACAAATTCAAATCGTCACTAAACGCTTTCCTTATAAACAGATGTCATTACACCTTAAGATGAATATATACGTGAAATCCTATTTAGATACTATTTTGATTAATCTTTACGACGAATTGGCTTACAGTATGAATATAAAAAAAATATGCTACGGATAAATCAAAGCTTTTACTAGCTTTTCTATGTATACGAATTACAATAAAATTATTATTTACGTAACAAAAAATATAAGCGTAAACCACAAAAAAAATGTTTTTTTCATGACTTAACTATGAAGTAATACAAGAAACAGTTTTTAAAAAATATCCCTCTATGGCTAAGACTATTTTTGAGGTTTTTCATGTTCTAACTTTTTTTCGTTCTTATAAAATTATGCACAAAATAAATAAAAACCACTTTTTCGCTTACTAGACGCTCGATTTTAAAATTTTGCAGGCATGAGATGAAATATTTCTAGCGTTTATATTCCTCAATATTTCTAGCGTTTATATACATAAACATTATTATATGTGGTTAGCTGGAATAAATGAGGTTTACCAATAAGCTACACATTTTGTTTTTTTTTTTATATGAACATTATAATATGTGGTTAGCTGGAAGAAATGGGGTTTACCAATAAGCTACACATTTTGTTTTTTTATAGAAACATTATAATATGTGGTTTGCTGGAAGAAATGGGGTTTACCAATAAGCTACACATTTGGTTTTTTATATAAACATTATAATATGTGGTTAGCTGGAAGAAATGGGGTTTACCAATAAGCTACACATTTTGTTTTTTTATAGAAACATTATAATATGTGGTTAGCTGGAAGAAATGGGGTTTACCAATAAGCTACACATTTGGTTTTTTATATAAACATTATAATATGTGGTTAGCTGGAAGAAATGGGGTTTACCAATAAGCTACACATTTTGTTTTTTTATATAAACATTATAATATGTGGTTAGCTGGAAGAAATGGGGTTTACCAATAAGCTACACATTTGGTTTTTTATATAAACATTATAATATGTGGTTAGCTGGAAGAAATGGGGTTTACCAATAAGCTACACATTTTGTTTTTTTATATAAACATTATAATATGTGGTTAGCTGGAAGAAATGGGGTTTACCAATAAGCTACACATTTGGTTTTTTATATAAACATTATAATATGTGGTTAGCTGGAAGAAATGGGGTTTACCATTCTGTTTTTTTTTTATATGTACAATAAATATTTTTTGATTTGATTTATTATCTGTAAGAGGTGCAGTTGTCCCTTTCGCTCAATAGCTGGGGGAATAAGAGCGACAATGAAAGCAACAGTTTGGTAAAATAACTATTATTCAAATATCTCGGCGTTGGTGTTGTCTGGATCACTAGCAGTATATTTCAAAATATCATTCTAATGTACTGGACCGTGTGTTATGTTATCTCGAATTTAATATGCAAAACAAAGGCAAATGTAAATAATATTTCATTTATGGTGAACATTCGAAAATTGATTTCTTTATTATTTCAAAACATGAAATTTGGAGACGTCTGACTAATCAACTGAACGATCGGTATGAGATTTATTGGATGCCAAGCTCTTTTCAAATGAATAATGTCACTTCCTTATTGTGTACACTATTATTAAAACATTCCTGATTAAATTCTATCTATCAGCTTTGAATCGAATTTATTTATCAAGATTATGTCATAAAATCAGTGGATATTTTTCCGGGTAATTAAAGTGGTACTTTTCAATGAGGAAAAACATCAGCAAATGCATAATTAAAATTTATGACCATTTTCCGGCATTGCTGCTTGTAAATATATTCATGATTCATGTTGAAAATTATTTGAGACTGATATTGTAAATAATGTATAATAATATATAATGTAATTATAAAGTTATTCAATCAACATAACTGTAAGTACATGGGAAGAAATTAATCATTTGTTTTATGTAGTACGATTTCTAATAAACAATAAAATAATTCATTTTGGTTTTAATTTTCATATGTGGCAAACAGTTTGTGGGTAAACATAGTTACAATAATTACAAAAAAATAACTTTGTTTAATTCTACTTTATTATACTACCAACCGGTTTCGGCTCAACCTGAACCCTCATCACAAAATATTTTATTCATCCCTGATTAAGGTTTAGGTTGAACCGAAACCAGTTGGTTAAAGATATATAATGAAGTGAAATTAAAACAAAGTTATTTTATAGAAGAAGATAACAATAATAATCTAAACGAAAATATGAAAGAGAACAAGACACAGAGAACAGAAAAAAGACAATATCCGAATTTATTCATATGGAACTATTGACTTTTTATATTTTTTTCATTTTTTTTAATGAAAAAACTCTCTTTTATAACTTTTGAAGGTTATTTCCATCAGCGTAATATATCATAGAAGAAGAAGATAACAATAATAATCTAAACGAAAATATGAAAGAGAACAGAAAACAGAAAAAAGACAATGGTCGCAACTGGGACTCGAACCCAGACCTCTCGTCTAACCGGGACGTGCGCGTTAACCAATTTCGCTATTGCTCTCTTCTGTCATATAAAAGAGAATTTTTCTTATAAAAAAATCAAAGTTATTTTATTGTCATTATTATAATATTGATTTAATTTGCTATGTTTGTACCATTTTTTCCTTGAATTTTTAGTTGTACCATACCAGAGCACGTGTTTCCGTGTCAATAAACAGTCAATACGGAAGACGGGTACGGGTACAGCTGTTGGAACCATTTATTGGATAACCAACATTCTGCCACATGTCATAACAAGTGGTTCGCTACGTTTGGTGACTTAGCAGTAATGCCCGTGTTGATGGGGTGAAGTTTGTCCGGATCTTCGCGGCGATTGCGTCTGCCCACCAACTGCGTGGCAGGCCGGGTCGGGAGAGACTTGTCGAGGAAGACCTTTGGACATCTGCACCAGGATTCTCTTCGAACATCGCATTTCACCACTGTGGAGGGATAGATTCATACTTCTTCACTCTTGGACACACTGACCCCCAGATTCCTACCCATACCTCTTTCTTTCTCAGAACTTTATCTCTTTCTTTTCCTGAAAACACCCTACACACATCATCCCCAAAGATAAAATAGGCCCTGAGGTGAATAGTTTTCCTTAGCATGGAACTAATAATGAAATAAATACTCAATTTTTTTCGGTTACCGCTGTCAACATTTTTCAAACATATGTACACTTTGCTTGCCGGTACTTTGCTTCCAAATAAGCCACCCGTCCAAATAAAAACACAAATTTGTTTAAAACCGCTTTTTGAACAATTGTTGCTCTTTTACGGTTTGGGAAGGGACCTTCTTTCATCTGGAGAATATTAAAACAAATAATTATTTTTGTTAATAATTCAACATCATTCTTTTGAAATAAGGTCCTTTCAGAAACTGGTTGAGCAATAATTATTAAAAAGATAGTTTCAAACTAATTTGTACGTTTATATTTTAATTTTGACGGTACCAAGATAACAAAAGGCAATAATACTACAGAGGAGATCCGGGAGCGCATAGTGAATGCAAATCGCTGTTATTTCGGCCTAAAAAACCAAATAAAACCCTGACTGCTGTCCAGAAACACCAAGGTATTAGTGTTTAAAACACTCATGGTCAGTACTCATGTACGCAGCTAAGACGTGGGTACTAACTAAGAGGAATGAGCGATGGCCGTTTTTGAAAGGAAAATTTTGAGGCACATCTTCGACCAGTTCTAGAAAATGGATTTTGGTCCGGACGTTACAACAATGAGCTATATGCTCTGTTTAAGGAGCTAAACATCACAAATTTATAAAACTGGGAAGACTTCGGTGGTGGGTCATGTAGAGAGAATGACCGAGCATTAGGCCAATATCCATCAGGGGATGAGCCAATAGTGTTGATGCAGCCTCAGAGAACATGAAATTAAAAACAGAGATAAATAAGAAATTATAAAAATTATCAATAAAACTACCTACATCAACAAAATGAAGATAAGGAAATTATATAAAATAGAAGTAACTACACAACCTGCAGTCAAAAAACATAAAGATGGGAAATTATAAAAATTATCAATTAACACCACACGACCTACAGTCAACAAACATGAAGAAATAAAGAAAGATGAGGAAATCTTGATGCAATACCAACACAATTACCTACAGTCCAGCTCGGAACAGGAATACTAAGTAAGGAGAACTGTGAATAAATTACTTTATGTTGTACTTTTAAATCTATATATGTAAAAATCAAAATATGTTTGTTTCTGGGTTTGTATGTCCGCTATGCGTTGCTAAACCATTCATCCGATTGTGATGAAACTTTGGGTATTTGATGTGCGCATGCCCGCGATGGTTTCTGTATACAACAGTAAGCTGGCATCATGAAATTATGCATTGCAAAACCGTTCATCCGATTGTGATTAAAATTTGGGGATTTGTAAGGAGGAGCGGGGAGGGGAAGCGGGACGGTGGAGTAAGGTGGTGGGAAAGGGGAGTGGAGGGGGGAGGGGAGGGGGAGGGGGAGAACGGGAACTCGGAAGGGTGCGGAGGGGAGGGGGAAAAGGGAAATTCGGAAGGTTGCGGAGTGGAGGGGGAGGAGGGGAACTTGGGAGCGGGGAAAATGCTAGCAGCAAAAACCTGCGGAGCGAGTTTTTACTGCTGGTATTTTAATAAAAATAAATTGAAATCAAAATGCTTTCTTCGATTACATAAAAACATTTTCATCATATGCCCAATAAAAATGTTAGTTAGTAATAAGGATCCCACAAATAAGCCATCTTCCTTCCAAATAAAACAATTTTGTCATAATGCATCAAGTAGTATTTTATTCACAAAATATGCATTGCAAATTGTAGCACCTGTTTAATTGATTGAGTGTCGGCGATTGGTAAATGACGAATTAACAAGAAACTTTTGAAAAATACTCTAAATAACGTTTGACATGATGAAAGAAGTTTGTGTGACAGTAACTTGACCGAAATTTGTCAACAATGAGGTGCTTTCTTTATTTGCTTCACCATTCCCATTTGAAGGTGAGCGGCTTGAACTGCCAGAGGTCCGGCTGGCCCTCGTGGGGCGTGGTGTTCCCGAAGTCCGCCTCGCTCCAGCGGAAGGCGGATATGCCCCGGGAGGCGTTGTAGGTGGGTCCAGACACCGACAGGAACTGGAAGGTGGTGGCCAGGTGTCTGTTGGTTATCTTGGCGTCAATGGCTCCGTGGGAGCGGTGACCGAGTGCTTTGAATGGGTATGTGCCTGAAATCAAGGGGTTGGTAGGTCAGTATAATTCACGACAATCCTTAATGCCGATCTGAAATTGATGCGATCCATTCCCGCACCGGTGTTAACTTCACAATGAACCTGAGCGAAAGAGAAAGACGCGGAAAACATGCGACAGATAAAAGCGTGGGTGGAGAGGCATGCCAATTTTCTGATCTTAAACTCGCCTATTGCGACGATTTCTATATCCACGTCAGGTCAGTATTAAAGTTTATCTGCACATCATCTAATCAAGAAGAAGATGGTCAATATTCTCTTCTATGGTCAATATTTTATCAAAATATAGGAGGTCAAAGAAAGGTTTTACCATTCAGAATTCTCATTTCCACAGCATTCAGTCTGTTTTCATCCTTCCTCTGCCAGTTCCATGCCTAACTGAAAACGTGGAGATTCGCAAATAACGCAATGATGTAAGCGCAAATGGTTTGGGCATGTCGAGCGAATGATTAAAGAATGTAAATGGTAGAAGAAAACGGGGACGCCCGAAAAAGACAAGGCACCATCAAGTGAACTGAATACTAGGACGGGCCATGTCAAGAGTCACAATAACAGAAGAGGGTGTATGAGACGGTATATGAATGTTAATAAAGGAAGGCTTTGTGCTAAGACCGACGCTGTTGGCGGTTCATCATCTCTGCCTACAGTGCCTAACCTTTCGGGAAAATGGCATGATGGTTGTTAGTTAGTTACTTATTTTTCTCTGACTTTCAGACTTCAGAAAGGTTTGATGAAGTAATATGGATGTTGGTATATTGTATTTAAACCTATATATCAGGTTGGAAGTTATGAAACAATATAATCATCATGATAGGTGATAAAACTTTTGAAGAATCCTGCCTCTAATAAATTCCTCCTTAGCAGTCGAATATCATTCATTCTTATATATTAACCAAATATCTTTCCAATAGCGCCGCTCCGGTTAAAGATATTAACGGCAACAATAGCTGAAAATGAAGTACTCATTTTGGAATTGTAGAAAGGTGTGCAAATGTTCTATATAAATAACAATTAAACAGGTACTTCTGAGACACAATCTAGGATCACAATCTAGATCCTGGATTTCGATTTCCAGTTGCAACCCTTACATTTTTCTGTGATTTGTTCTGTTTCATGTTTGGTTATTATTTTCTTCTTCAGTGATTAAGATGTTGAAAAGACTAAACTTGTATTTCCGAAAAGATGACAGACGAATCTCTTACCATTTGCTTTATTCAGGTCGCATCGGGCTGCAATGGCGTTGTCAGCACTGTAAGGCGGCTTGCAGTCACACTTCGACAGGTTGTCATGCTTAAAGTCGTTGTACCGCATCATCGCGTACATGCTGTCCATGTTACTGATGTTCCCCTGGTCCCGCTTGAAGATTTTCCCGCGGGGGTTCTTGTCGTAGGTGAACCAGTCGCCGTACTTCTTCACTAGATCGGGCCAACCGCTTGCGTTGTAGATTTTGGAGAAGTACGGGATGTTATACGATGGCCAGTATCCTTGCTTCTTCAAAAGACTTGTCCTGAGATAAAACCAGATAAAAAAAACTTGAAAAAATACACTCTTCGATTGGTATCAGGAAAGAGTATGGCAAACCAATACAAATAATGAATGTTATGTTATTGGAACATGACAATTTTACGTGTTTTGTTAAATGTATTTCTCTTTCACTCTGCAAATGAAGTTATACGGGAATTACGGGTGTATAATGTGATTTTACATACATACCTATATATAGTCTGAAGCAACAAAATTCTCGATTATTTGTATTTTTGATACTGACGATTCGTGGTGGAATTCCACTATATTCTTCTACCAAGTATATATCAAAACACTTCGCTAAAATTACTGAGCTAACATGTCCAAAAATACAATTATTGTAAAACCGCGAAATTAAATGCTAGAAGGCATTAACCAACGCGTGTGGTCTTTGCACTCTCCCTTCAATTATTACAATCAGGCGAGTTGCATTATATCATTCGAGAAATGAGCGAACAAAATTCTGGTTGGAATTAAATGAGAAAATAAATAAATAAAATCAAAATACATCAAGAGTCTGAGGTCTAATAACAAGAAAGTACTTATTTTCCAAAACATAATATAAATGTGATACGTTTACGAGAACGATTTTTTTCTTTTTTTATAAATACCAAAAACCAAAATATAGAAAGCGAAAAACTTCATTTTGGGCCGCAGGTTGGGCATGCCTGGTCTAAACAGACTGAAGATGATCAGTCTAAAGTGTCAGTCAATCAGTGATGATGACATAAACTAAATAGTCTGAAGATGGTCTTAACAGGCTGAAACCGGTTACGGTCACGCATTCTCAAACACTGAGTTCTCTTAAACATTTAGGTCAACGCGACTTCATACACCTCATAACGTCGTTTTTTTCGATATGGAGCTTAATTTGTAGGAAACCGTTGGAAATTTTTAATATTTTGGGTTAGTAACTGTTTTCGGCAAATTTTTAAAATAATTGGATACTTACATGTCTTGCGCTTCGATTGTTCCAGGAATCTGTTCCAAAACCCACAAGAATCCTGGTTTAAAATTTTCAGAAGCATTTTTTCCAGGGGTAAACTTCTTGTAGTCAATAACCATCCATTGGTTATTGTAGGTCCCACTGTTGTACTTTCCGAAAATATCTGTCCAGTTTTTCCCTGTTTCAGCAAGTCTGTTGGCTACCATGCTTCTGACAAACTCCATGACCTGCCCAGTAGGGGAAATATACTTCCATAAGTCTTTATTGGTGTTCCCTATGGTGGTTTCTTGGGTGATCAAATTGGCCGACGTGATGTAAAAATCGTCTTCGGAGCCAAGAATGCCAGGGTAGGAAGAGAAGGACATGGTATGGCCAACGATGGTGGTGTTTTTGTTGGGCAGCGTTTTGTATTTGAGGACGTATTTCTTCTGAATGCGGAGCATTGCTTGGTAGCTGAAATAATTAATAATTGTTAGGTCACGTATACGTATGGTTTTTAGCAAATCGTCAGAGCATTTCCTCTCTTCAATAAAATTTCAACATTTCTGAATATATCCGAAAACTAAAAAGATGATGTTTTTGAAAGGTATACGCTTTCGATTTCGAATTTTATTATATAATTAATAAATTTTGAAATATGTTTTAAAAAGGGCTAACCTTAGATTTTTTCTAATTAAAAATTACTGAACGGAAAAAAGAATTACTGAACACACATATTATTAAATTAAAGTATCACAAATGGTATTGTCATCTTACTTTTAAGTCGTTCCATATAAA
This sequence comes from Limnephilus marmoratus, assembly GCA_917880885.1. Taxonomy (NCBI): domain Eukaryota; kingdom Metazoa; phylum Arthropoda; class Insecta; order Trichoptera; family Limnephilidae; genus Limnephilus; species Limnephilus marmoratus. Next base: position 22,974,949 of record OU862925.1, read on the forward strand.
AATTATAATTCGCATTCTTTCTTCAAACATTTGTTTATCTGTGTTTAACTTTTAAATATACATATAAAGCATGGTATTTTCTCTTTCTAACACCGTTTAGATTAAATTACTCACAAGAGAGCTAATGATAGAGCTCACCAGTACATTTAGAAACCTTCACGGCTCACAACAAATCACCAAAGTTATCGGATATACGTAATCGGATGAACGGTTAGCAACGCATGATTTCATAATGCCAGAGCTCGCTATTATGTATTGAAACCATCGCTGTGTGCTTACACATCAAATCCCCAAAGTTTCATCGCAAACGGATGAACGGTTCGCAATGCATTATTTTATCATTCCAGAACTGACTATTTAGTGATTCCTGACATTATTTGGAGTAAAAAATGTAAATTAAATTTTGGTCTCCGGTGACTTTTTTTGACGACTTTTTTTTTCAAAAATTTTGTCTTCAAAATCAAACAAAAAAAAAATCTTACGCATGTCGTCACTGGTCACTCAGCCGGGTATCCGACGAACCCCTTACCCCGCCTCCAACTGTTCAACAACTACCATTTTTTAATGTTTTTGTAGAACAAAAAAAAAAAAACATCAAAAATGTCACCGGAGACCAAAATTTCATTTACATTTTTTACTCCAAATAATGTCAGGAATCACTGTAAGTCAAGTACGTCCCTTAACACCCTGTATATATAAACCATCGCGGGTATGCGCACATCAAATCCCCAAAGTTTCATCTTAATTGGATGAACGGTTTAGCATCGTATGGACATCTCACATACATAGGTACATAGATGAAAACAAACATATTTTGATTTTTATATATATATACAGACGTATGCAGGTACGCAATCTTATTCTGCGTATACATTTGCGAACTGATGGTCGAACTATGTACATAATTCGTGATTCGGCTCGTGGGTGTATAAAAAGAAAAAGAGTGTAGAAAAGCAGTTTGTTACTCGTTCCACGTCACTTGAGACACGAACACATCAGAGCCATTAGGCGCTCTCTTGATCAGGGCCGAACAGTGACCAGCGCCTGCCTCGTGCTTCTCACTCATTGCTTCGAGGAGGTCTAACAAATCTCCCTGCATGTTGATGGACCTAAAATTGAAACTCATCGATTGATACTTTACAAAAGCAATGTATAATTAGTGCTAAAATACTGGTTAACGACGGATATTTTATTATTTCATTGATTTTTGTGTCCTTTTTCTTTTTACATAAATCTAACAGCACGTACCCGAAGGATTTTAACCAGCGATTCTCCAGCATATTTGGAGTAAAAAATGTGGATGTTATTTTGCTATCTGATAATTTCTAAAATTAAAAACAAAAAAATATTATTCCATCACACACCGCAACTGAGTAGTGGGGTTCGGCCAGTACGGGTCACGTGATACCCATCTCGTCTCGTTCTAGCAGCACGGAAAAGAGGTGAGAGAGCGCATATCACGAGAGTCCATCGCCTTGCGTAGCAGTATGGCCAGTATTGTCAGTGGTGATCGTTGTAGAATGTTTTTTAATTCGAAAAAAATATCGTCGAACCGTAAAATGACTTCTACGTTTTTTCAATCAAAATATGCACAGGAATCGCTGGTTAAAATCTTTCGAGTACGTGCTGTTATAACCCGTATAATAAACATTTATGATGATTTACTTTTGAATGGTTTCAACGATAAAGAAGAACTATTGTCTGAGGGGTTTGAACAAACTTTAAAATGTGATAGAAAATGTACATATTGCCACTTCATGCTAAATAATAAATTGTACGGTTATAGTGATTAATTATTATTAATATATTTGCAACTCACAATATATCTCTGTAGCTTAGTTGTTTATTTATATCGGTTACAGCTGTTGCATATCCTTTAGCCAAACCCTCCAATTGTTTCATGTACAATTTGACCTTCAAAAAAGAATGTGACACACAAAATATTCAAGGTGTTAATATTATTCATGAGTTTATTTGAGGTAAGCAAATGTACATTTCAATTTGAGGGGCAAGTATGGGTACCGCCGCCCCGGCAACCATTTATTGGATTACCATTTTTTTTACACACAGGAAGTCCTGAGGAAAATAATTACCCTCAAGGCCTATGTCATCTTTGGGGATGCTGTGTAGTGGGTCTTTTTGTGAAAGGAAGGAGAGGAAGTTTTGGGAAGGAAAAGGGTGTTAAGGTGGATAAGAATCTAGGGGTCAGCGTGTCCAGGAGTGACTGATGTATGAATCCATCCCTCTAAGTGCGGTGCAAGGCGATGGGTCGGGAGAGCCCGGCTGGTGGGTTCAAAAAGTCTCCCTCCACTCAGCATCTCTAAAGATGGCATAGATCCTGAGGGCTTTCTGTGTGGAACTAATGAAAAATAATTGGTCTCGGGTAACAATTTGTTAAAATTAAAAAATCACGCCACTGCCTCTTCAATGACATTGAAAACACGACGAACAAACGAAGTAAGGCTGCCGGACTTTCGCGTATTATGAAAATTCAATTTTTAAAAATTTAGTATTGCTGCTTGCGACATCTACATATATTAAGGAGAGAGTCACGATAATGTGAGATAAATTTCAAAGCGTGTATTTTTATTAATTCTAAGTCACGAAAATCCAAAATTACATCTACAAGTTATTTTAACGACATGTACGTTTGAGGCTGGCCGCATACATCAGATTTTTCCATCCGGTTGTCTGATCAGACAATCGGATTGGATAAACACTGCACACATCCGATTCGAAAACTGGATAGGTAATAGAACCGGGGCCACGCCCTTTTTCAGACCGGATTCGACGGCCGGCCCGGAAGGGCGGGGCCTATTTTTATTACCGATCCGGCTTTCATGAGAAATGTATGGCGCGAAGACGTTCCGATTGTAAGATCTTCGCGCCATACATTTCTTATGAAACCGGATCGGTAATAAAAATAGACCACGCCCTTCTGCGCCGGCCGTCCAATCCTGTCCGACAATGGGCGTTGCCCTGGTGTTAATACCTATCCGGTTTTCGAATCGGATGTGTGCGGTGTTTAACCTGATGTTTACGCCCGACCTAAACCAAGGAATCACTGGTTCAGTCTATAAAGATTAGGTGTAAATTATGGAGGGTAGGTACCTACCTAGCCATAGCTTTTGAGAGCTTTGTGATTGCACTCCCTTTTTTCGGCATAGCGCTAGATATAATGGGAAAATATTATTATTAAAATATATATTTTGAATTATTTTACCTGATACCAGTAGGCATTGTTGTCGCCATATTTCCTGATATTTTTATTAATCCATAGTTCGTTGTTGTTTGTGTAGTTCGTAATTCTGTCGCAAGTGTCTTGTATGCCTTTACACATTCTGAAAAACGGTTTGAACACATCTTTACACCTCAAAATAATATCCATTTTATTAATAGGCCTGTCGAAACTTTTAATACGCAGAAAAACTTATGACCGCATTCGGGTTTCCACATTTTTAATGATTGCTTGCCGATGGAAAACGATTTGTGGCACAATACTAATATAAGTAGGGCCTAAGACATATATAGATGTTTGTAATTAATTAACGAATAATCTGTGGCAAGAACAACATCGGAAATTGGTTTATATGCAACCGGCACAGCAGGGCAGCAAACTCGTGGCATCATTTCGATGCCGGAGTAAGCTGAACCATAACGAACCAATTATCCCATCCGTATAATGCACCACCCCACAACCACAGTGAAATGGACGTCTATAATTTATTCTATACCTCTTAAGAGGGCATTACCAGAGAAAGCCGGAAATACGTCATTTTCAAAAAAGTTTTTAGACGTATTGACTCTTTTCCACAAAAAATTATAAGTGGATTTCGAAAGATTGTTCTTTTATCTAGCATAGTTATGTAATAAATTTTTAGAATTTTTTTTAATTTTTAGTATAATAAGGTTATTTCATAGGTCGTTGGCAGATTTGTTAAATTTTCAAAAAAGTTTTTGTATTATACCACACCCATTTCAAATAATGTAATCATGCAGTAAAATAAATCAATACATTATCTAGCAAAGTTATGTATTAGAATTTTAATTTTAGTTTCAATAAAATCATTAAAAAATATGTACGTACATGTGTTTCTTGACGAAAATTGATCCATTTGTGTATTTATTTGCGCACTTACAAACTAATATATTTCAGATTTTTTTAACATTCTTATTAAATTTAGACATTATTGAAAAATGATAAATACTTATATTCATAAAATAACTACAAAAAGTACACTATTTTAATAGTTTTATCATCACGCCTTTCAGCATTTTTGGATGAAGGTATAAATTAAAGCTAATTTGGATTGAAATAAATTCGATATTGAGTTATAATTTAAAAAAGCTGATACGGAGAATAATTAATCTTTCTCATTGTAACCGCCCTGCACGATCGGAAAAACAACTTTCCACGAAATGTGGATTTTCGTCCGAAAATCCACATTTCGTCGTGCGATCGTGCAGGGCGGTTACAATGAGAAAGATTAATTATTCTCCGTACCAGCTTTTTAAAATTATAACTCAATATCGAATTTATTTCAATCCAAATTAGCTTTAATTTATACCTTCATCCAAAAATGCTGAAAGGCGTGATGATAAAACTATTAAAATTATGTACTTTTTGTAATTATTTTTTGATTTTAAGTATTTATCATTTTTCAATAATGTCTAAATTTAATATGAATGTTAAAAAAAATCTGAAATATATTAGTTTGTAAGTGCGCAAATAAATACACAATTGGACCAATTTTCGTCATGTACGTACATATTTTTTAATGATTTTATTGAAACTAAAATTAAAATTTCAAAACATGCGTTTGTTAGATAATGTATTGATTTATTTTACTGCATGATTATATTATTTGAAATGAGTGTGGTATAATACAAAATCTTTTTTGAAAATTTAATAAATCTGCCAACGACCTATGGAATAACCTCATTATACTAAAAAAAAAATCTCAGAATTTATTACATGCTAATGCTAGATAAAAGAACTTTCGAAATCCATTTATAATTTTTTGTGGAAAAGAGTCAATACGTCTAAAATCTGATTTGAAAATGACATATTTCTGGTTTTCTCTGGTAATGCCCTCTTAACAGGTAGTCAACTATTTTTTTTATAGTTACGTATAATTACTTCAAATAAACCATTTACCAGCGGCCTGGAATTCAAATATCTTCGAAAAATGGTCTTGCGATGGTATCCTTGCAACCGTACGGGGCGGTTCCGATGAGAAAAATTGGTTATTCTAGTATACTCTATAAATCAATATTGATTTTATTTCATTCAAAATTTGCTTAAATATATTTTTGTTATTATTATTGTACAACAGAGTTATTCAAATTACGGTACAATTTAGTTACCAAGATATGTCGCACATCCAAAGAAATGATTGCAACAATGGCTTTGAAGTTAATTTATTCACTGAAGGTGCTGATTTTCAGATATGAAATGTATTTTTGGTTTTCAAAAGAACAAAAAACGATGAACACAGTCAGTACTTTGCTTTCTAAGCATGCGTATATGGAAATTGCCAATAATAATAAATATAATTAAATGAACACATATAATATAAAATAAAAATATTTACCCTTGCATTGTGTTTACCCAAAACATCCAAATCAAATCTTTGGTCAAAACCCCCTCGATTGCTCCAGCTGCAAAGGCCTTTTTCTCGTCATTGTATTTAGTGGATTCATTCGCGTAGATTTCCAGGAAAGCCCACCTGTTTATGAATTAATTATAATGAGATACTTGATCGTGTGTTCCATCAAAATAGGGATTTCTTGATAGCTAAATCAAAGAATGTGTAAGTTATGATATTGTATGATGTATATAAAATATTACTTCGAAAAGTATAGGTATAATTCAAAAAACAATTATTGCACAAATATACAGAAAGTACAAAAGGTATAACTTATATCCTATTTCTTCCAGCTAACCCAACAAAATAAATATATCTGGTTATATAAAACCCAATACCTACATCTTATATTGTATGCAAAAAAATAGAGGTATTTATTTTATGCAATGTATTCATTTATAGTGTAATAAAATTTGTGTAAAAGAAATGTTTTTAGTGATTGTTTAATGTCACGTGGAAGATTGTTTAAACATATAAACATACATAAATATATAAATTTGCAAGTCAAGTATCTACATCCTTGCATATATATTTTTTTAAGGGTGGAGACGTTTTAAATATACACGTATATAGTTCCCGTGAGCACTTAGGCCGTAGGCCCATTGTACTATCTCCCATTTTACCTCATTTCTTTGACAGGAACCCAGTCCCTTTTATAAAGTTCACCAGGATTGTCATTGGAAATGAAGCTATTTTTCGACAATGTGTCTTCGCAGGTGTCATTTCCCCTCTTCGCTCCTACTTGGTTCCTTGAAGGCCCCACGAGGAAAGAGGGCTTCATTTCTCCTCTCCGCTCCTTAGTTCCCCGAAGGCTCCACGATGGAGAATTCACCTCCCCTTGGTTCCATAAAAGCTCTACAAGGGAAGAGTTCACTCCACTTTGGTTCCCGAGGGCCCCAGGAGGGAAGAGGACTTCATCTCTCCTCTTCACTTCTCATTGGTTCCCCTAAAGGCCCCACAGGGGAAGAGTTTACAGAGATGGCCTCATTTCTCCTCTTCACTGCTACATGGTTCCCTGAAGGCCCCACATGAGAAGAGAGCATCATCTCTCCACTTCACTCCTCCTTGGTTCAACAAAGGCCCCGCGCTGGAAAAGTGCCCTTCCCCTTGGAGGTGTCCTCAGCTCACCTCTCCACGGTTTCTGATCTTGGTTCCTCCTACTGGCCCTAGGAAAGAAGTCCACAGAGGTGACCTCAGCACTCGAAGGTTCCAAAAACTCTAGTTTTCCAATTTTTTGTCCCACGAGTTACCAGGGTAATAAAAGGTCCACTCCAGCAGACCCCCGAGAGCTGGAGAAAGGTCTAAATACTCCGAGATGTGACCTTGTTTGTCGGAGGCACCGTTCGTGACACTATTCCCCAGGACATTCAGCCTGAGCACGGTAACTCTCACCTTGGCTTGGGTGGCATGGGAGGGATGGGATCCCTGCATAAATAGATATTAAAATATGTTGATTTGCTTTATTATTAATTTATTTTACTTTTTTTTTTTTTTTTTTTACAGTGAATACCGTACAAGAATCTCAACTGCTCCCGTCTGGAGCCAGTGAGACTATGGCATCCCCGATTTGGGGTATGTTGTGAGGCTAAAGGTAGTGGGGAGGGGGAGGAGGTGGGGAAGAGGAAGGTTGGGAAGTACCTGGCTATTCAGATCTGGTCACTAAACACGGCTAAAGCCATTTTCAAGCAACGTTTCAATTCTGAATGGTGGTCTTACACCAGGGCGATACTGATAGTATCTTCCACTCTGGAACATGCCGCAAATATACAATATATTATTTTTTAAATGAATTAATTGTGAAAACACAAATTAATCAAATAAAATTTATTTGCGCATGCCGGGTTCGAACCCGCGACCTCCGGATTGTGAGTCAAGAGTCTTACCCACTGGACTACGGAGGTCTTGGACTTAATTCTAAAACGTTTCTTTTTATAATCTGTGTATCCATTATACCAACAAGTAAAGTTATTATTTTCATACTATAATTTATTTCTATTATAAGCGTTCTTATTTTTTAAACCCACTCATGCCTAAAAAGTTACGTAACCCTTAGTATACTCACGCCTAAAAGTCGCGCGGGGTGTCAAACACCCCGTTTTATTTTATAGAAATAATGCAATATGTTTATGAAAAATCAGTCTTTTATCAATTAATATCTTTGAACTTACATATTAATCAACGTTTAAACTATATTTTAAAAGTGAAGATTTGTAATAACCGCATAGAAAATATCAATTTTTTTATCACAATTTTGGTAGAAACAATGATTGGCATTTGGAGCACGTGGTCTTTTTTTCCTATGTTTGGTTCTTTGGCATATCAATTTAATTAATATATATTTAATGAAAATAAATAAATTAAAAATATAATCAATAAAAATATTTTTATACAGAATTAATTTTTGGCATTTTCACCACCATTTGGTTCCTTAGAACGGGCAATCTGCCTTGCTAGGAACTAATATCGACCTTAAAGATGGTAACACTTGTACACATCATGTTAATGTCTATAGGGCGATTCTGCTTTAGACGATTCTCGACATTCATTTTTAAATCGCAGTATTTGTTACTTTTTTTAATACTAGGGCAAAGAAGGTAGTCAATATTTAATAATATTTTTTTTTTAGATATTAATTCATATTGAACTTTTTGGCGCGCTTGGAAACATTATCACTAGAAGAATCGATATATAAACTGCAAAATCACACCGTGCAACACTGGCGCGAAACAGCTGTTACCGATAGTTTGAAGTTATATTTTACTGCTAAACGTGTAGTGACAATATTAATTTATATTTATGTGCCGAAAGATGTAAGTATTTTTGTTATTTTTTAAGCATCATTGACTACAAGAAGTCACTGTTAGCATGTTCCACCCGCGATGCAAAAATATATAAAAGTTTGTGTTGTTCATAGAAATAAGGTACTAACGTTTTGAAACTTTGTAAAAGGAAGAAGAAATCAAAGGCAAACTTAAATCAATCGTTTTCACGAGTATAATGTTAGCTGAATTGAAATAAACGTTGACTCAAATTGGTTGCACCCGCGATGTGATGTTAGAATCGCGGGCGCAACTCTACTGTGTCATTTATCGTATATTTTATTATGTTTTTAATAATAATATATGCTGTGTACGATTGGTAATTTATATTTAACAAGTGTGTTTATATTATATTACCCTTTTTTTATGGAAACATGGGTTAAAATGACAGAAGAACAACGGATAGAAACCGCTTCATGGAAATATAGGTGAAAATTTAAAGAAAATCCTTCTTTGTGTTAGTAAGAAAAGAAGAAGTTAAAGAGTCATATTGGATGATAAATGGGAAAGGCTGAAAAATATACCAGGAATTCAATCAAAACTAACTTTATAGTTATTTTGCAATATTATTACTATGTTATTTTTGCTATATTCATATGCTATGAATATAGCATATGAATATAGTATATGTGGTAATAATAAATAAAAATAAAAAAATGCATAAATTTCGTCTACGGTAATACCGGGCATGTGTGTGGTAGTCGAAAATACAATATTTTTTCTTTTTCTTCTTCGGTAAATTATTTTTACGGTGGTTAAAACTTTATATAAAAACTTATAAGAGTAAAGAAAATTAAACAATGTGAAAGAAAGAATTTGTTATCTTGTAAGCAATTAAAAATCATAATCACCGTAAACGTGTATCGTCAACGTTATGCTTTCATGTCAAAACATGCATTAAATTTCCCCTCAATCATTATAGTGAACAGTTACGACGTAAAAAAACATGTTTTTTTACAATATCTCCACACGGAAGACCCTGAGGAAAATAATTCCTCTCAGGGACTAGGTTTGTTGTCTTTGGGTATACTGTTAGGAAGGTCTTCTTAGGGAAGAAGGGTAGGAGGTTCTGGAAAGGAAGAAGGCATGAGGGGTGGGTAGTGTCAGGTGGTCAATATGTCCAGGAGAGACGAACGTATGAAACCACCCCTCCCACTGAGTTGCAAGGCGATGTTCCTGTCCTGCTGGAGAGATCAAAAACCTTCAGCCAGACTCTTGCAATTTGTCCTGCCACAGTAGATGCGCAAATGTCTCCGCCTCCAAGACCTGGACAAACTTCACCGCATGAACCGGGGCACCCTTGTTAAGTCCAATCAATGGTAGAGGTGTTGGCAGTGGCGCAGCTAGCATGGGTGACACCCGGGGCAGATGTCACCCCCCGTGGCGTGGTGTCACCCCGCCCCCCTCCCCCTATTAAAGTTGACTAAAAAAAATTCAAAACGCTAATTTTGACTTCATAAAACTGGTCCATCCTGGGGGGGGGGGGGGGGGCTATTTGTACATTAATATCATTCATTTCATTGTGAGAAATTTTTATTTTTGGTATGCAGTAGGTATTATAAAAAGAAAAAAAACAAAATTTCTTTAAGTGCGAACTAAATGTATGTTGAGCACAAATATAAAATAATAATTATTGCTTTGACTCGTATAAAAATTTGTTAGGAAAATATCGATAGATAGATTATATACTTGTATCGCAAAATATATGAGAAGACTTGAGATTGGAATAAGGATGGTGGTAATTGTGTATGTTTCAAAATGATTTATCTGATTTATCAAAAAGATAAGATATTATATACATATATTAGTTGTGTTTATGATTGTACTAAGAGAGCACTAATTATTAATTATAATTAGAGAAGTTAATATATTGATGGAATTATTTAAAGTAAAGGACCGCCCCCCCCTCCCCCCTCCCCCTCGCTACGCCACTGGGTGTTGCTTATATAAGAAATGTTTCCGGGGCTGCAGTACCCTTACCCGCCTCTCCATTGAAATATATATTATTTTTTCTACCACAAGCAAACGCTTCCATAGAATAGTGGTATTAAAATACCGTTATGTAAACATCTACATATTTTATACGTACCTTAAATTTCTAATAATATTTTATACGTGCCTTAAATGTCGTCCATGCAAAACAAATCATTAAAACAAAATACATAAATATTATAACCTACCTACTAAATGTATATACTAAGTTATTTATAAAAGATGATGTCTTAATAATTTTAGCACTGGACATTTTTTAAAGGAAAATTTTGAGGCGTATCTTCGGACCGGTTTTAGAAAATGGATTTTGGCGCAAACGTTACAGCAAGAGCTATATAGTCTGTTTAAGGATCTAAACGTCACAAAATGCATAAAACTGGGAAGACTTCGGCGGCTGGGTCATGTAGAGAGAACGACCGAGCATCAGGCACAAAGCACTCTTCTTAGGGTGACTTGCCTAATTAAAAAAAAGTCCCTTCTGAACTCAAGACCGATAAGGCGAACGAGCCATAGAAGACCAAGATTAAGATGGAGCGATAACGTCCTCAAAGATATATCTATCTTGGAGCTTCTAAACTGGAGAGAGCTGGCACAAAACCAAGATGAGGGGAGGAAGACTATTGAGGAGTCCAAGACCCACCAGGGGTTGTAGAGCCAAGAGTGATGATGATAATGATGATGTCTTAATAATGTATCATTGTAAAAGAAGATAACAATAATAATAAGCTAAACGAAAATATGAAAGAGAACATGACACAGAAAAACAGAAAAGATAATAATAATAATCAAAATTACCGCACCACAATAATATCTGGAAAAGATTAGTTTATTTTTTCATGTACATATATTTCAGACAGCCTTACAATGTCCATCATAGGGCAAATGTCACAACTTGAATGTTTTATTGTAACTAACTTACCCTGTCTTATTGATCTGGTTATCATAGACTGCTTTAACAACATAGTCACTAGGAATCTCCGAGGACTCATTCACTTGATGCACTGCAAAGTTACCATCTTTGATCGAAACGTAGCCGTAGCTCTTCGATTCGCATCTTGCGAAACAAACCACAAAGAAAAACAAGGAAAATCTTCCAATAAAACTCAGACTTCGAGAGTCAGACATTGTGAACTAAGCATGACTTGATCCGAGTACTGAATGTATTGAAATTGAATACAAATTTAAATGAAACCATTATAAGTGAATACACTGGTCGCTGATTGTAAAGTTTCCGGTAGGTAACATACCATTAAATTATTTGTATTTATTACCTTTCTTGTATTTCACATTTAAGAAAAAACCTGGCGGCGTTTTCTCAATGAAACGTATTTCCCAATTTCCTCTTTGCATTTTAACACTTCTGCAAATATTTCTGAAGTAAGCTTCTTTATGAACGCTTGACTTGGGGAGTAAGATGGTGAATGCGTGACGAGCGTTACGAAAAGTGTGATCGGGCGAGGCGAACGGTCGAGCCTTTACGTACGCTTGACTTGGGGAGTAAGCTGGTGAATGCGTGACGAGCGTTTCCAAAAGTATGATTGGGCGAGGCGAACGGTCGAGCCTTTACGCGCGCTTGACTTGGGGAGTAAGCTGGTGAATTCATGACGAGAGCGTTACAAAAAGTGTGATCGGGCGAGGCGAACAGTCGGGCGAGGCGAACGGAAGTTAAGAGGGAGATATGAGTTAGTGAAGTTTTACTTCAGTCGTGTGGTCTAAAGCACACACTTTTTAAAAAATATAATATAGATATCGACCACTACGTTTTGCTTTTTTTGATAAGTTACTTCTTACCCTCCAAAAATATAATATAGATATCGACCACTACGTTTTGCTTTTTTTGATAAGTTACTTCTTACCCTCCAAAAATATAATATAGATATCGACCACTACGTTTTGCTTTTTTTGATAAGTTACTTCTTACCCTTCAAAAATCATTAAAATTGGCTTGTGTGAACGCCATTAAGAGGGCATTACCAGAGAAAACCAGAAATATGTCATTTTCAAATCAGATTTTAGACGTATTGACTCTTTTCCACAAAAAATTATAAATGGATTTCGAAAGATTGTTCTTTTATCTAGCATTCGCATGTAATAAAGTTTGAGAATTTTTTTTAAAATTTTTAGTATAATAAGGTTTTTCCATACGTCGTTGGCAGATTTGTTAAATTTTCAAAAAAGATTTTGTATTACACCACACCCATTTCAAATAATATAATCATGCAGTAAAATAAATCAATACATTATCTAGCAAACGCATGTTTTAGAATTTTAATTTTAGTTTCAATAAAATCATTAAAAAATATGTACGTGCATGTGTTTCTTGACGAAAATTGGTCCATTTGTGCATTTATTTGCGCACTTACTAACTAATATATTTCAGATTTTTTTAATATTCTTATTAAATTTGGACATTATTGAAAAATGACAAATACTTATAATCAAAAAATAACTACAAAAAGTACATTATTTTTATAGTTTTATCATCACTCCTTTCAGCATTTTTGGATGAAGGTATAAATTAAATATTTTTTATTTTTTTATTTTTTTCTTTTTATGTATAAATTAAAGCTAATCTGAATAAATTCGATATTGAGTTAAAATTTAAAAAAGCTGCTACGGAGAATAATTAATCTTTCTTATTGTAACCGCCCTGCACGATCGTAAGAACAACTTTCGACGAAATGTGGATTTTCGTCCGCTGACCGGTTAAACGCTCCTAACAGATGTTCGGAATGCAAACTAGACAAAGTTTTTTTTAAACGTACAGACATAGAATGTCTTCTTCTAATATATGTAGTACAGTTTTGGTGGAGAAAAACAGGGAATACAAAACCTAGATTTCGATGATTTTTTTATAGAAAATTCATCATTTTTACGGGCATTTTTGAAGTTCGACTCCAGCCTTCCACTTGGATGTCGAATTTCAAAAGTCGTTTCCTCGGGCCCTGTAGAACCGAACCGAGTGAAATTTTGGAATCATACTAAAAACCATGATTTGTACACGAATCAATCAAAAAAATTTCAAATAACAATTCTGAGTTGGGGTTGTCCCTTTCGCTCAGTATTGCGGGAAGTAAGAGCGATAGGGACAGCAACTGTTTGGTAAAATACCTATTATTCAAAATTCTCGGCAACCGAGTTTCCTCTTAAACAAAATGTTGATGTTATCTAAGTCACTAGCAGGATATTTCAAAATGTGATTTTAACGTGCCAAACCATTTTGCCTCCTGGTGGTGTTATTTAATATGTAAAACAAACGCAAGTGTAAATAATATTCGGTTAATGGCGAGCATTCTCATATTGCTTTAATTATTAATATATCTAAACTTAGTATTTGGAGATGTCTAATAGACTAACCAACTGGACGATCGAAATGTTTTACATCGGATTTATCAGATGGAAAGTTTAATTAAACCTCTCAGCTGTGAATCGAGTTTTTTCATTGATTATGTCATAAATCAGTGAATATTTTCACGATAAGTAAAGAGGTACTTTCAATGAGGAAAAACGTCAGCACGTGCATAATTCAAATTTATGACCATTTTCCGGCATTACTTCTTTTAAATATATTCATGATTTATGTTGAAAATTTTTGTAGTGAAAATTTCTTTAAAACCGTTGTAATTTGAAACTCCAAGACACAAAAAGCGACACTATAAAGGGACAAACTCATACATCTATAGGATATAGCCTACGTGAGAATGAGATTTAATAATCGGTCTCGTCTTTGTGTGGTGCTTCGTAGCCTCTCCAGTCTCCACTCTTGTCTACTTTAGTTTTCGGAAGGTTTCACTTCTACCGCGTGTGAACTGCACATTGGTAATTTTTGAGCCTGCTACTGTAAATAATGTGTTATAATATATTATAATTGTAAAGTTATTGTAATCAACTTAATTGTATAATTAGTAAGTACATGAATAGAATTTAGTCATTTGTTTTGTTTTGTAAGATTTGTAACAAATAATAAATGATAAAACGTGTGCATCATTCTTTTCTTGGATGTTTAGTTTCATGTGTACCAGACCGGAGCACGTGTTTCCGTGTCAATGTGGCAGGCGGGTAAGGGTACCATTTAATGGATAACCAACACTTAGTGATATTGGTCACCCCGAGTAGTTCGTTATGTTTGGTAACTTATGCCCGGTTTCATGGGGTGAGGTTTATCCGAATTTTGGCACGGATGCGTCTGCCCACCAACTGCTTGGCAGGTGGGAGGGACTTGGTGAAGGAGACCTTTTGAACTCCCCCGCAGGACTCTCTCGGAACATCGCCTTGCACCGCAGTGGGAAGGGTAGATTCATGCATCTGTCACTACTGGACACACTAACCCCGAGATTCCTACCCATCCTTCATTATTTTTTTTCTTTCTAAAACTTCCTCTCCTGTCTTTCCTTAAAAGGCCCTCCACACATCATTCCCAATGATGAAATAGGCCCTGAGTTTTCCTCAGGCGTCCTGTGTGGAGCAAATATATATGTCGCGGGCCAATCGTACAATCAGGCAGATCATGATGCGTTTCAGGCACTTTACAGGCACGATCTCTAAACCTTAAATACAAAAATTCTTTCGGATAACTTTTCAATGGTTCCATGCCAACTCAGAATCAAGTCAACTCAACAACTCTTTGAAAAGTTATTACAAGATACGAAAAAAATAATTTTAAAATAGCCGTTAACCCTAACCCATTTAACCAATTTTATTAATATTTTTTTATCATCACTTTTTATGACCTTTCTAAGGTGGTTCTGCAGTTGGATTCATTCTGAGTTGGCCGGTCACCCTTTTCGATATATTTTTCAAGAGGCTGGGAAATATATGCTCCCTTAACCATTACCGCTTTTAGTCGTTCACGAGGTCGGTGGCAAATATGAAGCCTGACATCAGCTCCCTCCCTCCAATAGAGAACGCAGCTAAACAGCAATCCCAGCGCACCTACCACCAAGTGCAGCAGTGGCTCGGGATTGAGCTGCCCCCAAAATGGGGGTGGAAACATGAAGGAGACACCCTGGTGTCAATTACAACAGAAGATCCACCAGCACCGGAGGTCCTTCTGAAAATGATATTTTGCCGCTGCACCAAGGGTTGTGTAATTGGCAAATGTGGATGCCGAAAAGCAATGATGACCTGTTCTGAAGTGTTCTTCCACTGCCAAGGGGAATGTCTCAACAGTGTGCCTGTTGCTAAGGACGACGATGAAGACGACGTAGAGCCCATTCAGCAAGAATCACCCACTACTGAGGATGAAGATTCCATGGATGAACAACCCTTTCCAGTACCCTCACGTCCAAAGAGGATGATAACGTGAATCCATATAAAGTTGAAAGTGTAACGTGATGTTATTGAGAACAGTGATATCAATGAGGTTTATAATTTTACGCATTTAATATTACGAAATATCACGAGACTTTTTATTATAAAATACGTTTTATAAAGTTTTCAAGTAACATGACTTTTGTCTACTTTCTTTAAAGTGTGGTTACTCATATATTATTAAGCTAACGAATAAAAGTTGTGTGTCAGTATTAAGATAAAAACAGCTTTTTCTGAAGACAACATTTAACTAAAAAACGTAAACTTGCTGTAAATGTTGAGTGGTTGCAGATTAATTTGAATAAGCGTGTATATATTATATTAGATATAAGCGAAAACCCAAAATTGGGATCTTTCTCACCCCCTCCCTCCTGGCTCACCACATAGACGTCAGGACTTTTGGTATGTTCACACCCTAAGCACCCTGAACAAGTTTCTGAAGGAATCTGTTCATGCACTCTACACCTCTTTCTTTGACTGGAATAATAGTATTGGGCCTGTATTTTAATACCGAATTTAATAATATTTTAAAAACTACTTGCATTGTCAACAAATAAATTTGTTTTAAACCACTTTTTTAATAATTATTGCTCTGACGGTTTCGGAAGGGATCTTGCTTCTTCAGAAGAATATTAAAACAAAAATATACTAAAATAAGTTTAAACATTCTCCTGATAAATAAAGGTCCCTTTCGAAACCGAAACACAATAATTATTAAAATAAATTGATTTCCAAGCAAGTTACGTGTTTATGTTGTAAAATTATAAACACCACGGAGAAGCAAGTTTAAAACACGAAGATGAGGAAATCATAAAAAAATTTCAAGCAACACTGCACAACCATCATGATGACAAAGAAATCATGATTTAATACCAATACCTACACTCCGTCTTGGAACATGAATCCCTAGTGAGAAGACTGAGGACTGTGAACTTTGTATTTTTTAAAATATTTTAATAAAAAATAAATAGAATTTGGTTTAGTAAAAATATTTTCATCAAATGCCCATAAAAAATGTCAGTAAGCTATAAGTATCACAAATACGCCATCTTCCATCCAAATAAAACAATTTTATCACAAAACTTCGAAATAATATTTTATTAACAAAATATAAACTGCAAATTGTTGCACCTGTTTAATTGAAAGAAGTTTTAAAGCCAGTAACTTGACCGAAATTTGTCAACAATGAGGTGCTTTCTTTATTTGCTTCACCATTCCCACTTGAAAGTGAGCGGCTTGAACTGCCAGAGGTCCGGCTGGCCCTCGTGGGGCGTGGTGTTCCCGAAGTCCGCCTCGCTCCAGCGGAAGGGGAGTATGCCCCGGGAGGCATTGTGGGTGGGTCCAGACACCGACAGGAACTGGAAGGTGGTGGCCAGGTGTCTGTTGGTTATCTTGGCATCAGTGGCTCCGTGGGAGCGGTGGCCGAGAGCTTTGAATGGGTACGTGCCTAAAATCAAGGTGTTGATAGGTCAGTATAGTATATATAGTACACGCCAAAACGTGCTAAAACCCTCGAAGCATCCTGACTCTAATTAAATCCTCCTTAGCGGTCGACTATCATTCATCCTCAGAAAAAATACCTTTCCAGTAGAGCCACTCCGGTTATACAATAGCTGAAAATTAAGTGTTCATTGTGGAATTTTAGACAGAGTTAACAGGTGTCCTGTATAAATAAAAATCGATCAGATATTAACAGGAATTTCCTAGACTCAATCTAGGACATAAATAAATTCGTGTAAACTTTAATAACGCTAAATGATAGCAACCAAAGAAATATTTGGGGATAGAATTGTTAATTCCGAAATATTAATACTAGATCAACAAAAAATGTCATGGACAGAGATCCTGGATATCGATTCTCTGTTGCAACTCTTACATTTTTTTATTTGTATTGTTCTGTTTCATCCGTTTAAATTTTGTTAGTAATATATTTTTCTTCGGTGAAAAATTGCTGAAAAGACTAAACAGTATTTCCGATAAGATGACGTATGAATCTCTTACCATTTGCTTTATTCAGGTCGCATCTGGCTGCAATAGCGTTCTCTGCACTGTAAGGCGGTTTGCAGTCACACCTCGATAGGTTGTCATGCTTGAAGTCGTTGTACCGCATCATCGCGTACATGCTGTCCATGTTACTGATGTTCCCCTGGTCCCGCTTGAAGATTTTCCCGCGGGGGTTCTCGTCGTAGGTGAACCAGTCGCCGTACTTCTTCACTAGATCGGGCCAACCGCTTGTGTTGTAGATTTTGGAGAAGTACGGGATGTTATACGATGGCCAGTATCCTTGCTTCTTCAAAAGACTTGTCCTGAAATAAAACTAGATTAAAAAAACATGACAAAAATGACAGTCTTCGATCGGTATGAGTACCAGGAAAGAGGATCGCACGCCAATCACACAGAATGCTTTGTTACCGGAACATAACAATTTTGCGTATTTTGTTAAAAATATTATTTTTTTGCTTTTAAAATGAAGTTATACGGAAATTAAGAGAGTAGAATGTGATTTTACCATACAGCAAATATACGATAGACTGAAGCAGCAAAATTCTTGAATATTTATATTTTTGATATTGACGATTTGTGGTCGATTTCCATTTGAATCTTCTACCAAAACACTTCGCTAAAATTACTGAGCTAAGTTGAGCCAGTCGGTGTCCAAAAATACTATTATTAAAAACACAAAAAATTTTATGGCTGGTCCACACAGTCACAGTGATGATGACAGTCTGAAGATCTATACTTAATCGTCTGAAGTTGGCCTTAACAGGCTGAAACCGATTACGGTCACGAATTCTCGAACACTGAGCTCTCTTAACCTTCGTGTACTTGCGCCCAACGGCATAACACGTGTACCCGCGCACGGTGTCTCAGACCGACATTTCATCTCGTCTGTTTTATTTAAATTACATAATATATACTTTTTAAGCATTTTTGGTATTTATTATATAAAAGGGGGTATAATTGAACTAAAAAAATTATAACCTTAACTTTATTTGGTAGAAACGGACTTTTTAACTCAGCCTCAAAAAAACATAATTTTTGGTACTCAAACGTTAAGAGCCAAAAACCAGCGGCCTAGAATTTAAATTTCGTCGAATGATGATCTTGCGATCGTACCCTACAGGGCAGTTCCGATGAAAAAGATCAATTATTTAATATAATAACTCAATATCGATTTTATTTCATTCAAAATTTGCCTTGATAAATACCAACATTCAAAAATGCTCAAACTGGTGACAATGATACTATTAAATTATGTACTTTTTGTAATTATTTTTTGATCATATGTATTTATAATTTTTAAATAATGTCAAAGCAAAATAAGAATGTAATTTTTTTTTAAATTATATTAGTTTGAAAGACCGGAAATAAATAGACAAACTGAAGTATTTTCGTCACAAAACATGGGCGTAAATATTTTTTGAATGATTTTATTTGAACTAAAATTAAAATTCTAACAAGTAGCTTTCCCCAATAATTTATTGATTTAATTTCGTGTATGGTTATATGATTTGAAATGTATGTTATAATACAAAATTTTGTTTGAAAATTTAACAAATCTGCCAACGACCTACGGTAAAACCTTACTGTACAAAAAATAAACCTATTTTCCCATAATTTAAAACAAAGCTTTACTAGATAAAAGAAATTAATTAATTTATAGTTTTTTGTGAAAGAATTTGGAAAAGAGTAAATACGTCTAAAATTTGATTTAAAAATGACTTATTTCGGTTTTGTCTGGTTATTCCCTCTTAATAACAAATATAAACTTTTTGTGTGTTAATAAAAAAATAACTCTGAAATCTAATAAATGAAAGTATGAAGAATAATAAAATATTATAAAAATAAGAATTAAATATTTTTAGGATTTTTGGGTAGTAATTGTAACTTTTACCTAAAATGCGGATAACAGTAAATAAGTATCACAAGTCCACCCAGCACCAACGCGCGCGCCGTACTAACAATGCTAACAACAAATTAACTAACAACAAACATACAACAATATACAACAATACCTTCATATGTGATTGTTTGACAGTTTTGTGATTGTGAACTAGAAAATCCTTTAGCAAGTGTTATAATCATTGTTTAAGCCCAAAAACATCATAAAATCAATAAGACAAGGCTCTTCTCCAAGTACAAGTGTTATCTCATTCGAATCTCATTTCAAAAGTTAAAAAAAACAGTGAAAATAGAAACACTTCTAACCAAAAAACCATTTGGGTCAATAACATCTGTCATCAAACCACTCCAACATATAAAACATGAATTGTTTCAATTGCAATGGGGATGTTTCCAAGCCAGGAGTGGGAGTCACGTGTGATGGATGCAATCGAAGTGTTTGCATTAAATGTTCGGGCTTCGGGAAACAAGATGCCTAGAGCTCAAAAACCGCAGAATGAAATTCCTGTGTCCCGAATGTGAGAGTGGCCTACAACAAATACCTGTACTACACAAACTAATTAGGGACCTCCAAGAAGAAGTCAATGCCTTCAAAAAACAGCAACAAATGCGATGCACAGAAGACATGATTAGTGAACTTAGCGATCGGCAATCCCGAGCAAAAAACATAATTATATTTGATATCCCTGAGTGCGACTTTCCGGATCTCGAACAACGCAAATTACGCGACACCGAAGAATGCTGGAAAGTTATAGGAGGCATCACCAGCACAAGTCAAAATAACATAAAAGTGCTCCGGCTTGGAAAACCTTCAGCAGAAAAAAAATTCCCTCGCCCGATAAAAATAATCTTCCGAACAAGAGATGAAGCGTTAGCCATTCTCAAAAATAAAAATAAACTAAAAAAACCAAACTCAATCAAATCAGACCAAACTCCGATGCAACGGCAGCATTTAATTGATCTAAGAAATGAGCTCCATCAAAGAATAGAAAAGGGGGAAAAGGAATTGACTATCAAATACATCAAAGGATGCCCTAAAATTTTAAAAATTTCAAAAAACTTGTAAATAATTACATAGCCAATATCTCGATACTCTATACGAACCTATGCTCTCTCACACGGAAATTTGATCTTGTTCTTGCACAAATAAACCTTATAAAACCAACAGTATTAATAGTGACAGAAACGTGGCTAAAGGCAGAAATACCAGATACGTTAGTGGATCTCCCGGAGTACACACTCTTCCGCAAAGACCGTCGAATTAAAAAACGAGGAGGTGGTGTCGCAATATATGTAAAGAAAAGGACCATAGGCCTGACAATCTCAGCCCAGTTGAACAAAGCCCTGGAAAACAGTTCTAGTAATTATCCACAAATTGACGCGTTATTCATTGACATGCAAATAGGCCATCTCAAAACTATCTTAGCTGGTGTCTACTGCCCACCAAATGCATCTTATGAAAACCACCAAAAACTATTACACCAATTACAAAGAATAGCTTATGTGTCAAACGTAATAATCCTTGGAGACTTTAATTATTCCAAACTGGTATGGCCAATTACAGAAGCGCGTAATTGAAACAGCCCTGAGGCTTTGTTTGAGGATATGTACCTGAATAGTAACTATTGGCAATTGGTAGATAAACCTACAAGATACAGGGACAACAATACCCCATCTCTGTTGGACTTAGTCTTGTGCAATGATGAACATCTCATTACGGATATAAAATACCTAGCACCTATAGGCAAAAGTGACCATATATGTTTGTTGTCAACATTACAAGTAAGAACCAGCCATAACAACGGGTCCTCCAGCCCAGGAGGCACGAAGCCGAGACCCAACTATTACATAGCAGATTATGATAAAATAAATGAAACCTTAAGCACTCCCGATATAATGCGGTCTCTCGTGGAAACCACCACAACTGAAGAAAAATGGAAGTTTTTTACAAATATGTTTGAAGAGAAGATCTTGTCAAAAATACCACTTTCCAAAGGCAATAAAAACCACAATAAGAACAAACCTTGGATTGACAAACACATCCTAGGATTGATTAAAGAGAAAAAGAAAGCCTGGGATGGTTATAGATTATCCAGAAAACACGTGGAGAATTCAAATGAGACTGAAAATGAGTATTACAGAGAATACAAACGGAAAAACAACTACCTTGTGTCGCAACTAAGAAATACCAGAAAAAACTTTGAGCAAAAATTGATTGACAGCGGTCAGAAACCATTTTATAGTTACATACGGAAACAGATTGCCTCGAAAGTGTCTACTCCAACCATACTATATAACTTCTCTAACGAAACAGTTACCAGTGAAATAGACATAGCGAACACCCTTGCAACACAATTCGAAAAAATCTTTGTCAATGAACCAGATACCAGTATACCAACTATTAGTCGAGATCTATATGTAGATAACTCACTATGCGAAATTGAATTCACTCCATCAGCAGTTGAGAATATTTTGAAGGGGTTGCGAGAAGATAATGCTGCTGGCCCTGATAATATTCCTGCTATTGTTCTCAAAAAGTGTGCAGCAACTCTCAGTCATCCCATAGCTCTGGTTATGCAACAATCCTTTTTAGATGGGAAACTCCCTAGAGATTGGAGGAGAGCTATAATTACACCCATCTACAAAAAAGGTGATAAACTCAAACCAGCAAATTACAGGCCTATAAGTTTGACTAGTATCATCTGCAAAACTATGGAAAGGATAATAGTGGACGAGATACGATCGTTCTTGAACAAACTTGACATAATTTCAAACAAACAACATGGATTTGTGCCAAAAAGATCCACAATTACCAATCTCATTCTTAACATAGATTACTGGACAAACGAGTGGGACAAACGGATTCCCACTGACATAATTTATCTCGACTTTGAGAAAGCCTTCAATACTGTTCCAACCAATAGACTGTTGGCTAAACTTAAATTCCTAGGCATAAGAGGACGACTTCTCGAATGGATCAAATCCTTCCTCACTGAGAGAAAGTTACAAGTTCGAATTGGTAACCAACTGTCATCTGAGCGAAACGTGACCAGTGGTGTCCCTCAAGGATCAGTTCTTGGTCCATTTCTGTTTATTTTGTACATCACGGACCTGCACAATACAATAAAATCAGACTCCAGCTGCTTCGCAGATGATACAAAATTCTATGCCAACACACACACACATCACGACCAACTGCAAAATGATCTAAATGAAATTTATCAATGGACAAACGATTGGCTTCTAAAACTCAATGTCGAAAAATGCACTGTCCTACATGTTGGAAAAACTAACCCTACACTCGCATACAAACTTAATGGAACGCCGCTAAAGGCAGTGACATTACAACAAGACTTAGGAGTTACCATATCAAAAGATTTAAAATGGGAACCGCACATCGCTGGGATTGTGAAAAGAGCAAACTCACTAACATATTTAATCAGGAAAGCATTCCTTGACCTAACACCGGACATGATGTTAATAATATACAAAACATATGTGCGACCTCTCCTGGAATATGCTTTCCAAATATGGAGTCCTTACTTCGCAAAGGATATAAATCTGATAGAGGGAGTACAGAGACGTTTCACTAAAATACCAAGAGCTTTGAAAAATCGGCGATATGAAGATAGACTCAAGGAATTAAGATTACCAACCTTAAAAGATAGAAGAGAAAGGGGTGACTTGATCGAGACCTTCAAAATTTTATCTGGACACTACAGCTGCCCTGGCATCCAAGAAATCTTCACTACTAGTAAAAATACAATTCTCCGTGGACACTCGAAAAAAATTACCAAAACGCCTTTCGCATCTAATCCTAGAAAACACTTCCTTGCAAATAGAGTGGTGGATGCTTGGAACAAACTCCCACAACATGTCATCCATGCAACTAACGTAAACCAATTCAAAGCTCTATTGGATTCATATTTGGAGAGAAGAAAGGACTAACTTAGTGAAAAATTTACTGTCAAACTATTGTGAAATTAGATATGAGCGCATCAGCAGAATGCTGCCTGCTCATTATATAATAATAATAATAATAATAATAAACAGTGAATAAATAATAAACAGATTTAATATATACTCATTTGGATGAAAAAAATATTTTATCTGAACAACAAAAAGGTTGTCGCAGAAAACATATGGGATGTAAAGAACAGTTAGTTATTGATTCTGTAATTTTAAAACAAATTCAAAATCAAAAGCGTAATTTACATACTTGTTATATAGATTATCAAAAAGCTTTTGATAGTGTTCCGCACTCGTGGCTAATCAAAATATTAAAAATATATAAAGTTAACCCAATTATAATTAGCTTTTTGAAAAATATTATGTCCTTTTGGAATACAGATTTGCTAGTTAATTTAAAAGGTAAGAAAATAGTAGTACCGGGCATTTCAATAAAAAGAGGGATTTTTCAAGGAGACTCATTGAGCCCTCTTTGGTTTTGCTTAGCATTGAATCCCCTTTCTAAAATGTTAATTAAAAGCAAGTTTGGAATAAAAATTAAGGGTAATACAAGAGAGAGTAGTATAGTTTCACATCTATTATATATGGATGATATAAAATTATTTTCAAATTCTGAATCAAATTTAGAGAAAATGATTAAGGTAGTTAAAATTTTTTCAGATGATATTAAAATGACTTTTGGTTTAGATAAATGTCAAACTATCCATATAGAGAAAGGCAAAATTGTAGATGGAGACGAGGGTATATTTAGAAATTTCAAAATTCAAAGTATGAAAGGGGATGAGGTTTATAAATATTTAGGATACCCGCAATCGAATAGATTAGATCACACCAGTATTAAAAATGATATTAGGATTAAATTTCAAACTAGGATCAGAAAAATTTTAAAATGCAATCTATCTGCTAAAAATTTAGTAAAAGCAATAAATACTTGGGCAATACCTCTACCAACGTACTCATTTGGCATAATTAAATGGTCCAATACAGATTTAGATAGTTTAGAACGATTGATTAGAACTACGTTAACAAAATTTAATGGCCATCATCCAAATTCAGCTATAGAACGAATTAATTTACCTAGAAATTCAGGAGGTAGAGGTGTAGTAGTCAAAATAACGGGTCTAGGACGTTTCTACGCCGCCGGTTCTTCGCCGCCAGTTCATCGCCGCCGTTTCTACGCCGAGACGGTTCTACACCGGCCGTTTCTACACCGGCCGATTCTACGCCGCATTCAAATTAAATTAACAATTACAATTAAACTTTATTGTTTTAACACATACATACAGTCATAGAAAATAAAATAGAAAATACAAAAACTATCGAATCATTTAAAAAGTAGCATTAACATTTATTTTAAATTAAAAGAATAAATAGGAAAAATAAGATTATTGCGTCATTTGGTAATTGTGTGCTAGGCCACGTAAATAATCTAGAGGTTCCCTGTTTTCATAATCTAAGACAATTCTTCGAATACGTTCATCAGCGTCACGGTATTTTTTCAGCTTCATCGGTGGTAAATGTCCGGCGATAAGTTGCTCAAAATAAGCGTCTCGTCCTTTTTGTACTTTTCGCAATCCATCTATAAATTTCCAAATAGTTGGGTGATGCATACATAATTCAGAACGCAATCGACGATTGGCTGCCTCTGCATGATTATTGGTGCGATCTTCTCCATCGATTGTTCTCTGGTATAAATTCCACATTGTTGGATGAAACATAGGCGGGCGCCTACCATTCCCGCGTCGATTTAAACGGCCAACATAGCTGTCTTCAAACCAATTTAGAAGCGGCTGAAGTTCTACTGGCAAATCATTTGCTAAAGCATCAATGTATTCATCTAAATCAGCTATTGGCACAAATGCTAATGCAATGACCATTTTAGCTCTCAATGCAAATTCAGCATCATTGTTGTATTGACTAATAACACCAATCTGAGCTAAATGCTTCCTCATATTTTGTGCTGCTGCTGTATTTAGGTGAGTTTGAAGGTGTGCAGAATCTAGCTGTTTGTGTACTTATTATCGATTTTTTTTTTTATAAATTCATTTAAAATATTTTTAAAGGTATGAGCTTTAGTAAAGTAACAGTAAAAAGATATTTATGTCATAAATTATATCGGAAATCTTGATTTAAAGTTGACGTCTTTTTTCCAAATTTTTTTTTCAAATTTATTTTCTTTAATGGAGTAGGAAAAAAAACTCCACGATTCTCCACTCTAATTTTAAAAGAATATTATTGATGTATCTTTTTTGTACATGGAACAATAAAAATTATCACCAGCCGTCACCAGCCACTCCAGTAATTGCATTTTTAAGGAATGATTGTATTTTTCATCAATTATTTTTTTGAATTCAATCTTTGATTCCTTTATGTCTAAGAAAGATTAACATAATGTTACCTTTATTACTATAACTAATAAAACGTCAAAATGAATTTTATTTTCAATTAGTCACTAAAATTAAAAATTTCATTGAAAATAACATCAGAAAGTTAATTATTCTGTAATTTATGTAATAACATATTTTTTAATTTATGTTATTACATAAATATAAAATATCCTGTACTATCTTTTGGAGTCTTTTCCGTTTGGTTATTTTAATGCGCATGTCATTAAATGTATAATATATTTTTAAGTAGGTACCTGCCAACTATAAAATGTTTATAAATACATTCAATTTGCGTGTGAGCATTTTTAGCAGGAGTTAATATATAATTAGATTACCTATTGTGTGTAATTACACTAATTACCCCCATTAAACCATTCTACCCCCAATTATCATTATTTAACGTTATTCCCCACTGTCTGGAAAATCCTAAGTATTATTGCTATGTACATCGATTAACAATGTTATTTTTTTTTTTTTTTTTTTTTTTTACAGTGTAACCGCACAAGAATCTCAACTGCTCCCGTCTGGAGCCAGTGAGACTATGGCATCCCCAATTGGGGTATGTTGTGAGGCTGAAGCTAGTGGGGAGGGGAAGGAGGTGGGGAAGAGGAAGGTTGGGAAGTACCTGGCTATTCAGATCTGGTCACTAAACACGGCTAAAGCCATTTTCAAGCAACGTTTCAATTCTGAATGGTGGTCTTACACCAGGGCGATACTAATAGTATCTTCCACTCTGGAACATGCCGCAAATATACTATATATTATTTTAAATGAATTAATTGTGAAATAACACAAATTAATCAAATAAAATTTATTTGCGCATGCCGGGTTCGAACCCGCGACCTCCGGAATGTGAGTCAAGAGTCTTAGCCACTGGACTAAGTTTATTGTTTATTGTTTGGGATTCTCCTTCAATTTATGAAGTTATTATAGAGAATCTTTCAAAAATTTTGTAATATTTCATATAAACACTTAAAAACAACAATAAACAACCAAATGGTCGAACGCCGAGAGGGATGTCGCGCCAGCCAGCGCTCCAATTTCAGCCACTGTGCGGCGATTGTAACTTGCATGTACAAAATATCTTTTAAATTAAAATAAATGTTAATGCTACTTTTTAAATGATTCGATAATTTTTGTATTTTCTATTTTATTTTCTATGACTGTATGTATGTGTTTAAACAATAAAGTTTAATTGTAATTGTTAATTTAATTTGAATGCGGCGTAGAATCGGCTGGCGTAGAAACGGCCGGTGTAGAAACGGCCGGTGTAGAACCGTCCCGGCGTAGAAACGGCGGCGATGAACTGGCGGCGAAGAACCGGCGGCGTAGAAACGTCCCATTCCCCAAAATAACATCTTTGAAAGACAATCAGGTAGAAATGCTTAGAAATTTTTTCCATAGGAAAGCTAATAGCTCAGAAATGCACAAAATAATTTGCAAGGCAGATAGAAATATTACTCCTTTAAATTTATATGACGAGAATGCCAACATTCTTATAAATACTAACCAGGAATTATTAGATTCCTGGTCAAATAAAATTATTCACGCAAAACACTTCAATTATCTCAACCAAACGTATGTTGACAAACTTTTGTCAAACAAATGGTTGAGTATTGGAGAGTTGAGCGCAGAAATAGAAGGATTTATGCTTGCCATTCAAGATAGAGTCATTAATACTAAAAATTATAGAAAGCATATAATCAAAGATATAAATCAAATTGATGATTTATGTAGAAAATGTTTGGCTTTTCCCGAAACTATAGAACATATTATATCGGGATTTTCTATATTAGCGCCTTCCGAGTATACATTTAGGCACAATCAGGTTTTAAAAATAATTCACCAAAGTTTGGTAATTAAACATAACTTGATTGACTGCCGTAATATAGTACCATATTATGAATATGAACCAAATTCATTTTTAGAAAATGAATTTTATAAAATATATTATGATAAAACTATACTAACAGACAGAACAATTAGTCATAATAGACCTGATATAGTTTTACATGACAAAATTAAAAAAATAACTTATATCATTGATGTAGCTATTCCAAATTCCTGTAATATTCAAAAAACTATTTCTGAAAAAATAAGAAAATACACAGATTTAGGAAATGAGATTAAAAGAATTTGGCATTCTCGGACTATAAAAATATTGCCATTTGTTATGTCGGCCACTGGCATAATACCTAGGAATCTGATTCAAAATTTAAGCATATTAGATTTGTCAAAGAATTTGTATATAAAAATGCAAAAATCAGTCATTTTAAATACATGTAGGATTACAAAGGATTTTTTTAAATATTTATATTGAGGGATCGGTAGGATTTATAGGTTCAATTAGAAATGCCACAGAGCCGAACCCTCTGATATGAAAATATTTGGAGTCGGTGAATTATATTCCCATTTGGTCTCTAGTAGGTTGACATGTTGTTCTTGTATTTATAATACTTATATAGTGCAATTGCATAGCGTGGGTTGACTAGATGATCATTTGGGGAAGTGTGTGAAAGGGTTTAGTTTTTCCTTCTTTTTTTTCCTTTTTTTTTTTTTTTTGGGGAAAATTTAACCCGGACATTTAAATCTGGTGCATAAAAATTGATTTGTCGGCCTGAGAGACCGATGCGCGAGTATAGGGAGGTTAAACGTTTAGGTCAACGCAACTTCATACACCTCTTAACGATGTTTTTTTCAATATGGAGCTTAATTTGTAGGAAACTGTTAAAATTTTATAATATTTTATTTTAGTTACTTTTTCGAATTTTTTTTTTTGTTTTTAAATAATTGGATACTTACATATCTTGCGCTTCGATTGTGCCAGGAATCTGTTCCAAAACCCATAGGAATCCTGGTTTAATATTTTCAGAAGCATTTTTACCAGGGGTAAACTTCTTGTAATCAATAACCATCCACTGGTTATTGTAGGTCCCACTGTTGTACTTTCCGAAAATATCTGTCCAGTTTTTACCTGTCCCAGCAAGTCTGTTGGCTACCATGCTTCTGACAAACTCCATGACCTGCCCAGTAGGGGAAATATACTTCCATAAGTCCTTATTGTAGTTTCCTATGGTGGTTTCTTGCGTGATCAAATTGGCCGACGTTATGTAGAAATCGTCTCCAGACGAAAGAACGCCAGGGTAGGAAGAGAAGGTCATGGTATGGCCATCGATGGTGGTGTTTTTGTTGGGAAACGTTTTGTATTTGAAAACGTATTTCTTCTGAATGCGGAGCATTGATTGGTAGCTATAAAAATCAATAATTGTTAGGTCACTTAACGAACGGTTTTTAAGCCTTGGGCATATTCTGTCATAAGTTAGAGAATTTTCACTTGGCAAAAAAATAAAAATAAATTTTCAACAATCGAATTCGAAATCGCCTCTGAAAACTAAAAAGGTGATGAAATTCGCTTTCACTCACATATTACTCAAAAGTCCCGTACAAGCTAGACGAAATAAAATTAATTTGGAATTCTTGAACAATGACGTCATGGGGGTATTACCAGGTAGTCAGTGCTACAAATGCATTTTTAATTGAGTTTTTCAATACACGAACCATAAAGTCAGATAAATTAGTTAATCAGTCGCTTTTATTCGATTCTCATCCTTAAAACCTTGTAAGGATGTTTACAGGTTTAAAGTGTGTTGTTTCGGTTAAAATCATGGAGGCTTCTTTGGAAGTACGGTTTTTTTTCTACAACGAAAAGTTTCAATTTTTTAAATAATATCCTTGCATACCTTGCATATTTTTACGTGGTTTAAAATATATTTAATTTTTGGCTAATCGATAATATATTTCGGAGAGTATATCAAAATCTTAAATATTAATTAATTGGTGGTTCGGTTCGGCAGTTCGCCTTGGATAAGTTTAGACAAACTTAAATACAGAAAGAATGTAGAAAAGCAGTTGTTACATGTCCCACGTTACTTGAGACGTGAACACATCAGAGCCATCAGGCAATATCTTGATCAGGGCCGAACAGTGACCAGCGCCTGCCTCGTGATCCTCATCCATTGCATCGAAGAGGTCCTCCAAATCTCCCTGCATGTTGATGAACCTAAAATTGAAACCCATCAATTGGTCCTTTACAAAGGCAATATACATTAGTGTTCTAGTTCTATACTAGTGTTCTAGTGCTTTGTCCTCGTTCTTGGTATATAAATGCGGTACTGTTTATCCTATAGGTATAGAGATTCAATAAGGAACTCCAGTGAAAAATATTATGGCTTTAAACAAATATGTTCATATAGACCAATAAACGCTGATTCTGAAAATATAAGTTTTATTTAATAATATTAAACGCAGAGTTTTAAAAAAATATATTAAAACGACCATTTATAATCAGGTCGCGAAAACACAGTGTCAAGTTGGCATTACTGAAACGGTTAGTGATGACGTCACTGCTAACTATTCACCTGGTGATAGCGTGTTGAAGTTGTATCACCCCCCATACACATAAGCCCTGCTTTTTATGGGGGTACATTAAATACATGTATAATGTAATTAATTATTGTATAAAATTTGTTATAATTTATGTATCTTTTTGTAAATAAAAAAAATAAAATAAAAAATGTATTGACATTTGAAATCTTACGCCACGTAAGACACGTACACCATTCAACATTTCGTGTTTTTGGTTATTTTCATACTGTTAAAGAGATTTAGATAAATAATAGTTGTTGTGTTTACTGGAAACATTATTTAGGCCCTCAACAATTAAAATGATGACGGAAAAGGGCTATATTTGAAGTTAAATATAGTCCTAAATAGGTCATATTTGACATTTGGTTTACGATACATCATCGAGGTATCAAGGGCTTTTTATACAAGTTATAACACAATCGTCATGATCAATGTATTATAAATACCAGTGTTTCTGTATGTGTTATACATAAAACAATGTACAAAGTCACGTCTGAACACAAAATTCGATGACTTACGATGTCATTTGTGTTTGCAATGAAAAAGATGATTTACTGTTTTTATATTGCAGTTTGGTAAAATACAATAACAGTGTCGGTGAGATGTGGGCATTTTACCAATGTTTTTCTATATTAAAAGCAGTTGATCTTGAATAAAAAACGCCTCGACTTCTCACATGTAAAGTCATCCTATAGTCATTCCGCCAATAATTCTTCCATTCAAATATTCAAAATGACAACTTGAAAATAAAACTATCGGTGGGTGATGACATCACACAATCCACCATAGATACGGTGGTTTTCGGGGGTCTTGAAAAATTAAAACCTTGACAATTATTTTAACTATTAAAACTAACTATAAAAATAAAAATGCAGTTATTTAAGTTTGAAAGTCATTAAAAGAAATTTAAAAAAAATTGGACTGGAGTTCTCTATTCTTTTGTGTGAAATCTGTGTGAGATCTGTAATTTTCTTTTCCTCATGTTTGAAAGATTTTAATTTTTAATAAAATATTTATGATTAGTGTGTCTTATTGCTAGTAATTATATAATAATAATTTTTTGATAGAGATCCGTAATTTTATTTTCTTCATGTTTGAATAGTTTTCATTTTTAATTGAATATTTATGATTCAGTGCACTTTTATTGCTAGTTAAAATAATTCTTTTTTTGGTCGACTTCTATATTGTTTCCATTTTTTTTGTTATTATGCAAATACTAAAGTGTGTACATGGTATAACAGCACACCCGGAGGATTTAAACCAGCGACTCCCGAGCATATTTGGAGTAAAAAATGTAAAAGTCATTTTGCTGTCCGGTGATATATTTTTTTAGTTAAGGACAAAAAATACATAATTCCTTCGCACGCAGCAACTGAGTAGCGGTGCTCGGCTAGCATGGATCACGTGATGTGCACTTCGTCTCGTTCTAGATCTGCGGTAACGAGGAGAGTGATGCCTCCCCTAGCAGTGTGGTCAGTGGTGATGTGTGTTAGAAAGTATTTTTGTTTTGTTTTTAATTGATGAAAAAATATCATCGGACAGCAAAATAACAAAATTAATATGCACAGGAATCGTTCGTTAAAATTCCTCGGGTATGTGCCGTTATGTAGGTACAAGAAACATTTATGATGATTTACTTTTGAATGGTTTCAACAATAAAGAAGTATCATAATCTGTTCATGGGTGTGAACAAATTTTGAAATGTGATTTCAAATATTGCTACTTCACAACAAATATGTAATAAATTGTACGGTTAGAGTAATTAATTATTATTAATATATTTGCCACTCACAATATATCCCTGTATCCTAGTTGTTTATTTATGTCGGTTACAGCTGTTGCATATCCTTTAGCCAATTCCTCCAATTGTTTCATGTACAATTTGACCTTCAAAAACAAAAAAAAGTGATACTCATAATGTACAAGGTGTAGAAATTATTTTTTAACCAGCAATTCCTGAATTTATTTGAGGTAAATAAATGTACATTTCATTTTCGCCTCCGGTAACAATTCGTCAAAATTAATTTAAACAAAAAATTGCCACTGCCTTTTTGCGATAACTTTTTACGTAGATTTTTTTTTTTTTTTACAGTGAATACCACACAAGAATCTCAACTGCTCCCGTCTGGAGCCAGTGAGACTATGGCATCCCCAATTGGGGTATGTTGTGAGGCTGAAGGTAGTGGGGAGGGGAAGGAGGTGGGGAAGAGGAAGGTTGGGAAGTACCTGGCTATTCAGATCTGGTCACTAAACACGGCTAAAGCCATTTTCAAGCAACGTTTCAATTCTGAATGGTGGTCTTACACCAGGGCGATACTAATAGTATCTTCCACTCTGGAACATGCCGCAAATATACTATATATTATTTTAAATGAATTAACTGTGAAATAACACAAATTAATCAAATAAAATTTATTTGCGCATGCCGGGTTCGAACCCGCGACCTCCGGAATGTGAGTCAAGAGTCTTAGCCACTGGACTATGGAGGTCGTCATTGTTGCTTAAGTATTTAAAAATTCAATTTTAATAATTTATTATTATTTCGGTTTTGTGCCATCACTGGCAGTGACGGCTCGTAATTGCGAATTATATGTAGATGCTCTTACTTATTTTAAAAAGAAAGAAAAAAAGAAAGTAGTCATGAAATTTCAAAACTACATCAATAAGTAATTTTTTAAATATGTATATACGAATAAGACAAGGAATCGCTGGTTCAGGTGCAATCCTGTAAAGATTAGGTATAAAATATAGAGTCTACCTACCTAGCCAAACTCCTTTGATAGCTTTGTGGCTGCACTCCCTTTCGGAAACATACATTATTAAAATATAATTATATTACGATTTATTTTACCTGATACCAGTAGGGATTGCTGTCGCCAAATTTCTCGATATTTTTATTAATCCATAGTTCATTATTGTTTGTGTAGTTCGTAATTCTGTCGCAAGTCTCTTGTATGCCTTTACACATTCTGGAAAATTATTTAAACGCATCTTTACACCAGTTCTCAAAATAATATGCATTTTGGCAAGTTGAAACTTCCCATATGCAGAAAAACTCATGGCCGCATTTGGGGTTCCAGATTTTTAATGACCCAATTCCCGGATTGCCTGATTATTATTACAATACTAACATAAAATAGGGCGTTAGACATAGATTGTATTACTACTCGTAGATACGAGATTTATTAAACTCCCAAAGTGGCTCAGCTCAAGTGGCGTCCATGGATCTCATATACGTATAGTATAATATGACCTTAGGTCGCATAGTTACATTCACTATTTTAGTTGACTGCCAACCATCGATTGTCCTTTGTACCAAAGGAAAAAACCGAATAAAATATGAGGTTGCGTTCTAAATATAATATATAACAGGAACAACACCGGGAATTGGGTTATGTGCAACGGCACAGCGGGGCAGCATACTTGCGGCGTCATGCCGGTGCCGGAATGAGCTGAACCAAATCGAACCCATGATCCCATCCGTATCACGCACCACTTCGCAACCCTCAAAGCGAAATGGGAGACGCTTTGTACATCTAAAATTTCTTCTATAACCTTAGCAGGTTGTAAATTAATTTTGTTTTTTATTAGATATGCTTGCCCGTTAACCAGCCACCGAGAATTCAAATTTCATCCAAGATCGTACCCTTGCAACTGTACAGGGCAGTTCCAGTGAGAATTGATTGATTATTCTCGTTTATTTCATAACTCAATATTCATTTAATTTCATTCAAAATTGCTCGGACTAATACACTCAAATCCATTAGCTTATTTTCACGGTAATCATTGTTGCCCTAGTTTTTGTTTTTGAATGTTTATTTAGATGTAAGCAATTTTTTTTCGTAGGTACATCTGTA
Organism: Limnephilus marmoratus; assembly: GCA_917880885.1. Taxonomy (NCBI): domain Eukaryota; kingdom Metazoa; phylum Arthropoda; class Insecta; order Trichoptera; family Limnephilidae; genus Limnephilus; species Limnephilus marmoratus. Next base: position 23,009,259 of record OU862925.1, read on the forward strand.
AGAACATATAAAAAATAAAATTTAGAGATACAGTTACATTTTAAGAAAATAAGATAACTAGGCAAAAACACTTTTTAAGAAAAACAGATACTAAGTGACTAAAATAATATTGGTAAGTACGTTACAAATCAAAAAATATTTTTATAGACTTGAGGCTTCCTGTACGGCATTTGGCAGGGTGTTATAAAGTTTTTGCCCTTTATAAAACGCGCTACTTTGTGTGCACGAAAGTTTAGTTTTGGGAAGCCTAAAGTCTCCGCGTCTTCTCGTAGGATAATTGTGAACATTTTCGTGAAACATAATATTACTCTGCAAATATTTTGGGAGCATATTATTTTTAAGTTTGGATGTTATTGTTGTCATCATATTTAAATTTTGTTACATAATTTTAACTCTAGTAAAAATGTTGCATTTTAAAATCATCCTCATCCCCCTATTTTGTATAACATGTAGTTTATTATTTTGGGCTTTATTACATAGGAATAAAACAAAAGAAAAATAATTTAAATGCGGAGTTACAATAGAATTGTAAACAAGGCGCGTTGTCTTGAGATCGAAGTTGTTTCTGATCCTTTTTAGGAATCCAACTTTTTTAGCAATTTTCTTCGTTATGTATTCCAAGTGTTCGTCGAATTTTAATTTGTCATCCAATATTACACCCAGATATTTAATACTGCTAACCCTTTCTATGTTTTCGGTATCAATTTTTCGTAATGCCTGCTCGTTTCCACCTAAGCTATCCACAATTAAAAACTTTGTTTTCATAACATTCAATTTTAGTTTGTTTTATTACATAATTTAAATCAATTTGTATTTTTTCAATGGCGTCCTGTAATTTTTTACTGGCTGTGTATAACAACGTACCATCAGCAAATAGTTTAATTGCACAATGCTTTAACACTTTGATAATATCATTAATTTATATAACGAACAACAATGGATCTAAGACAGAACCCTGCGGAACGCCTATATTAGTACTATATGGTTCAGATGTTATACCACCATGTGTTGTTATACGTATGACATAGGAGGCGTATCTGACTTATTAATATATCCCAACCTTCAAGTTAGAAATAAAAATACTCGAAAGTGTCATCTTAAAATTATTAAAAAAAAGTACTATTTGTAATTATTTTTAATTTTTTAATGATGTCTAAGCAAGATAAGTGTGTAAAAAAATCTTAAATACATTACCGTTATTTGTTTTTGGGGTTTATGCCGTGTTGCGCTGTCTCCTTCTTTTGCTAACGTTTGTAACGAAAATACTTTTGGCGGTGTAAAATATAAAAACATATCGGAAATACATTAGTTTTTAAGACCGCAAATAAATAAACAAAGTTAAGTATTTTCATAGCAGAATTTTTTTATCGTTTTTATTTGAACTAAAATTAAAATTCGGAAAAGTAAGAGGCTTTCCTTTATGCTTTTTAATTTATTTTACTGAATGATTACAAGATTCGAAATGTGTGTTGTATAATACAATATTTGGTTTGAAAATTTAACAAATCTGCTAACGATCCATGGTATAGCATAATATAATAGAAGTAAACCTTTTTTTTATATTTAAAACATAACTCTACTAAATAAAAAAAAAAATCTTTCGAAATCAATATATATTTTTTGTTGAAAAGCCTTTGCCTCAAAAATGACATATTTCCGCGTCTGGTTATTCCCATGCACATTTAACAAAATAATTCCAACCACTTCTGTGAAAATAAATTATTTACCGAAAGTGTTTTTGAGGTGGAATTATTTTTGGTTCTCGAAAGGAATTGAATAGTGTTTGAAAACATATTCATCATTTTCATGATATAAAAACATGAAAACGATAACAAGGTGAGTACTTTGGTTTCATAGCATGCGTGTGTAGAAATTATGTGGCTGAGTTGTCATCGCGTTCGGGTCCCACCCAGACGTCCCGTATTCGATTCTTCGGCTGTCTAAGTCCTCCATCACGACACAAGCAACATTTTCCACTTTCTGTTATGGTAGTAGAAGATTTTCAAATATTGTCAGGTTATACGTAACCCGGGAATGTTTAAAATAAATATATTTACCCGTCCATTGTGTTCACCCAATACATCCAAATCAAATCTTTTGTCAAAACCCCTTCAATTGCTCCAGCTGCGAAGGCCTTTTTCTCATCACTGTGTTTAGTGGATTCATTGGCGTATAGTTCCAGGAAAGCCCACCTGTTTGATAGTAATTGATTATTACAGGGCGCTTGATCTTGTATTCCGTGGATATTTCTTGAGAGCTAAATCCAAGAATGTGTGAGTAGTGATATTGTATGATGTATGTAAAATAATACTTCGAAGAGTGTAGGTATTATTCAAAATTCAAAAACATTTATTACACAAAATACAGAATGTTCAAAAGGTTTATCCCATTTCTTCCACCTAACCCAAAAAATACATGTTGTAATATAAAACCTATTCTAGTATAGTAGAGGGAATCATTGAACCAAAAATTGAATTTATTGTGTATATTATCATTCCATCACTACGGTTTTTGTGATTTTTTGATGGGAAAACATCGTAGCCTTGCATGCTGGGCGCAATAAAATGTTATTAATCCAGCATTCGGTGAGAACGATAACATCAAACTTTATTTTTATTTTTTCTAAAGCAACTAAAAATTCTCAAAACTTTTGGTGACACTTCTGATGTTTTGGTTGAGTATTTTCAAACGTTAATTGCCCGCAAAATGTGTGGTTACTTTTGAAGCATCGAGAAGGTTAAGTTTTCTATGTCATTAATGTTTTGAATGTCTTCTTCTAAATGTTCGTATTTGTAATAAAGTTTTTAAAATAATTTTATTTAAAAGTTACTTTCAATATTACGAGATCTGTCATCAGTGGCAAAACTGATAATTAGAATATGTAAATGGTAATAACATAATGGAAATAAATTATGCGTGTATGATTTTTTTTTACAGGAGGCCCAGGCGTAATAAAGGTTAATAATTTATAATTTATAAACAAACTTTACAAAAACTGTCCTTGTTTATCGTTGTAATAGGTAATATTGACAAAATTACTTTAACGACTTATACTTTTATTAATATTTTTATTTGATTGTAATTAGATACTCTGTTATATTATACTATCGAACTCATTTGTCCTCTCCATGATAGTTTACTGAAGTATCTGACATTATTTGTTTAAACCTGAAATGTTCCATAGTATCAGTATAAAGTATTTTATCTTCAGAAATTGAACTCTTTAAGCAGAAATTCTGACGATAAGGTAATTGGTCAAAATGGAATCGTTTTGAATATTAATTTTAGTGCGGTGCAAGTCGGTAGTATGTATTTTTGTTTAAAATCAACTTCGCTAGATATTCAACACATATAAATTGCACATACTTATATTAAAAACCCACACATTATTATTATTTTTTATATACATATATTATGCTATCTGCAGCTCTAAAACTGATTTTTTTTCTCTTTATTGTATAATGCTATACTTTTTACTTACCAGCTTTACTTCTATGTACCATGTGTAAAATCTATTTATGTTTTCTTTGTATTCTAAACACACCTGTATGCACTAAAACATAAAAATGTTAATGTATGTGAAAGCCGATAAGGGCGTTAATGATTAATAAATAAAATAAAAAATAATTCCCCTCAGGGCCTATGTCATGCTGAGTGGAGGGTCTTTTTGGGGAAAGGAAGGATAGGAAATTCAGGAAGGAAAAAGGATGAGGGTTGGGTAGAAATCTGGGGCTCAGTGTATCCTGAAGTAACGAACGAATGAATTCACCCCTTCCACTGCGGTCCAAATCCTGCTGAGAGTCCTGCTGAATAGGTCAAAAGAACACCTTCAACCAGTCTCTTTCGATCCGGCTTGCCACGCAGAGCAGACGCATCCGCCGCCAAGATCCTGACAAACCTGACCCCCATGATCCGGGAACCCCTGCTAAGTCACTAAACGTAGCGAAACACTTGGGGTGACTTATGGCAGAGCGTTGGTTTTGGTAGCAGTATGAAGAAATAATTTGTGAATATTCTAGAAGATAAATTATGTGATGAGTTTTTACTGTTGGCAACCGTAGAAAGGGATTTTGATATTTCAATGCAATAAAATAATACTTATTTCAAGGTTCTTGATTATGTTACGAGTACCAGTAAAACATTTGCGATATCTCAAGGCAAAAGCAATAATACAATAAAATATTTGCAGTTAATCATTTTAAAACTCTAACTATGGTGAATTTTTAGAGAGTAGTGCTAGTTTATCCGTTATTTATTTAATTTAATTCTAAAACACTTATTTTTCTTATCTACTCGTATATATCCATTCATCAAATAAGTGAAGTAATTGTTTTCATACTCTTGTTATTAATTACATTATAAGTATTCTAAATTTTTTATATAATATTTTTATTTTCGTATCAAAGCAGATAAAAGGTGTATATGATAAATACGCAATATGCATAAATTTCTAATTAAATGAAGACAATATTAGCGAACTCAATCGAAAATCTGGAGACAGAAAAAAACAGAAAAAGCTATTGGCACCTCTGGGACTCTAACCCATGATATTCTGCTTTCATGGCAACTGAGATCCAATTCCATCACTTTTAACTGTATATTTTAACTTCGACTAAGAACTACCAACATTATCTTCATTTTCTTAACGCACATATTTGGCTGCTATCTTTATATATGATTGCATGATTCAAACCCGAACTAAATGCTATTCACTCGTAGATAGTGTCTGGATAATTTTTTATCCATTTTATTTTTAATGTGAGACATGAATTGACTTTTCTGCAAGTCTAGGATTAATCTTTTTTTTAACTTTTTGGATAATACCTCAAATTATAATATTTAATTAAATGAAGACAATATTAGCGAAATTCAATCGAAAATCTGGAGACAGAAAAACAGAAAAGATATTGGCACCTCTGGGACTCAAACCCAGGACCTGCTGTTAAATATTACAATTTGAGGTTTTACTTCTCTCTCTCTGGTTTCAATCCTGGGATTGGTTTGCAGCAATTTCATCTATTCGTTTCTTCCACTCTTCCCTGTCTTGTGCGGCTCTTTTGAATTCTGCATATATGAGCAGCGCACGTCCACCAGCAGGTCCTCCACGTACTCTCGGCGTGGGCGTCCCCTAGCGTTTGTCCCCTCGGTCATACCCTCCATTATGGCATGCAAGAGGCCTTCTTGTCTTATTGCATGGCCGATCCATCTTGCGCGCCTTTTGGACAAGGTCCTGAGCAGGTGCCTTCCTCCTTCAATTCTTTGGAGAACCTCCTCATTTGTGATGTGGTCTCTCCAGGAAATTCCTAGTAGTCTTCTATAGGACCACATCTCAAAAGCCTCTAGTCTCCGTTTATCTTTTTCGGATAGGCACCATGTTTCGCAGCCGTACATCAAGATACTCCATACATAGGTCTTGGTGAGGAGTATTCTCAGTTTCAGGTCTATATTATTTGATTCTATTATTTTCGACCATTTATTGAATGCAAGCCTAGCCTGGTATATATGGCTGTCGACCTCGCTCTTAGACCGACCGTCCCATGTTATTTTGCTCCCGAGGTAGACAAATCCTGGGATTGGTTTGCAGCAATTTATGTTTTGCTGGTTCTTGGGATGCCACTTGGACCTTTAATGTGGTAGTTTCCCATTTCTTTCCACATCCTATGCCGTTGACCTCGAAGGTTCTTCCGCCTTTGGAGATTATTTACTTCTCCAGGACAAGAGGGTGCCATAGACAACAGACGCCTGGTAGGGCGAAAGTTGGTGGTCAGCTTATTCCGGCCAACGCTCGGTCCCTGTCTATATTTGCCGATACGAGGTCGTTGCTCACTCCCCACCACGAGAAGGAAATAGATCAGGATTTTCCTTTCCTCAAACCTGAGACCAGAAGGCATTTCTCAGAGTACTCCAGTACTTTTGGGGTAAAGTTAAAAATAAAAATAAATTTGCATAAATTTTGTCTACCGTATTGTGGACATGTGTATCTTGTGTGGTAGTGGAAACTGTGGTAATTTATTTATTTTTACTTTAATGGTAATTTATTTTTACAATGGTAAATACTTTATACAAAAAACTTACATAAATAGAGAAAATCAAAAAAAAATGACAGAAATTTTTATTATTTTGTAAACGTCGTAAATTCATCCGTCACTCCTGGACACCCTAGAATGCCTAGCCACCCCTCATTCCTTTTTCCTACCCAGAACATTCTCTCCTTCCTTTCCTAAAATCCTCTACACAGTATCCCCAAATATGACTAGATGCTGAGGAGAATTATTTTCTTCATGGCCTCCTGTGTAGGGCTATTGTTAAAAAATATGTGTATTAAGTTATTGATAAATGGTGTACGCTATTAAAATAAATTAAAATGCAAAATCAAAATTACCGCATCGCGATAAAATATGGAAAAAGATTATTTTATTTATTTAATTTATACGTATTTATTTAACAGAATTTAATTCCAAATTTGCAATTTATTAAATACATTTTTCAAGACCATGTTTAAATTTTTAGGTTATTCTGAAATTCTGCGCTTCCCACTCCTGTAGCCAACGTTTTGGACAGTCTTGCAATATCCATCATCAGGGCAGATGTCATAACTTGAATATTTTATTGTAACTAACTTACCCTGTCTTATTGATCTGGTTGTCATAGACTGCTTTAACAATGTAGTCACTAGGAATCTCCGAGGACTCATTCACTTGATGCACTGCAAAGTTACCACCTTCGATGGAAACGTAGCCATAGCTCTTCGACTCGCATCTTGCAAACAAAACCACAAAGAAAAACAGGGAAAAACTCCCAACAAAACTCAGACTGCGAGAGTCTGACATTGTGGACTAAAAACGACTTGACGCAAATACTGAATGTATTAAACTATCAATAATTGGACACACGTTTATGTGAAACCATTACAAGTAAATTCACTGGACGCTGATTGTAAAGTTTCCGGTAGGCAACATATCATTCAAATATTTATATTTATTAGATTACTAGCTGGTTCCCGGCATGCGTTACAATGCCATATCCAAAGAAATAAATTGTTTCTCCCTGCTTGTCCTTTCTCGCGCGTTCCCGTTGCCCTCCCGCATCCCATTCCCCTCTCGCGTTCCCCTTCCACCTTCCCTTCTCCCCTCTCCCCTCTCCCCTCTCCCCTCTCCCCTCTCCCCTCTCCCCTCTCCCCTCTCCCCTCTCCCCTCTCCCCTCTCCCCTCTCCCCTCTCCCCTCTCCCCTCTCCCCTCTCCCCTCTCCCCTCTCCCCTCTCCCCTCTCCCCTCTCCCCTCTCCCCTCTCCCCTCTCCCCTCTCCCCTCTCCCCTCTCCCCTCTCCCCTCTCCCCTCTCCCATCCCGCCAACCCCCCTCCCGGGTTCCATATATTCAGTCCCAGTACATTCAGTTTTCAAACAGCTCGCGTTCACCTATTACAATTTTTTTATTCAAATTTTAATTTTTCGTGTATTACAAATATCCATTTTTGTATATTATCAGAACAATCAATCAAATTTGGTACCTAGCATAGGTAGATACCTATTTAAAAAATCCATAGACAATGCTTTTATCTAAAAAAATAGCTACCTGCTAAATTCAAATTCATCAAACGCGCGAACTGCCAAACATCCGAAGTTAAAATAATCGTTAAGTTTTCTGAAATTATCCAATTTCGGGGTAATTTTCTTAATTTTTCTTTCCGTAGGAACCTTCCACAAAGTATCAGAAAACTTAAAAAAGAAAGATGAATGAAATAGGTAAAGTCATTCTGAAGTCATGGCATGGCGTGACCAAGGGAAACAGGGATTCATTTTTATATATGTAGATTTGAGTTTCAAGCTTTACCTAATTTGTTCTCTTTTAGGAACAGCTTATTCCCGTTTCATAGAAATCGTAGTTTCCCTTACTGTCATTATTGAGAATAATTATCTAAACATGGTTAAAAAATAAATCACGACGCTTCATATTCAAACCTAAAATTAACAGAAAAATTAATGTACACCTCTACGAAACCAACGTTTCTGAAAACAACTTGAAAAAAAAATTATGAAACTTTATGATTTTTTTTATAGAAATCGTTGTCTTCCTTACTATCGTAGTGAAAAATATTATCTAAAAGTCGTTTAAAAGAGAAATCACGATGCTTTATAATAAAATCAAAAAGTTAAGACAGAAAAATTAATGTACATCTCTATGTACATTAATTTTTTTCCTCTATGTACATTATCTGTATGTACATTTTTTTCTCTATATACATTAACCCGTCTGCTTGTTTAGGAATAAATACATCCCATAACACGTAATCGCGTTATACTTTCTTAAGACCAAAAACGTCCCGAGCGACCTTACATTTTAAAAGCTATATATCTCTCTTCCTCTCATGCAAACATATGTATTTTTCTTTTAACCAGAAAGAGAACTAAATAATGCTTCTTATTGTCTTTGAAATATGAAAGCTATCTTGCGTAGATATTTTACAATCTCGATCGAAAGTGATGGTTTCAGAAATTACGCGCGAAACCGAGGTTTCAGGATTGTGAGGTGCGAATATGTTGAACCAAGCAGACGGGTTAACTTTTTGTTCAACGTTTCTGACCACAACTTTAAATAAAATTTGATACTTTGTGATTTTTTTATTAATTATTCTTGAATGAAACGACGAAAAAGTGAGGTGATACTAGCGTTTATTATACGTTTGTCTACTAGATATGTATGTGATTTATTTTGTTTTTCTTTAGCAGTAATTTTACTTAGTTAGAAAAAACGTAAGGTTAGCCATTAAATTTGATAGCATATTTCATCAACTTTCCAAAACAGTTATTAATTTTCGGAGACATTCCAAAATATTCCATTTATTCGGATTTTAGAGCAAAGCGGAAATACGGAACATCTGACAGAATATACCCAAGGCCTTAAGAGGAACGATTGCGCGGTCTTTTTCATACAAAACTTTTATTTGGATTTAAGCCATAATTCTTTAGCAAACTGAATAATATTTTTTTTTTAATTCCATAGGTGTAGCAAATTTCTATTCATGATAAGAACTTCTTTTAAGAAGCAATTTTGGCAATGATTTATGTGTTGAATAAAATAATTTCGATAAATGAACCAATTTAACTTTGATTGAACCACTTTTATATTTGAGTAAATCCGACCGGTTTCAGAACGACCGTTCCTTCTTCATGGCGAATTTATACATTTGCCCTGAAGAAGGAACCACAATAATGGATAACCACAAAGTTATAGCTACATTTCTCATTGAGCACAGAAAATATATTCAAATAATAATATTCATTTCAGTGGATTGGCAACATTCTCGTTGATGGTTCTGCAGCGCTGATATTCTGATGAATATCATCTAACTTGGTGACATGAAAACTGCTCGACGATGCTTTTACAGATAAATTTAACGAATTTTCCTCTTAAAATTAGTTCAAGTAATACCAATTTTACTATTGAATAAGAGGTTTCTCAAATTCCAAGTTGTGATAAGTAAATAACCCTCCGCATGCTTGGCAGGGTCTGACGGACCAAGGGTATTTAAAGATATTTAAAGAGGTAGTCTTTTTTTACATGAGGTCCACACAGGAGGCCCGGAGGAAAATAATTTCCCTCAGGGCAATTCCCAATTTTTTCAGGGCCTATGTCATCTTTGGGGATGCTGAGTGGAGGGTTTTTTTAAAGGAAAGGAAGGAGAGGAGAGTTCTGGGAAGGAAAAGGGTTTAAGGGGTGGTTAGGAATCTGGGGGTCAGTGTGTCCTGGTCATCCGCCTCCAAGACCTAGATAAACCTCACCCATGAACCCTTATAAAAAGCTTTACATTTCTAGCAAAAAAATTGTTATAATTTCCGAAATGTTTTGTATTTATTTCTTAGAAGACAAATTAAAAAAAAGGAAAAAAGTTAAATTAATGAAAAAAAAAACAATTAGGTATCACCGAGTCTCACAGACCCCACCAGGCAAAAGTCGTGATATAAGTTCTCCAGGCAGTTCCTTTAGAAATCAAAGGGATCGAGCCGGTGTTTTCTGGGAAGAATTTAAAAAGTTAATTTAAAAGTTAATAAGTAATCAGAAAAATGTTTTATTACAGAGTATTTTTTCTAATGAAGTGACCTGAAAACTTAACAAAGGCAGTAATAGGACTATGTTTGCATAAAATTAGGTGTTTTCTTTATTTGCTTCACCATTCCCACTTGAAGGTGAGCGGCTCGAACTGCCAGAGGTCTGGGTGTCCCATGTGAGGGGTGGTGTTCCCGAAGTCCGCCTCGCTCCAGCGGAAGGGGGGTACGCCCCGGGAGGCGTTGTGGGTGGGTCCAGACACCGACAGGAACTGGAAAGTGGTGGCCAGGAGTCTGTTGGTTATCTTGACATCAGTGGCTCCGTACGAACGGTGGCCGAGAGCTTTGAACGGGTATGTGCCTGAAATCAAGGTGTTGATAGGTTAGTACCATCAAATAAAGAAGGAGATATCTCTTCTATGGTCAAAAGTTCCTCAATCTCATCTGCCGAGCGATTTCGTATCTCTTGTGGGATAGTTATTAGATAACGGAGGTTATCTCCTGTCAGATTTGTGTGATTTTTTCATACTTACTGTCACATATTTTAGTTTAGATCGATTTAACAACGAATTCCTGCAAGTACGCATGATTATTTAATCATTTAATATACGTTGTACATAGAAAAAGCAAATAACAGCCATAAAAATCACACAAATCTCACAGGAGATAACGTCCGTTATCTAATATCCCACAAAAGTTGATGTGTAATTTTTAACCATTTTTACATTTTAGGCTTTTTTGTCGCCTTTAATTGTATTATTTATTTATTGTTTCTTCGCATGGTTTTGTTGGTTTACATTTCAATTTTGAACCTCACCAGGACTAGCCTGTGTTGAGGTAAATACTTTTATAAAATTATAAAAATAACACAAAATCTTCTTATATATAAAAATGAATCGCTAAATGTGTTGCTAAGCGCAAATCTCGAGAGCAACTGAACCGATTTCGCTAATTCTTTTTTTAGAATATTCCTTGAAGTACGAGGATGGTTCTTACGGAGATAAAAAATAAGAAAATTAGATAATTTCAGAAAACCTAACGACTATCGCACGTTTGACAGTTCGCGTGTTTGAGAATGACATTTTGCAAAACAATGATTGTTAAATCGGGATTCTATTTTTGAAAATCTTTAGGTTGATAAATTTATTTAAAGTAGGTACTCCCATAATAGTTTTAATCGAATCAAGAATTTCAGATATTTTAAATAGGTATGACTATCGCACGTTTGACAGTTCGCGTGTTTGAGAATGACATTTTGCACAACAATGATTGTTAAATCGCGATTCTATTTTTGAAAATCTTTAAGTTGATAAATTTATTTAAAGTAGGTACTCCCCTAATAGTTTTAATCGAATCAAGAATTTCAGATATTTTAAATTGGTAATAGGTAGGTGTTAGGTACCAAATTTAATATAAATGAAAAATGGAAATTTAAATTGTAAGAGGTGGCACGCGGGCTGTTTAAAAAATTAATGTACTGGGATTGAATATATGGAACGCGGGAGGAGGGTTGGCGGGACGAGGGAGCGGGAAAGGGAAGAGAGATGGCGGGAAAGGTGGAAGGGGAACCAGGGAGGGGGAGGGGAACCTGGGAGGTACCTACCTACTAAACACACAAGGATTGCGTCGATAATAAATAACCTATCATGAGACCGAAATTACTGGGCATTCCATTTGGAAATTTACCGCCCACATTAAAAAAATCATGTCTCCGAATTTGAATATGGAAACATCTAAACTGATGGCTACACGGCCATTAATCCACCTATATTTTTCTAACCATGCTTTGTGGAGGGTCTTTTTATGGAAAGGAAAAAGAGAAAGTTTTGGGAAGGATAAAGTTGAAGGGTTCATAGTGCAAAAATGAGGTGGTATATATAGGTTGAGATGTTTTCTACCTAAAAATATTTTTTTTTACTTTTATTTAGTTATCGTATACGACCACATGAGAAAATATTTGCAGGCCGATTGACGATTTGTCGAAAAAAACTCTTTTGCAAACAGTTATAAAGTAAGAATAATATTTTTTTTTGTTAATGTATATTATTTATTTTCGCATAGAACATAAATGTGACTAACATTATTTTTGGTTTAATTTTTTTTTCAGTCATGGACGGTTCAGTAATGGACGTAGGCGACTCCGAAAACGCACAAAAACCATTAAATTTTGAAAAATCACTCGAACAATCTTAATTTTTGGGGAGTTATACCGTGTTGCTTTACCTCCTTCTTAGCCAACGTTTCGGACAAATATTCGGCCTTGCGAATAAATATTTTGAATTATTATTATACATATAGTTATACTTTCCTTTACATACTATTTCAAACTTGCATCAGACTGAATCATTGTATGTAATTTGCTCAAAATTTCATTACAAGTGTGTTGTTTTCTTAAAATTACTACGACTGCATTTTCCTTTTTACACTTAATAGCTGTAAAATTTTCATGTACATAGAAGTCCACTAGAACGTAAATAAATAAATTATTAATGGTGAAAACACTAAACTTATATTTCCGATAAGGTAACGAATAAATTCCTTACCATTAACTTTATTCAGGTCGTTCCTGGGTGCGACGGCATTCCCGGCACTATAAGGCGGATTGCAGTCACACCTTGAAAGGGGGTCATGCATGAAGTCATTGTAGCGCATCATCGCGTACATGTCATCCATATTTCTGATCTTCCCCTGGTCCCGCTTGAAAATCTGCGCGCGGGGGTTCTTGTCGTAGGTGAACCAGTCGCCGTACTTCTTCACCAACTCGGGACCCCCGCTCATATTGAAGATGTTGGGGAAGTACGCGATGTTGTACGATGGCCAGTACCCTTGATTCTTCAAAATATTCGTCCTGAGATTAAACCAGATTAAAAAACATAAAAAACACAACACTATTCGATTTTTACAATAAAAGAGTAGGGTACACCAATCAAACAGAGTGCAACGTCACTGGAAATTTGTAGGGAACTAATAATAATTAAATTGTTGTTAATAATGTTGAAATTTAATATTTTTTTGGTTAGTTCCTTTTTTTCTGCAAATTTGAACATTAAAAAATAAATTATTAGATTCTTACATGTCTTGCGCTTCGATTGTGCCAGGAATCTGTTCCAAAACCCACAGGAATCCTGGTTGTAAATTTTCAGGAGCTTTTGTTCCGGGAGCAAACTTCGTGTAGTCAACAACCATCCACTGGTTATTGTGGGTCCCACTGTTATACTTTCTGTAAATATCTGTCCAGTGTTTCCCTGTTTCAGCAAGTCTGTTGGCTACCATGGTTCTGACAAACTCAATGACCTGCCCAGTAATAGAATTATTCTGATATAAGACCTTATTGGAGTTTCCTATGGTAGTTTCTTGCGTGACCAAATTGGCCGATGTAATGTAGAAATTGTCTGCGGACGAAAGAACGCCAGGGTAGGAAGAGAAAGACATGGTATGGCCTTTGATAGGGGTTCCGTCGATGGGGAGGGTTTTGTAATTTAGAACATATTTCTTCTGAATGCGGAGCATTGATTGATAGCTGAAAGAATCAACGTAGTCATAGAAATCAGTACAATCAGATAATTTACACGCACGGTTTAGGATTTAAAAAAGTATGGGTACCGCCACCCTGGTAATCATTTATTAAATAACTCCTTCAAATAGTCACTGTAATACTTTTGGCCATGTTAAGCACATCTAAACCGTCCTCCTTCCAAAAAAAAAAACCATGCGGTCCCAACTGCGTAATATGGAAGGTGTCATCTGCAATTCTTATTAATATTGAAAAGTTTTCATTTTTTAAATAATTAGTCATTATCGTCACCGGCACAATAGCCCCAGGATAGACCTGGCAGCCTCAAGGGAACTTAATAAAATTCCTTGCTTATTTCGCCTTGCATACTTATAACAAAAAAAAAAACTTTGATACTGGTGACAATCAGATGGGGTTTGTTAATAATATTGTATCCAGGTTCGCAATCTTAGGTGGGAGTCCGGATTTAACATTCGTAGCGAGAGGTTAATAAATTAACAAATAAAATAAATAAATCAATAAATAAATAAAAAAATAAGCAAATAAATAAATAAATATGAAATAAATAAATCGGTAAATAGAAATTAATTAATACATTAAAAAATAAATAATTAAATAAATAATTAACAAATAAATAAACAAATAAATAAACAAATAAATAAATAAATAAATAAATAAATAAATAAATAAATAAATAAATAAATAAATAAATAAATAAATGAATGAATGAATGGATGGATGGATGGCTGGATGGACGGATGGACGGATGGACGGATGGACGGATGGACGGATGGACGGATGGACGGATGGACGGATGGACGGATGGACGGATGGACGGATGGACGGATGGACGGATGGACGGATGGACGGATGGACGGATGGACGGATGGACGGATGGACGGATGGACGGATGGACGGATGGACGGATGGACGGATGGACGGATGGACGGATGGACGGATGGACGGATGGACGGATGGACGGATGGACGGATGGACGGATGGACGGATGGACGGATGGACGGATGGACGGATGGACGGATGGACGGATGGACGGATGGACGGATGGACGGATGGACGGATGGACGGATGGACGGATGGACGGATGGACGGATGGACGGATGGACGGATGGACGGATGGACGGATGGACGGATGGACGGATGGACGGATGGACGGATGGACGGATGGACGGATGGACGGATGGACGGATGGACGGATGGACGGATGGACGGATGGACGGATGGATGGATGGATGGATGGATGGATGGATGGATGGATGGATGGATGGATGGATGAATCAATGAATGAATGAAAAATAAATAAATGAAAACTAAATAAATAAATAAAGTTTAAAAATAAAATCTTGGGTAGAATTGGACAAACTCATTATGATAAAAAGTATCAGTTTGTAACCTGAGGCCTGTTTGTTGTGCCACGAATACATCAGAGCCATCGGGCAACATCTTAATCAGGGCCGAACAGTGACCAGCGCCTGCCTCGCGATCCTCGTCAACTATATCGAAGAGATCCTTCAAATCTCCCAGCATGTTCATGACCCTAAAATTAAAACCCATCGATTAGTTCTTACTCTAGGAAATATGATTAGGACTAAAATAGCGATTTAAGATATTTAATTTCATCGAGTTCTATGACTTCTTTCTTTGTACACATTAATGCGACAATGTTTATCTCAAGTGCACTGATTTTATGCTTCTAGGTGCAGTAAATTACATTTTCTTCACTTTTGACAAGTGTTGGCGAATTTTAATGTTTCAGTGTATTTTAATTGCATTATGATTTATTATTACCGATTAGTTGAAATAATTGTTTTTTATTGATTTCGGTTGACCGATTGACGCAATGAATGTTATTATTATTAGTATTTTTTAAATTCATTTCCTGGTGTAAAATAAACTGAAATATACGATCAATGTTTGTGATTATTTACCAATATATTGATTCGTGTTTGAATGGTTTCAACAATAAAGAAGAACTATTATCTACTCGGTGATTTCGCAATGAAGAATTTTTTATTAGTTAAAGCAATAAGTTATTATTCGCATACATGCCACTCACCATATATTATATAAGTTTAGGTGTTTATTTGGATCGGTTTCAGCTGTATTATAACCTTGCACCAAACCCTCCCATTGTTTCATGTACAATTCGACCTACAAGAGAAAAAATATGTGTTTTAATAATGTAATGATGGTCAGGTGTAACTATTATTTACATATCATTGTTGTATGGGAATTTAACAATATTACCGGTGCAGGCCTAATTATGGTACAAAATATTGATTCAGCATATTTCTGAGTCTAATTATAATAGGAAAGTAGAAGATGATTATAATACAAGGTTCACAAAGAATGAAGAAATGCTTATTCCAAAATATAATAATAACTACGGACGGCGAACTCTAGAATATAAGGTGCCAAAAATATTTAATATATTACCAATTAATATAAAAAATTGCGATTCTACAAATAGATTCAGATACATGCTGAAACAATGGCTGCTAAATAGAGATAGTTTATACCATATGTGTTAATTGTGATAATCTGTATAGTTATAGTAATAATATTATGTATGTATGTTTAAATTGTAACTGAACATTAACATCCTGTTGACAAACTGCTTTATTGCGGTTTAACGGGATTTTTTTTTTAAGTTTTAATCTTTATTCTTTGAATTGTTCGTTACATGAATTCGGGATTTTTCGACCACCATACTAGGCACGTGCCTGTGTTGTGGTAGTCGATTTTCGTATACAGTATATTAACAGACGCAATATAAAGAAATGTGCGAGAATATAAAAACAAAAATATATATATAAATATACATGAGGGAGCGGGATACAGAAATGAAAAGCGTCGGTCGATGTATGAGTCAGTCGTTTATTGGGCTACGTAGCGAGGTCGGTGAAGCAGTAACCAGATGTAATGCAGGGTGCCGTGATGAGATGCTGCAGGCGTACGGAGGTGATGGAGATGGTGTGGTAAAGGTCAGCGAGTTGCTCGACACCATGGCGGTGGAGATGGCCTATCTTCCAGGCCGTTGCTCGACGCTTTAAGTCGCGGAGATGAACGGTGAGTGGCTCGGTGTGCTGAGCCATCAGCAGGTAGTCCTGGCAAGGCGGAGCGTGTTTCCATGGCAGCGAAGCACGGTGGGGCTTCGGGGTGCCATGAAATGGTGAGCTGATCCCTTGGCTGAAGGTGGCGTCAAACCTTATAAGTCGCGGGATGTAGCTGTTCTCAGGAGCTGAAGACACGATGGGCCTTGTAGCTGAGACGTGGTGATGAACCTCGGAAAGCTGCCCTGGATGTGTGTAGATGCCATTCAGGAGCACTTGTGCGGAGATCGTTACTGTTAGTGTGAGAATGAACTGCAGCGGGCGAGCGATCGGCTGCTTATATAGCCGCGGCGAGTAACTACTCTCGCGGTAGGTAATACGTGCCACTTCGGCAGTTGACGAGAATGTTAGGCGCCGGACAGATATTGTACGGTGCTATCTCGAGACCTTTCTAGTCGGTGGCGATATTATTATCGCCGAGCCGGTACGGCAGGCGAGAAAGTGCATCGCGGACGGTATAAATAGGAAGGTACCTAGGCAAGTAGGTTTGCCAACGCCGCGCGAATATTAGATATTTCTCGTATCTTCTTTTGATGGCGAAGTTTATGTTGTGCCGCCAAATACATATTATATAAAATAATATTAAAGAAATTTAAGGAATACAAATGAATATTAAAGAATGTAAATGACTAAAGAGTATGGAAACAATAAATGACTATAGAGTATAAAAGAGTATGGAAGAATATAGTAGAATATAAAAATAATATGAAAAGTATAGAACATAGAAAGCAATACATGAAAGAATATAAAAATGATTTAATTATAAAATATATAAAGTCGAAGTAAGTACTTTATAGAGTATGTATGAGCGCTCTTGAGGCGATTTTTCGCAAAAACAGCGCTATATCTATATAAGTTGTCCAAATTTATTATTATGTGAATAAGAAATGATAACGATTATAATGAAGATATGTGTGTACGTAGTTATATTGGTAGGTAAATTATTTCAAACCAATTTTTGTACAAATAAATTTTGCAATAAATTTATGTTTCGACCCGGCGAATTACACTGGTCACTAGAGTAAATAATTATTGTTACAGTGGTTTTCTGGTGGCACTGGGCTCTGAGTACATAAACATGTAGATGTAGGCACTAGTACACAGTGGTGCTAAACAGTTTTAAAGAATTAGTTTTTAAAAGTATTTAAACTTTTGGCTATTTATATTATAGTGATTACAACCAAAAAAATTATTAGCGGTATATAAACTGATATCAATTTTATTTACAAAAAATTACTAAAAACATTAAAAAAATGCAATTTCGCTTAACTAAAGCGCTGGTGTAATAAAAACAAAAGAATACTTAGAGTGGAAAGGGTTAATCAATGATTTTCTTCTCCCACATTTTATAAAAAAAGTTGAAAGCTTTATTATATTTTCACAATGAAAATAAAATAAAATGATGCTCTCCTCCAGATAAATGAAGTAATAATGACATATTATGTTTTACAAATATCAATAATTTGAGATGATGTTTCCACAATGGCAAAACACATTTTCACAGAAAAAATAAGTATGTGCACGAGAAGAGGACAACAAGTTAAATAAAATTAATAAATATTTTCCTTAACAAGTGAAAAAACAAAACAAAAGAAAAAAAACATATTTTAGTGCGTTAGTAGTTAGAAGTATTTTTTATGATTCGATATATTATTTTATCGAGTCAAATGCAGTTTAGTTGCTAGCATATTGCAAAAGCGGTTAAGGCAAAAGTTGACCTATATAATAGGATTAAATATCTATCCCTGTTCTAGCAGAAAATATAAGAAAACGATTATGTAATGCTAAGGTAAAAATTAAATTTGAATCACGGATAATGAATGACACGTGACCTTTGTTTCCCACCAAGCTTGTATTTAAATAAATCAAAGTTTGACAATGATATAATTCTCTTCAAATAGATTTTCTAAAGAAATTCTTTAAAAAACTGTCGACCCTTTACGGATATCCATATTTGGACACCAGTTGCCAAGTGAGTAAGTCTACTAGATTTTTTGATGTTGTTATTTAGTTCGTTGTATGTATTTTAGGTGCGATGTATGAGTATTGCCTTTGTGAAAAAGTTGTTTTTGTTGTAGGGATTGTGCATTTTGCATGAGTTGAGTAAAGAGTATGTATATCTTTTTGTGTGGATTTTATCAAACCATTTTTCCAGATATGGATGAGAACTATCTTAATGTTGGCGAATTAATTTAATCTTAATCGAATTAATCTTAATTGGCGAATGTCTAAGACAGCTAGTTTTTGAAAAGTGGCTCTGATGGATGAGAAGGGGAACATTTGAAGATGATCCTTAACAAAAGTTTTTGAATGGTCACTAGAGGGTAGAGAATGGATGCTGCACAACCTCCCCATCCTATAATGCCGTATGTTGCTATAGATTGAAACAGAGCAAAATAAACACTTCCGAGTATTTTTATGTCAAGGATTGATGGAATAGAATAAAAAATATAGCATAACTTACGGAGTCTCTTTGTAATGGAGTTGATTTGGGCCTCCCAGCGAAAATGGTTATCTATATTGACCCCTAGGTATTTTATTTCATTAGAAGGTTTGAGAATTGAGCATGAACAGCTGTTTATAAGAGATAGTGAGGGAATGTCTAGATTTTTGGGCAAGTGTGAATGATTAGTTTAGGAAAGTTTTCTGGGAGAGTGAATTTTCGGATTGAGAAATGCATATATTGTGTTTTTTGAATATTTAGGGGGAGGAGGTTAGAGTCTAGCCATTTTTTAATTTTGCTCAGTCCAGAATTTGCTTTCTCGATTGTTATTTTACATATTTTACTTGTAAATATGATAACAGTGTCATCAGCAAAAGATATTATATTACCTTCAATATCCAAATTCAGTAAGGAGTTCATATAAATGAGAAATAAGAGCGGGCCTAGAACACTCCCTTGGGGTACGCCATAGGAGATAGGTAAGCATTTACTCCTATATTCTTGATTAGAGTGGATGATGGTTGTTTGTGATCTCTGTGTGAGGTAGTTTTTAAACCATTTCAGAGCAGTACCTTCTATCCCAATCTGTTGGAGTTTTTTTTTAAAGAATGTGGTGGGAAATAGTATCGAAGGCTTTAGACAGATCTGGAAAGACAGCAAGAGGTTTATTGCCTTTATCGAGGTTATCTGATATCAGTTTGGTAAAGGTTGTAATTGCATCAGCAGTACTGCAATCTTTAAGAAAACCATTTTGGTTTTTTGAAAGAATTTTATTGTCCTCGAGGAATTTGAGTAGTCTTAGTTTTACTACTTTTTCAAAATATTTTCAAAAATTTTGGATATGGTGCTCAATAACCTGATTACTGATTGTACCTTGTAAACCAATAATAACCTGATTACTGATTGTACCTTGTAAACCAATAATAACCTGATTACTGATCGTACCTTGTAAAGCAATAATAACCTGAGTTTATTTATTGTTCTGTTATACTTGGTGGAATTATACTGTATTAAATTGAAATCAAAACAATTTTTTTAACTTATTTCCACATATTTATTTAACCAGTACCGGTTTCATCCTGTTATGGACATCTTCAGGCTGGCAATTGACATTCTTTTGTTAGAGAATAAAATTGAATAAAATTTGGTAGGTAGGTACACAATATTAGAGTAGGTACATATGTTTTGGTGATTACATTAAATATAATTTTTTTTTTTATAAAATTTGGTAGGTAGGTACACAATATTAGAGTAGGTACATATGTTTTGGTGATTACATTAAATATAAATTTTTATAAAATTTGGTAGGTAGGTACACAATATTAGAGTAGGTACATATGTTTTGGTGATTACATTAAATATAAATTTTTTATAAAATTTGGTAGGTAGGTATACAATATTAGAGTAGGTACATATGTTTTGGTGATTACATTAAATATAAATTTTTATAAAATTTGGTAGGTAGGTATGCAATATTAGAGTAGGTACATATGTTTTGGTGATTACATTAAATATAAATTTTTATAAAATTTGGTAGGTAGGTATACAATATTAGAGTAGGTACATATGTTTTGGTGATTACATTTTTGGTGATTACATTAAATATAATTTTTTTTTTTTTTTTATAAAATTTGGTAGGTAAGTACACAATATTAGAGTAGGTACATATGTTTTGGTGATTACATTAAATATAAATTTTTATAAAATTTGGTAGGTAGGTACACAATATTAGAGTAGGTACATATGTTTTGGTGATTACATTAAATATAAATTTTTATAAAATTTGGTAGGTAGGTATACAATATTTGAGTAGGTACATATGTTTTGGTGATTACATTAAATAATAATTAACAATATTTACATTGGGAAAAAAAAAAAAAAAAAAAAAAACACAACTGTTCTCTAAGGTAAATATGTCATGAATAAGCATCCGGAACAAAATGTCCAATAATCATTAATACATACATCGCAAATCACTTAGAATAAAATGTTACCTTAGAGTCTATGGTAACATTATTCTAAGTAATTACAATGGATATATCAATGGCGACTGAGCACCATGTTCCAACTGCTTATTCATGACATATTTACGATCAATTTTCTTCGTTAGGCGATTAATCTCTAGTAATTCCAATCTGTCTAATTTCTGTCCCTTTTCACAAATGTGAAGAACCTTGACATCTCTATCCTTGTCAAAAGTATGTTGGTTCTCTAGCAAATGTAAGGCTACGTTCGATAAATCTCCCTTTTGATTTACCCAACATGCGAAATGCTCCTTTATACGGGTTGACACTGCTCTTCCTGTCTGTCCCACGTAACATGCAGGGCAATTCGAGCAATTCACCTGGTAGATTCCAGAGTTCTCCAATTTTTCTCTCTTATCCTTATTATTTATTAATATCTTACCCAAAGAATTCACGCTACAAAAAGCTGTCTTACACTTCTTGTCACTGTCTATTAATTTCGAAACTTTATTTGATACTTTCCCAAGGTATGGTATTTTACTCCATTGTTTTGTTTCAATTTCATTTTCTGGCGTAAGGCCATATGTAATTGAATTTACAGTGAGTTTTTTATTTTTCTTTTTTATTAAATTATCTATCATTCCGCTATCGTAACCATTATTTACCGCAATAGCTTTGATAACATTCAATTCATTACTGTAATCTACATCATTCAATGGTACATGTAACAATCTATGGATTAGACAATGGAATATTGATAATTTGTGTGAGATGTGATGTCTCGAAGAGGTGTGGATGATATTATCACTATATGTAGGTTTCCTGTATATCGAAAATTCCAACTTGTTATTAACAATCCTAATTCCTACATCTAAAAAGTTGATTCTATCTCCTCCTATCTCCATCGTGAATTGAATCGACCTATTGATTTGATTTATCTCCTTGATGAAGACATCCAGCTGTCTCTGTGTACCAGTCCAAACGATCAAAATGTCATCCACGTATCTCCGATAAAAAATAAGATTCTTAAAGGAAACTAACCTCTCAATGGTCTCTTCTAAGTGGTCCATCATGATCTCTGCTAAAATTGGAGAGATTGGGCTACCCATTGCCAACCCTTTCGATTGTAAATAGAATTTATTATCAAATCTAAAAAAGTTTTGTTTTATGCACACATTTATTATTTGATTAATTTCTCTCTTTTTTATAATATTTATATTGCATTTCTCCATGTAATTATTGATTATTATTTTTAATTCATCTGTAGGTACACTTGTGAATAGACTAACCACGTCAAATGATACCAGAGAGGCATTATTTGGTATATTTATATCTTTTATCAGGTCTATTAGTTGTAAACAATTTTTAATACCATATTTTGGTTTGAAATTTAAAGTATTTTTAATGATTCTATTGGCGTATTTTGCTAGCTTGTAGGCTGGTGCTGAGTTATAAGCTACGACGGGTCTCACTGGTATCTCTTTATTTAGAAAATGGTCGTAAAACATTTAAATATTCGTGCCCGAACATCGCAAAATAAAATAAAACACGTTTTTTTCTCGTATTAGCGGCCCAATAACGAATGTTGCACGACATGGTTCATCGTCTAAAACTGCCGACACGTGGAAGAAACTTTTTGGAATTTCACGAAAAACCAAAATTACATCTATATAAGAGTATTTGCATAGTTTTTTACTGAGCCTCCACTCCCTTTTTAACATTACATAATTTTTATTAACTTTACATAATTATAATTAAAAAAGTATTTTGACTTGTGACTATTACCTGATACCAATACGGATCGCTGGCGAAAAATTGTCGGCGATTTCTATCAATCCAGCTTCCTTTGTGGAATGCGTAGTTCGAAAATTTCTGGCAAGTTTCTGGTTTGTCTTCACACAGTCTGAAAAACGGTTTGAACATAACTTTACTAAAAATTCTAAAACTCTAAAGGTTTTTAAAATGATGCACATTGTGGAATGCTGACACTTCCCGTACTACATGAAAAAAATATTAACAAATGCATTCGGGTTTTCACTTTTTTATTGAAACAATCTCTGGACTGCCCCGATGTAGTGTTGAGTACCTCATCCAAGATGCGCTACAAACGTCCCATACAAACACGTAAAATGTCCCGCCACCTCACAAAATGTATTTGTACCAACCACGGACATATGAATATATCTGGACCTGCCCTAAGTGATAAAAACGTATTATTTCCCCCTCCACATGGCGCCGGCTGTAGCTCCTCCTTGGAACCGGCTCGCTCCATGGGGAGGGGATATAGCCTCGCTTGAATCTAAAATGTGTGACGTCATCATTCTTGCCGTGAACAGCGAGAAGCTGACATCCATACATTTAACGAAATAACGGCAGCTTGTGCTATACAATATATCTACGTATCAATATGCACATAGCAAATGTGGGCGGTACTCCAATGTGCTCGTCGCTGGTTACAGGGGTAAGTAAATTATGAAACATTTGTAAAAGTGTTTTAACTAAACACGGCAAGAAAATATTGATATGTGTATTGGCGCGAGTCTTTTTGGAGCGAGCATTTGGCCTTAGCAAATAAGTTTTGAACGTGGCAAGCAATTCGCGCTCCCATGTAAAAAGGTCTATTCATTCAAAGCAGATTTTGCTTTTAAGAACTAAATGGTGATATTGTAATGCGAGATGCCTATATACTGTCAGATTGATTGTTCAACGAATGACAGTCATCTTTCCCCTCTTGCTCTCCATAGTTTGGTTTTACCCCTCATCTGTAACTGCTTGTCTATCCATTTGGATGTCTATGGTACCAACTCTTTTTCTTTGAATTAGGTAGTGAAGCGTGAGGTGGTTGGTGTAGTGACATCGAGTTCCTACCCGGATGAAATTGTACAATGTAGACGGGCTAATTGTCGATGATTCTGGTAAAACCGAAGCTTCGAGATTAAACGCCGGCCCGTCAGAGAGTTCCAGGCAGTGTTACCGAAGCTCCCAATTTTTCGGGAGATCTCCCGATTTTTCACTTCATCTCCCGATCTACCGGAATGAATCAAATCTCCCGATTTTTCGAAGTTCTCATCGATTTATCGTTTCTCGTCAATTCTTTGTTTATGGTCCGCTCATCAGGCAAATAATTGTCTATAGATAAAAAAAAAATCCCCGGATTCGGGCATTGACCAGAATAATTACAAATGCTACAGTCTAAGCATATCTCTATTATAGACCCATACAAACCGATCATCTACGAATTATGAGCTGGAAATTATAATTTATTTCGTAATGCAGGGGTGTCAAACTGGATTTTCTTAAGGTCCATTTATAAGATTTTGCGTGTTAGCGAATAGACTCAAAATTAAAACCCATACTCAATTGATCTTTATTTAGTTAGATATAATACCTAGTTATTATAAAATTTCATTCAAGTTAAAAGGGAGGGTAAAATGATAAATTATCTTAAGCCGGACACCTGACTTCTCTTGATTTTGATAAGCTCATTGAAGTCGGGTTTCATATTCGTGGTACATATTTTAAGAATCGATTGGAGATTTTCATTTGTAAGCCTTGAGCGATGTTTGCTCTTATTTATTTTCAAAACGGAAAACATCCGCTCGCATAAATATGTACCACCGAACATACACAGGATAAGTGTTGTAAGTTTTTTATATTTGGATATAAATATATCAACAACATATTTAATGCAATTAACTATTTAAAATCCTTGCCAAAATGTTAACAATTGTTATAATTTTGGCAAGGATAAAACTTCAAACTTCCTTTAAAAATAGTTTTTCTCCACTGTGAGACGGCTTGTGAACTTTTAAATGTTCCTTTTGAGAACATGAATAGTTGCAGTCGTAACATAAAAAAGGTTTTTCTCCAAATTGAGTCAGCATGTGGATTTTAAATTGTCACTTTCGAGAACATGAATAGATGCAGTCGGAACATACTAAAGGTTTTCTCCACTGTGAGACGGCTTGTGAACTTTTCAATGTTCTTTTTGAGAACATAAATAGTTGCAGGCGGAACATGATGATGATTTTTCTCCACTACGGATAAACTTGTAAGTTTTTAAAGTCTCTTTTCTAGCACAAATATAATTGCAATCGTAACATACTAAAGGTTTTTCTTCACTGTGAGACGGCTTATGGGCTCATAAATGTTCCTTTTTAGAACAAAAATAGTCGCAGTTGGAACATGAAAATGGTTTTCTCTCCACTAAGAGTTCACTTGTAAGTTTTTAAAGTCTCCTTTCTAGCACATAAATAATTGCAATCGGAACATACAAAAGGTTTTTCTCCACTGCGAGACGGCTTGTGGACTTTAAAATGTTCCATTTGAGAAAATGAATAGATGCAGTCGGAACATAAAAAAGATTTTTCTCCACAGTGAGTCATCATGTGGATTTTTAATTGTAACTTTCGAGAACCTGAATAGTTGCAGTGGCTTGTGAGCTTTTAAATGTTACTTTTGAGTTGCAGTCGGAACATGAAAATGGTTAATTGTTAAATTTTAATGTAATATAACTCCTAAATTTTTCATTACAGTAACAATTTGGGAGGCGGGAATGGGTACCGCCGCCCCGGGAATCTTTATTAGATAACCAACACGTCTGCCATAGGTCACCCCAAGTGGTTCGCTACGTTTGGTGATTTAGCAGGGGTTCCCGGGTTCATGGGTGGGGTTTGTCTTGGTCTTGGAGACGCATGCCTTTCTTTTTGATTTTGATGATTCAACTGAGATATTAGTAGATTTTTTTAATAAAGGATTACTAAACAGTGTACCGTTGTCAAGCATCTATCGCCAGGTGACAGGTGTTTTGAAAAAGCCCATGAGTTGGTTGATTGGTTCCTAAATAAAATTAAAATTAAAAAATTGCTTCGTTTCATGTAATTGTACACATCCCGAGGACAAAGATTGTTACTTATATGATTGTCCTTCACTTTTAAAAGTAAGTAGATATTAAAAATGAATTTTGGCGTCTTATAAAGTGACGGGTGACAGTCCAAGGTCGAAGTTTCACAAAAATTTGTGCTGAGTTGCCAGACGTAAAAAAAGTACCCGTTGAACGTTAGGAAAAATTGCGTTTTTCCACGGGCAACATCTATAATAATAGTATTGACGGCGCTGCTTATGGGTTTTTCGTTTGTTTTTTAGGTTCTGCTTGAGAATAAAAAAAGGGATTTAGTTAATTGACAAGGGAGAAATTTCATCATAATAATTCCAGTCATCTGCCGATTTCTTCAAAATTCTCCCGTTTTCTCCCGATTTTTAGGCAAAAATTCTCCCGATTTTGAAGTTTTGGGTTCGGCAACACTGGTTCCAGGGTTCAAAGCGGTCAACATGTGTGACAACGGGCAGAGATTGACGGCGCTTAAAATATTTTAAACATGCCTACCATTACGTATAAATTTTATTATCTCTTGGTTTTCTTAGATTCAAGATATTTACTACTTGTCGTTGATGTAGTTTGCTTTTGAAAACGACTGGCGACTTTTATTCTTATAACATCTGGTTGGGCGTACAAAAAAATGGCTGCGACAATTTCTCCATTCGTTCGCAAAGCGGGATGAGCGCATATGCTAAATAAATAAAGTTCACTAAATAACTGCCCAATGAAGGAAGGTTAAAAGGATGCCAAAAACTCACCAAACTGCACTTTCGTATAGTCCGCTTCAGGTCTTTATAGGCTACTATTTAGGCCACTGGTTTTAGTCTCTATTATCTTCACAATACTATGATAAACACAGCGGTTTCTACAGCCGCGGCGGGAAAACTTAATTACCAAGCTTAACAATTATATTTAGTTGCGGGTCCAATTCCAATAAAAGACACGGTGTTCACTCATAACGCGTGCGGCGGGCGATATTTCGAGCAAATCGGCAGGTAAATCAATCCAATTTTTACAATGGATACAATAGCGGGCCGAAAAACTTCACAGGCAATCGTACTGCGTAATATAACACTCTTTTAGCGGGCAAGCAAAAAACACATGCAGCGATTGCCGGCGGAACAAATACAATAACCATAAATATACAAACCACCCACTAGATTGATAACTTCAGGCTTTTGTTCGAGAAAAATTTGGTCACTATTTCACCATCAAAATGCAATAATTTTTCGAATGTTGATGATGATGACGGGGATTCGTGATGTCACACACCATAGACGAAGATAGAGTAAGCAACAATAAAAAAGGCGCGACCATAGACAGTATTATTTTCTTTCGGGGCCTACCCAGTACCGCCCAAATTATTAGCCTTAAATATTATTTTAAAAATAAAACTCGTAATTACATGATAAGAATTTTATTAAAAACATGAAATACAAACAGTAAATACATATAATTAAAATATGATTGTGCGTTCCTACAAAACTACTGAATTTTAAAAATTTTCATTTTATAACAGAAAAATGAAAAACTCAGAATTACATGTACATATTTTAAACAAGAATACAATGTAAGCAGGTTATATTTCTGTAGCAAATTGCCACATGAAGAAATTGTTTTAAAGATAAATTACTTAACGTACCTATTATATCTTTCGTCAGGTCTAAAATAAATTTACCATATTGCCAAAATATAACCAAGGTCCATGGAGACATTAGTTTGCATAAGATGTTTGATGTTTCATTCGGGGCTCAAATATGTATAATTTATATTAATTTGGAGTTTAGTTTAGTTCAGTTCATCATATTTTTCCTGAAATCATTAAAATTAATGTAACAAATGTACATTGAAAATTAATACTCTTCAAAACAAAAACAAAAAAATATTACTTAAGAAGTTATATTTTATAAAAACTATATTGTTTCACTTATGGCAATTAGTTAAAAAATGGAATTTTTATTTTATTTGTGTACATGTATATGGCAAATGTATGGTATGGTACATGTACATGGTATGGTACATGTACATGTATTGTGTATATGGAAATTAGTTAAAAAATGGAATTTTTATTTTATTTGTGTACATGTACATATCTATGTATGTATGTAGTTACATTTCCTCCCAAGTCTTTTAATTTATGATTACTCTCATACTAAACCAAGTTCTGGGATACCTACTTACTTATATAAAGAAACCTACTGAAATGCATTAAATTTTTCTGACGTTATTAAATTTTTGTAAAATGAAAGTAAGTAATAAAAATAATAATTACCTCTGCATCATGCACAATGACTGATAGTATTTCCCTTAACCTCATCTAACCATCTCCAGAAACAGAAGCGAATGTATTGGGATGTGGATATAAAATGTTATATTGTAAACAAGTAAAGTTTTGTCGGTTCAGATTCCACTGAAAAATAGGAATACATTTATTAAATACTGATAAAAATATTTAAAAAATGCTAAAAATAAGAACAGAAAGTGCAAGCGTAGTGATAAATGTGTTGTTTTTATCATCAGGGTTGATGTGCAAAACGGCACAATACCCCAAAAAAATCTCTTTGATACTTTTTGCCGTGAAAATCTAAAATCATACTTGAATAATAGGTATTTTATCAAACCTAATATGCTAATTGTTAAAATCTATTTCATATAATAAAAAAAAACATAAGCACTATTGTCAAAATCCAGAGAGGAAATTGGGGAAGATTAAATTAATGAGATAGGTCGATGCAAGATAGAAAACATGTATACCTTTTTAAGATGTAATCGTGATGTTCGACTGCGTCAATTATTAGATTCCGGGTGGATAAATATGTTCTGAAAACGGAAACATGTACAACACCGATTAAAATACAACTTAAATAACATACCTACTTTAGGAACACTGAAATATCAACCAAAGGAAGTTCTCCACCTGTTATTTTGTTCCAATTACGGGTCCTGTTCTTCCATTTTTCAAATTCCCAAACTCCATACTCACACTTATTGCCATCTTATTGCGTCGGAAATGTGAATGCATTGTAAATGTCAAACGAAAATAAAGCGGAGAAATGCAACCAAAATCCAAGCTTTCTATTGGTGGAGGTAGTAGCTGGGGACCATAAACAAATCGAAGGGGACTTATGATATCACCAAAGATTCGGTTCACTTTTTGGATCGGAGTTATACCCGCCTGACAATAACAAATTTGCGTATATCACAGGTGGTTCACAGTTTTTGTGTGACAATAATTTAGGCACAAGTGAAGCAAATAAGCTATTTTGTTTTTGGCAATTTATAGGTAGGAAATGGAAAGGGAACAAAGCAGTTACTCAGTTTCTTATCATAGACAAATGATTTAAATTCAAACTGGCGCAACCAACATTCACAGTAGAATCTTTTATTTTCAACATGTCAATAATTTGTTCTGTTATCTTCGAGCACACACCACTTCTGAAATTAAATATTTTAACATCTTAGAGTCTGTATGTCATGTAAATCTAACATTATGTTTAATTAAATTAACATGTTTAATAACAGTGTTTCATTATAGATTTACTTGAGGATTTCACATGCTACTTACCACTTGAGCTTAGCCTGAATTCGTTCAGTAAATTCATCAAAACCCTTCCTTACATATAATATAATTAGATGCAGTATATTTCCCTTTTAATGTCACATATTTTGAGCCACTTATTTTTTATATGTTACAAGTGGCACTACATTTCGTGTAAAATACGTATTTGTATTAGAGCCGCGAGGTGTGGGGTAGAGTGGTGGTACATTTCGTGGATGCGACGTGTTTGTATTTGATACGCGAGGTGTGAGGTAGTTGGTTGTTGTGGCACTACATTTCGTGTATCCGACGTATTTGTATTAGAGCCGCGAGGTGTGAGTGTTGGTCTAGTGGCACTGAATTTCGTATATGTGACGTATTTTATTAGAGCCATGAGGTGTGTGTGGTTGGTCTAGTGGAACTACATTTCGTGTATGTGACGTACAGAGCCGAATGTATAGAGTGAGCGACGAGCGTGTATTAGAGCTATGGGCATTACATTTATTTATTATTTATGCGTATGGTATCCCCACCACGCAAGAAAACATCTCTGGATTGCTTCGACGATGACCGAGCAATTATTCCGTTTCTAGTACTCGATCCGGCCGGCCACCCGCGTTTTGTACCTCTCCGCCCGTTTCATGTGCGAACACTAAATTTTGTAAATATTAATCTCAATAAATGTTAATCTCTCGAACATGAGCAAGTGTTATCGATCATCATTCATTATAATTTCTGAACACCGGATAGCGGCCTAGAAGTACCGTGATCCTCGGGAGCCTAACTACCCCTTTTATTAAGTCCTTAACCCTAAGTCCTAGTTGCGACCTTTATCTTTTTCTATTTTTCTGTGATTATTAGTTTTATATTCTTCTTCAATGATACAAAAAATATTTACCTTTGGATTGTGTTCACCCAATGCATCCAAATCAAATCTTTGGTCAAAATTCCTTCAATAAATCCAGCTGCAGAGGCTATTATTCCGTCAATGCCTCCAATGCCGTATATCTCCAGGAACGCCCACCTGTTTGACATAAATGTATTATTATGAGAACATTTTCTATTTTAATTTAATATGGCATAAGAAGAAATAGTGAAATATAACCCATCTACCTACTACAACCTAATAAATAAACAACCTGGTAAATAAATAAAAAAACATTTTTTAAGTATTTCCTCCCCAATGAAGGGAACCAGATCTTGAGTTTGGTGTAGGAGTAAAAAATAATGTTACAGATGTTTATGATAATAAGTGTAGGATGAGGAAACACTAAAAAATATAAATATGATTTCAAATGAAGTTACTGATTTTTTTTCGCAATATATTATAACATATTATATTATTTCGTTCTCAAGTTTTTTAAATAATTCTTCTTTTTTCCGGAATACTACCAATACTGTTATTTTATTTACTTCTTCGGGAAAGATATTAAAATGTTTTATCCCTTTGTAAATATCAGCATTCTGTATATACTCGTATGTTGTTATATAATGATAATATAAATAACTAGCTGGTACCCGGCATGCGTTGCTATGCCATTTAATAAAGAAATTGTTTCTCCCTGCGTGTCCTTTCCCATTCGTCCCGTTCCCCTTCCGCCTCCCCTTCTTCTCCTGCGTCCACTTCCCCTCTCACATTCCACTCCGTCTCCTCCACCTTCCCTCTCCCCACTCCACTCCCCCTCTTACCCCGTCCCGCGAACCCCCCTCCGAGTTCCCCTCCCCCCTCCCAGGTCCCCCTCCCAACTCCCAGGTACGCCTTCCCCCTCCCTGGTTCCCCTCCCCACTCCCGCGAACCCCCTACCCGAGTTCCCCTCCCCCTTCCCCCCTCCCGCATTCCATACATTCAGTTTTCAAACAGCCCGCGTGCCACTTATAGTAATTTTTTAATACAATTTCATAATGCCAGGGCTCACCAAAAGTTTTATACAAACCTTGTCCTTACAATAACAAACACACAAAAAAAGAATTATCCAATTTGGTGCAGTCGTTCGAAAGTTATGCGCGTACATACATTTCGGCGATTCATTTTTATTTATATAGAAGAGAAGATAGAAGATAGAAGATAGAAGATAGAAGATAGAAGATAGAAGATAGAAGATAGAAGATAGAAGATAGAAGATAGAAGATAGAAGATAGAAGATAGAAGATAGAAGATAGAAGATAGAAGATAGAAGATAGAAGATAGAAGATAGAAGATAGAAGATAGAAGATAGAAGATAGAAGATAGAAGATAGAAGATAGAAGATAGAAGATAGAAGATAGAAGATAGAAGATAGAAGATAGAAGATAGAAGATAGAAGATAGAAGATAGAAGATAGAAGATAGAAGATAGAAGATAGAAGATAGAAGATAGAAGATAGAAGATAGAAGATAGAAGATAGAAGATAGAAGATAGAAGATAGAAGATAGAAGATAGAAGATAGAAGATAGAAGATAGAAGATAGAAGATAGAAGATAGAAGATAGAAGATAGAAGATAGAAGATAGAAGATAGAAGATAGAAGAAGAAGATAGAACTAACTAACTAACCATCACGCCGTTTCCCCGCAGGGGTAGGCAGAGAGGACGGACCGCCAAACAACTCGGTCTTGGCACACACTCTTCGCCTCACTCACATTCATACATCGTCTCATACATTCTCTTCTATTGTTCTGACTTTTGACATGGCCCGACTCAAGTATTTGATTCACTTGATCGTGCCACGTCTTCCTCGGGCGTCCCCGACTTCTTCTACCATTCACATTCGCGTCGTATATTCTTCTTACACTACTTGCTTCGTAGAAGATAGAAGATAGATATAATTAGTGTTTCAGAGGGCTTATATTTTTTTCATATGCACCTCCCCATCCAATAATCCCATATTGAATTAATTATTGAACTGGCGCGTACGCGACTTTTTTAAAATATATAACTTAAGAATACTTCTTAATCTAATAAATGTATAAATAAATTTCATAATTCTTGATCACGTGTTTCATCAAAATGGGGATTTCTTGATACCTAAAACTCAGATTTTTTTGCCGATGTATATAAAACAATACTTCAGGGTTTATAGCCATGAAGGTTAGAAATTAATTGTCTAACTTTGCAAACGCTTTCTGATGTTGCCAAAATAATAGTTTATTTTACTGCGCTCCAAACGAAAGTTCAATCTCAAAACAGTCTCAAAATCCGTATAGCTGAATGCCTCGAAGCAATAACTCTTTGGATGTCTTCACACAAGCTGAAGCTGAACCCATCTTACACCTAGTTTCTCTGGGCAGTCGCAAACAAATGACAACTCGTAGACAATTTACCTATTTAGACATTATTCCAAAAACAACGGTCAAACTTCTTGGCTTTAAATTCCGACTTTTCGCTTGAAAGTCAAACAAATGAGACTATAAACATTGGATTATGTCACATAAAGGCGGCGACTGACCAGTAACATTTGATCGTAAAGTAACGTTACGTTACGACAAAAATTTACAGGTCAGTACAGCGAGCCAATCTGCTCGCTGCGAGATAAGTCAGGTAATGCCGTAACGTATAACGCTCGCCTCGAGTGTTACGATACGGCCAAATGCTCATGTCAGTCGCCGCCTTTGAACTACTCAAGTCAGTCCGAAGAAATCTTCCTATAGAGGTAACAAATCTGGTCATCAACTTTAACATCGTCTCGATTATGGTAACGGCGCCTATGCTAGCCTTCCAAAATATCAAACTGACAAACTTCAATCCATATTTAATGCAGAGGCACGACTTTAAAAATCATCTTTTTAAACTTTACGGGTTTAAGTGCCCTGAAAGAATCCCGAATAAATTCTGCGGGATGATGTTTAAATCCATCAATGAAATGGCCCTACCGTAAATCTCTGAATTATTCCGGAAAACACTGGTTTGAGGCAATCAACCTTTAGATTAGCACCATCATCAGCTATACTAGAATGATAAAACCTAAGCGCAAGTCAAATACTAAGTTTGCAGATTGGGAACTAATATGCACAACAGAATTTAGTTCCAAACTAAAAACCTAGTTTTACACTTTTCTTATTGGATTAAAATTAACATTATTCGAAGACTTACACCTTAATCTCTTACCGATTCACATTCAGAAAGATAAGTATTCTATCAAATCCTTTCACTATTGTTCCGCCCATCGTAAATTTTTTGCTTTGCTTTCACAAACACATTCATTAAAGAACGTACACGTATCTTACTAATATTATAAAGGCGAAATTTTGTATATATGTATGTACGTTTGTTACTCTTTCACGCAAAAACTATTGAATGGATTTTAATGAAACTTTACAATAATATAGCTCATACATCAGAAAAATATGTACGAGAAATATAATAATAAAAATTGCAATAGGTCATGAATGTATTAATGCGGGAGTGGGGAGGGGAACTCGGGAGGGGGGAGAGGAACTCGGGAGGGGGATTAGCGAGAGGGTGTAGGCGAATACGGGAGAGGGGAGGAGAACCTGGGAGGGGGGAGGGGAACTCGAAGGGGGTTCGCGGGACTGGGAAAGGGGGGGAGTGGTGTGGGGAGAGGGGAGGTGGAGGAATCGGAGATGGAACACGAGAGTGGAATGGGACGCGGGAGAGGAAGGGGAGGCGGAAGGGGAACGGGACGAACGGGAAACGACACGCAGGGAGAAACAATTTATTTATTAAATGGCATATTAAGGCACGCCGGGATCCAGTTAATTATATATAATCATTAAAATATATTACAAGATTAAATACATATTAGCATTCCCAGTAACACGTATTCCAAATTATGTAATCTGTGTGCAAATGTCTCTAATAAAAAATAAACGGTGTTATCCTCAAGTGACTTCCCAGGTTAGTATTGCCCTGTATATTTTCTGGTGACCCGACAATTGATCCGGCGACAATTGATCCCCAGAAAGTTGGTCTGCCAACAGTTGATCCCCCCGACAGTTGATCCCCTGAAAGTTTATTTTTTCAAGTAAGTATGCAAATAGAATATACATACCAAAATTGAAGATACCATAGTCACACTGGCTCAAGACGGTTGGGAGAAGTTTGGACTCTTGTATTATATTCAGATAAAAAAGTTATATTATATGCAAGTACAAATCTTTATCGGTTTTTTGCTAAGCCGACTGCACGTATAACTACGTCGTATTTTGTTATTACTGCATGCTCCTTCGGAGAGTTGAAATTATTGTGAGTAAAAAAATGTTCACAGCGGATTTTCACTTAAGATGCCTTCAAGTAAAAGTACAAAGTAAAAGTAAGCATTTCAACTTTGGTTGAACAGCCGTATACTTGAAAAAATAAGCTTTTAGAGGATCAACTGTTGAAGGGGTAAACTGTCGGAGAGATCAACTGTCGGGGGGTCAACTGTCTAGG
The DNA here is from genome assembly GCA_917880885.1 of Limnephilus marmoratus. NCBI lineage: Eukaryota > Metazoa > Arthropoda > Insecta > Trichoptera > Limnephilidae > Limnephilus > Limnephilus marmoratus. The sequence continues at coordinate 23,044,136 of OU862925.1, forward strand.
GGTCAATTGTCATAGAACCCGTCAAATGCATTGTAAACTGTAGATTTGTATAAAATCAAATACACGCCGCCGCCACAGTTTCTTCTTTATATACTCGTAGAGTGTCCCAAAATTGACGCAAGATTTGAATTTGCCGCCATTTGTGTAGTAAATTGTTGGCAACCCTGAAAAAATCAAATTTATTTATTTTAGAATAATGAAATAATTTTACTTTGTATAAACCACTTATTTGATGTGCAAATCCGACCGGTTTCGGAACAAACGTTCCTTCGTCAGGGAAAGCTTATTTATTTTATTTTATTTATTAATTTTCAATGCCCTGATGGGCTTTTACATTATAAGTTTATAATACAGAGACATTTTTTTTTAAATAAAAAAGATAAACTATAAAAATATAACTAGTAAACATCATATGAACGGTAGGTATACAGATAAATTTAGGAAAGATAGTGCATTATAATAAAAGAGAATGTTTCTAAGTTGTAAATGGCATAGAAATAAACTAGTAGGTATGTTAGTAATTTAAATAAATTACAGGTGATTGATTAAATGTCATGAATAATACATGACAAAATGCAAGATACATAAAAAGAAAACGTTAACAAGTTTGTACATTGTGGATTAATATAGAAATACACAAATATATGCAATAGACCCAAGACTCGGGTAAGACTATTTGTGAGGTCTCCGAATTGGACAGCTGAGAGTTTAGGGTTAGGAAAAATGGAACGTTACAGTTGTAACATATCTATTTCGCGAGTAGGTACTGCTTAAAGCAGGTACTGTTTATTGTCTATTAATTTTTTTATTTTTTTATTTAACTTTGTTGGTTGGCGAAACTGCAACGACACCGGAAACTTCGTTCGGGGAAAGATGGCGGCGGACATAACGTAGTTTTGTGTGCGGGAGCAGATTTTCGGGGCGATTGGGATTATGGTGTGAGTTAGACGTGGGCAAAATTGAATGACTGAATTAAATTAATAAATTCAATCTTGTAACACACTCGATCTGATTCTCATTTTCAAAAGGAATTAAATCTTTATTCCTTACCCTTGGCCTTGCATCTTACGATTTTTTAACAGCACCATATTTATTTTTATTTTGATTAATTTATTTTACAGTTAAATATTTCATGTTATATTGAGGTAAGAAAATAATAATGTACTCTATAAATATTGTAGTGTTTCGTAAGAATTAAATAAAATATTATTCTGGATATTTGTTGCGCGGATAGGTACACCTACCACAGGCGAAGCGCGCCGCGAAATTGCCTTTCACGGGTACTGTGTAGTATCCCGCGCAGTAAATCTTATACCTACAAAAAACCCTGTAGTCCCCGTCCCCAATCCAAGTGACAAAACCGCCAAGCGAGTCAGCCAAGATCCAAATAATTCTGAGCTCCGTGTGTCGCGTCTGTTTCACAGTTGTGTCCCGCCAGTCCCGCCAGTCATAGTCACGGAGGAATCGTTCCTCCGTGGTCATAGTCCTGTAACCTGTTCGGTCTGTGCGAACTCAATCCGCAACCCCAATCTCTGTTTCACTTATTCAAGGAATCAAAACATTTATTTCTTATTCATTTATGACGTCGTAGTCCCACGGGTCCCTGGGTACCACGTGTCGAGTCGATCCGACCGGTCCGCGGAATGCAAGTTATTCAAGTCACAGCAAGACAAAAGACACTTATTAGTCAGAAGTTCCCAATTCATTTCTTGATGCCCGCAGAGAATCGGTTCGTCGTTAGTCCCCGCTCGGCCAAGCCGTCATCTTAGGGTGAAACTTCCCACTTCGGACCGCGGAACGTTAATAAAAGGACTAAAAGCGAAAGTTTATTCTATGTCTTTTCTCCCTCACACGTGCGTAAATTGTGATGCAATACTTGTAGAAACAAAATGATGTTTATCTATATTATTGTTTTTTTGTGGTATCTGTCTCTGTCTACTCTAGCCGTAAACAAAAAATCAGTCGCTATCGAACCGTGATACTGATAAATGATAATCGAGCGATTTGTTCCTTTATTTTTGTAACAAATTATACGACGCGTGTCGCCAGGGCTTTTAATTAGTTTTTATTCGGCGCGTCTTTTTAACTTCACCATTGAGGTAGGTGCATTTAAAATATATATATTTGACTGGAGCTTATTCCAGGTGACCGGTCCGGATATACCTACCTATGAAAGCGCGATAATAGTATGTTTTTTATGTGAAATCCGCACAAGTCCCGTCTGGAGCTAATGAAACTATGGCATCCCCAATTGGGATTTTTTGCGAGGCTGAAGGTAGTGGGAAGTTTAGATCACGTGAAATGAAACAATTTTAAGTTTAATAAATAAATAAAAATTAGTAAAACTTTAAGGGTTAACCACGAAAACTGTTTAATTTTAAGATTTAATTGCTTGCCTAATATAAACACATTTTTCTTGTTAAAAATTTGTCTTTTGGGCAAAATAATATCTAAGTACACATTGAAATATTTCATTAACCTCGTCGCGCGTCGTTTTTAGTACCTACGATTTTTCAAAACAACATAATTTACACTAAGAAGAGGGCTTTGCGTAGTGAAAACTTATTTATCACCGTTGTGATTTGAAACTCGATGAAACGAAAAATAACGACACTAAAAAGAGCAAACACATGCACCTAAAGGAGAACTAAGAAGTATGTAGAAGTAGTCTGCGAGAGAATAAGATAGTATTATCGGTCTCCTCTTTTTGCGGTTCATCGTAGCCTTTTCGGCCTCCTCTTTCGCTTCGTAGCCGAGGTTTTTTAAGTAAGCGAGGGTTTTTTTTTTTTTTTTTTTATTTTTTTTTATTTTTTTTTTTTTTTTTTTTTTTTTATTTTTTTTTTTTTTTTTTTTTTTTTTTTTTTTTTTTTTTTTTTTTTTTTTTTTTTTTTTTTTTTTTTTTTTTTGGAATTAAAGGAATGAATAAAATGAATCAATTCAAAAGGCCGAGGGAATCACAATGAATCGATTCACCCCTGGGAATGAGTCTGCCCATGTCTAGTGTGAGTTACCAAGGCGATGTAGCCTAGAAAGTTTGTTTTTACACGTCACGTGAGTGTGTGACAACTCTAATGGCACTGTAGCCGATTTATTTTGTTCAATCCCTCGCCGGATGCCGCGAGATAGTTTTGTCCGCGTGCTGATGTCAATTTACACCAAATTCATCGGGTGATGAACTGCCCGCAAGGATTCTTTGCTGGTGAATCCTTTGGCCGATGAGGTTCCCTCATGCCGCTTGATGGGTGAGGACCTTCCGTGCTCGTTTTGTTGGGTGGATTCCCTTTACTGATGAAGCGGCTCCTAGACTCTGGTTGGACCCGCCAACATTCCTTTGTTGTTCCTTTGGACCGGTGAGATTCCCCATGCCGCTTGATGGATGGAGGCTCATCCGAGCTTTTTGTGTTGGGAGGACTCCCTTTAACCAGGCGCCCCGTGACGTGCTGAACGGCGTTTTGGGGTTTGCTGTTTACGATTGCTGTTGAGGATTGCTCTTCACGATTGGAAGAGAATCACGACGACGGGACGTACGCGCTTTTAATAACCAACCGTAATTTTTGATAACTCTCTCTCTCCAAATCTGATAGATGCCAAAGGTATTTATGTTTCTTTGTTAACCTTTCTTTGATGTTATTTGCAAAGTGCAATAAAGCTTTCTTTTACATTTCACTAGAAAAATACTTTTATTCATTTATATGCATGATCTCTGATCCCTATCTCCACCATCCTGAGATGGATGTTCTTTTTGCTCTGAGAGGCTGTCGGATGACAAAGGTAGGTAACCTACATAAAATAATATTACACAGTATATAACAACGTGTTTTCATTTTTGAAAAATATTTCAAAAATAATGAAAGTTAAAAATAAAAAAAAAAGTTTAAAAAAATGACATGATAACAAAGTGCTGGAATTGGGTGATATTAATGTAGCCAATATGGGGTTTTAACAAGACGGTATGCCACATGCCATACAGCCCGTAAAACAATTCAATTACTGCTACAATAACTTCTCTTTCTCATAAAGTACACAAACCACCACCGCATGTAATCCCACAAAAGAAAATATCCTACACCACACTTTTTGAGCTGGTCTCCCAGGAAGATTGATCAAATATTTATAAACAGAATGATCCCAATTTGGTCTGCGAATCTCTTGTCGAAACACTACACAACCATCTAACTAACGCTACATCCAAAATAACTCACAAAACAAAACACTATGACACTAAACTTAAATCTTGGATAATTGTTGGTATCCTTCAATCTATCCGCAAGCGCGATAAACTCCACGCACTCTGTAAAAAAATCCCAACGACCATGAATCTAACTTATTTTACAAGAAATACAGAAATGTTTGCAAAAAAAATACTTCTAAGGCCAGAGAAGATTACGCTGAAAATGACACAAAAAATATGGAGCATTATTAAGGATATATCGTACACCAAACAAACAACTACACCCATCATTAATATTAAAATTGAAGGCCGATCACTAATAAACACAAATAATAAATCTAAAAAAATTGCAGATCATTTCAACGAATTTTTCACCTCAATCGGATCTAACCTTTCCAATAATATTTTAACCAGAAATAATGTTTCGGAACATGACCTTGCGAACGAAATATCCATGGGCTACCTGAGTTATACTCCATTCACTCTCACTTCCACTACAGAATTGTAAATTACAGAAGTCATCTCAACATTTAAAAGTAGCCACTCAACAGGAATAGACAAAATCTTTACTAAACTTATGAAGCATTTAAAAACCCTTATTGCCATCCCTCTCCAACACATTATTAACTTAAGCTTCCAATCAGGTATACTTCCAAACTCTCTTAAACATGCCTCAATCATCCACATTTTTAAATCAGGTGACAGATCTTCCCTAAATAATTACAGGCCTATATCGCTATTAAGCACAATTTTCAAAATCGTTGAAAAAGTAGTAAAGCTCCTTAAGTTCCTCGAGGAAAATGAAATCCTTTCAAAAAACCAATACAGTTTCTGCAAAAACCTTAGTACTTCTGATGCAATTGCAACTTTTACCAAACTGATATCCGATAACCTCGATAAAGGCAATAAACCTCTTGCTGTCTTTCTAGATCTATTTAATAAATTTTATTAGTAAGATGAGGAAATCTATAATTGGTTTCACAGTTAGGTAAATTATACATGTATAAATTAATCCAATTGTGAACTGTTTACTTTCCTAAAATAAATAATAACTAGAAAGATTCTTAATTTTTAGTAATTTTTGTGCAAATAGATTCACGTTGAACCTATTAATACTGCGGTGAATTATTATTGTAACAATTTTTGTGTCAGCAGAACACAAGTAAGGCAGTAGAGTACATCGGACATATCAGCGGTGCCGAACATTTTAAAGTCATGAATGGAAAAGAAAATTGTATCATTGTAAAAAAAAACTAATGTTTTATCTTACGGCTATTTAAATGTTACATTGAAGAAAATCTTTAAAGAAATTTCACCCTTTTTCGGATATCCATTGTTGGACACCGCATGCAAAATGAGTAATTGTATCAGTTCTTTTGATAGCGTTATTTAAAGCGTGAAATATTTTAGGTGCGATGTATAAGTATTGTCTCTGTGAAAAATGTGGTTTTTGTTTTAGGTATTTTGCATTTTCCATGTGTTGAGTAGCGTGTGTGTATATATTTTTGTGTGAAATTTATCAGACCATTTTTCCATATATGTAGGAGGAATGGGAATATTGCTAAATAATTCCCATTGAAGAATGCCTTAAAATAATTGAAAATATCTTGGAAAAATGTAACATCAACCCGGTAATAAGAAAAGAGTTATTCCAGCTCATAAAAATTTGCGTAAAAACAAATTATTTCCTTTTTAATGATACATTCTATGAACAAAATGATGGTCTCCCCATGGGGTCACCATTAAGTCCACTTCTCGCAGAGATATTTATGGATTACATTGAAAATATAATGCTTAAATCTCCCTTAGCAAAACACATAATATATTATGTCAGATATGTAGACGACATCTTTATTTGTTGGAACGGCACCAACCGACAGTTAGATATCTTTACTAACTGGGCCAACACCATTAATAATAAAATCTGCTTCACAGTTGAACATGAGATCGAAGGCAAAATAATTTTTTTAGATCTGACAATTGGTAGAAGTAATAATAAACATACCTTCGAAATATTTAGAAAACCAACGTTTACAGATACTACGATAAATGCAAATTCAACTCATCCTTGATAAATTGTTATAAAAATAAAAACACCTCTTCAAAATTCGCCGAACATCTCTTAGTGAATAATCACGTTCCACTTAAAAATAACCAGCCAAAACCATTACATATTGAACGAAAGGGTCTTAGATTAAATTTGCTTGAACAATTAGAAATCAATAAACGAACGAATGACCCCAACATAACGCTAATTAATAAAGTGAGGAAAATTATATATTCCCCACTACTTAGTATGTTTACCAAACCTAAGAAATATAATGCACTTAACCCGCCCAAATCCACGATGCGATTATAGTTTACAACGCTCTTTAAAACGTCAATAACTCCTCAAATGCTTCAATCATTAAATCAAGATTTTAGGTATTCCTAAAAAATATATTTTTGCATCCGTAAAAAATATTTTAAAAATTGTGACGATTCTGAATAAAATAATAAAAAATGTTTTCCTAAAAGTCATCACATTTCTATGTCAGTTGAGACAACAAATTTTAAATTTCTATGGGAATAACAGAGAAGACAAAACATTAATTCATTTCAACCTCATTAACCTACGTCCAATATTACGATCTCCTTTTAGTTATGTATGACAAAAAGAGATGTAAAATAAAACGTTAAAACCTTTTGCCTATCTGTAGAGATTATTTTACTTCTCGAAGTTGACATCATAATACGTTTATCGTCGCTTTCTAGTGCATTAATTTGAAATGTCTGAAAACAGAGATGACATTATTAATTATCTTGCTGCAAAAAAACTTGGGTTGCTTGACATTCCGTTTTCATTTTAAAAAGAGCCACAAAAAAATGAGGAACCACATCGGAAGGTTCGGCCAACCGACCACCTGATCCTCAAACCAGAGTCATTTTTTAATTCCTTTCTGCGTATTTCCTTAAAATTAACGACAAAATGTTACGATTGTAGACAATCAGATGACAGGGGATGTTTTTTGTTTAGTTTTATGGGTTTTGGGTTATTTGCAGGGTCATGCCACATTAGTTCAGAAGTAATAAATGTTTATTTAATTTCATTTTATTTTAATCAAATAATCTTTTCGTGGAAGACTTGATTAAGACAATGACAATGCAGTGCTTTTTTTTCCACACAGGAGGCCCTGAGGAAAATAATTCCCCCCAGGGCCTATGACATCTTGGGGATGATGTGTGAAGGGTCTTTTTAGGAAAGGAAGGTTAGGAAGTTCTGAGAAGGAAAAGGATGTAAGGGGTGGGTAGGAATCTGGGTGTCATTGTGTCCAAGAGTGACGGACGTATGAATCCATCTCTTCCACTGCGGTGTAAGGCGATGTTCCGAGAGAGTACAGCTGGAGAAGTAATAAATAAATAAATATATAATAATAAAGCAAAACCCGGACAAATCTCTGCCCACGAACCCGGGCACCCCTACTAAGTTACGAAACGTAGCTAACTACTTGGAATGACCTTTGGCAGAAGTGTTGGTTATCCAATAAATGGTTCCCGGGGCGGCGGCACCCATACTTGCCTCCCAAATTGAAAAGTAAGGCATTGCTCTATAATTGAGATTCCTGATATGTATGTGTTGTAAAACCATATAGTTACATTATAGGTAGAGCCATGTTAATTTGTGGAGATCTGGATGGGATACAAGGCCGATAAAAATTATAATAATTTCCACCTTTTTATAGCGCCGTTTAGTGATAAAGTCACGTCAAGTGTACTTGATGGATGGGATTAAAAGGTACGCTTAATTAGTTAGGGCATTCAAAAAGGAAGATACATGACAATACTTCATCCAAAATACGATTGTAAACATTACTGCACCACCATAAAACTCTTTTGTGAGGGTTGGGTGCAATATTTAGAATCTTACCTAAAACTACCCCCATAAAATAATTATTTTAAAAAGGGACTTTCTTTCCATTGAAACAGTAGCAAAGTGACGTCTTTACAAATGATTATTACATGGAAGGAAGTAGCAATAAATATAAATGGTTAGGTTTCAATGAATTGAAGGTACAATTTGCAATGATGTTAGGATTTTAAAAATATATATTTTTTGAATTATTTATTATTTTTACTATTTTAGAACGCTCACTGTCTTTGTGTAACTTGCTATTTCGATCATCTTCTAAAATGCATAATTTTCATAATAACGGCATGCCGCCGCCTCGACAACCATTTATTGGACAACCAACACTTCTGCCATAAGTGACTTGTTACGTAAGTAGTTTGTTACGTTTGGTGACTTAGCAGGGGTGACCAGGTTCATGGGGTAGGTTTGGTTCCGGATCTTGGCGGCGGGTACGTCTGCCTAGCAACTGGCTTTGTGTGGCTGGCCGGATCGGGAGAGACTGGTTGAGGGAGACCTTTTGACCTCTCCAGCAGGAAGACCTCTCCCCAAAGATGACATAGGCCCTGAAGCGAATTATTTTCCTCAGGGCCTCATGTGTGAAGCTAAATGTAAAAAAAATACTGTATGTCTGCACTACAGTATCCACAGCTTAAATTCTTATAGTTTCGTATAGTACTAGATGACGTTTGGTCGCCATTTTACGATTTAATATAGATTAACTATAAACGAATGCATTACATAATATGTAGGTAAATATAATAACAAAGTCTTTGTTTTGCTTTTTTGAAAAAATCTTTTACATCTACATTTTTACTTATATTTTATTATGATAAACACGTCGGATTAATGTTTAAATGAGAATTTACCTAATAGGTTTTTGTCGTTATGTTCCTGTGAAATAAATATTTTAATTTGCTATGTAAACTAAAATAAAATCATCCACTGTATCAAGCCACTAATTTTACCTAACCAACATGGTTTCACTTCAGGAAAATCTACCTTGTCTAATCTTTTAATTTACCAAAACTATATATCCGAATCCATGTCTAAGAAGTTACAAGTTGATTCAGTCTATACCGATTTCAGCAAAGCATTTGACAGGGTTAATCATGATCTCTTGTTAAAAAAACTTCACAAATTAGGAATAGTAGGGTATTTATACGAGTGGTTTAAAAGTTATTTAAGTAACAGGCAATTAGCCGTTAAAATTGAAGGCTTTACTTCATATAAATTTATCGCTACCAGCGGCGTTCCACAAGGGTCACATTTGGGACCAATTTTATTTTTGATATTTGTGAATGATGTTCTTACTATTTTCAACGATGTCCAAGTTTTAATGTTTGCGGACGATATGAAAATATATAAAGCTATAAGAAATATTAATGACTGTCAAACATTGTCTAATAATTTGTTTAAACTTTTTGTTTGGTGCCAAGAGAACTATCTACAACTAAATTTAAGTAAATGTCTTATTATGAGATTTCATAGAATAAAAAATCCAATAATTTATGAGTACTCCATTAATGATGTAGTGCTAACAGCTGTAACCGAGGTGAATGATTTAGGTGTAAACTTTGATCAAAAACTGAAATTTATAAATCATATTGAAATTACATCAAATAAAGCTTTGAAAATGTTGGGTTTCGTAATAAGAATTTGCAGTCAATTTAAAAATATTCAAACCATTAAAAATTTGTACATGTCATTGGTAAGGAGTCAAATCGAGTACAACTCGACAGTATGGGCACCTAGTTATGCTAAGCATTCACTCACGATAGAAAGAATTCAAAATAAATTCTTAAGATATATTAATTTCAGAATGGGTATCACAAGTGAATGTATCAACTATGATTATCTACTATGTCAACTTAATTTATTAAAATTGTCCGAACGCAGAATAGTATATGACCTAACATGTTTAAATAAAATCATAAATTCAGTAATTGACAGCCCTGAACTATTAAACTTGATTTCCTTCCATATACCTCGCAATTCAACATCGAGGCAGTATCTACCATTCTATTGTGACAACTCCAACACAGAATCACAATTGTATACCCCCGTTCGCCGTATACAAAATTTGGGTAATGACTATAAAGATGTTGTTGATATATTTAACACATCATTCACTAAATACAAACAAGTCTTAGTAGAATTTATATCTAAAAGAAGAACAACAAATTTAATTAATCCAACTGAATAGCTCTGCTTCGAATCATTTCACGTGTACTTTACTTTTCTCAGTCTACATCTTTTTCCATCTTGCATGGTGGAGTATTTTGTTTTTATTTCAATTTGTTTTTTATTGTATTTTTGTTTTAGATTTGGTTATGATTTTGATTTTGTTTTTGTTTTGTTTATGTATTTGTTTTTTTGTTTTTTAAAATTTTGTTATGCTTATTTAAATTTAGATGTTCTTTGTAAAAAAAAAAATGCATGTAAAAGCCCAGCCGGGCGTGAAATTCAATAAATAAATAAAATAAATAAATAAATAAATAAACTATTTCCACTCATAAAAGTAAAATTTATCCTAAAGGTTATCTCTAAATTTCGGAAAAATGTTAAAACATATAAGTGAGTATTATAAAAAATACTAGTGTGCAGTTCACACCGGTAGAAGCGAAACCTTCAGAAAAAAGAGTCGGAAGGCTACGAAGCACCGCATAAAGAGGAGACCGATTATTCTATCCCATTTTCTATAAATGCTATAGATGAATATGTTTGTCTCCTTTTAGTGTCGCTTTTTCGTTTCATCCAGTTTCAAATCACAACGGTGCGAAAGAAATTTTCACTTTAAAGTAATTATAACATTATATTTTTCTTGGTTTGTTTATTGTTTTTTTTTTTGTCGCTTTTTCGTTTCATCCAGTTTCAAATCACAACGGTGCTAAATAAGTTTTTCACTTCAAAATAATTATAAAATTATTTTTTTCGTGGTTTGCTTATTCTTTCTTTTAGTGTGGCTTTTTCGTTTCATCCAGTTTCAAATCACAACGGTGCTAAAGAAGTTTTCATTTCAAAGTAATTATAACATATTTTTTTCGTGGTTTGCTTACCGTTTTTTAAGTGTCGCTTTTTCGTTTCATCCAGTTTCAAATCACAACGGTGCAAAAGAAGTTTTTCACTTCAAAATAATTATAATTTATATTTTCGTGGTTTGCTTTTGCATAAAACTATAAAAAAAATAAAATTCGAGTGTTCTTTAAGTATTGTTAAAACCATTCAATCTGGTATTAACTTAGATCAGCAAACATATTTTTTGTAAATGTTTTTAAAAAATGATAGTAGGTCGGTGTCAGCCCTTACTAGTACCTAGCGCATTCCACATGTGGCTTTCTGAAACAATGATGCTCTTCTCGAGGCTAACGTGACCCTAGGCGGTCGCTGTCACAGCCGCCCGCCTTGTTGGGCGTTTCAAATAATATTTGATTATTTATTATGAATGATTATTATTTTAATATTTCAGTTTTAGGGCACAAAATCAATATTTTTTTCTTACAATAAATTCATATAAGCCAAATAAAAAATATTCACAAAAATATTTTTACAAAAAACCCGAAATAATTTCCAAATCCCATAGAGTAACGCTGTGTAACAAGACGGTTTGTCGAGGGTATTTTTAGCATGGTATGGGAAATGAGTCATAGCAATAACGTCATTCTAAATCAATTAAGAAAACCCTTACACTTAGTGCAAGGCAAATCAAAGGGAAATACTCCGAATCCCACATTAGCACTCTCTCAATTAGTGTCTCTACAAATTGGTTTAACCGGTAATAAATCAACTTAGACACCTTTTAAAAATTGACATTTAAAATCTTATAAATAAGTCGTCCGTACGTGGCTTCACCACAGTTTGAAAATGACCTTACAAGTCGAAACAGCTGTAACTAAAACACTAACCAAAAAACTTGCAGAACTCGATAATAACATTATCGAATTTAATTTTAATTAAATTTCTAAAAATCTATGTGAAAGACCCTGAACTACAACTAAATGTCAGGCATGACATTTCTGTCAGAAGCGGAGAAACATTTCACCCCTTACCCAACTAAATACTAGCTTTTTTTTAACATTATATATGTGAAACCCATTATCTCTATGGTTAAACCACACGATCTAGGTGGGCAATTTTGATCACCGAAACGCGATAGTACACGACCAGAAAATGTCTCATGCAGTTTTTTTTTATTTTCTTTTTTTAAATTTTTCTTTATTCATTGCATACAGTTTTGGGATTGACAAATCGGATGCGAGGTACAATTTATCCCGATTTTTGTTCCTGGAATAATGCGAAGTTTCTGCAGGGAACATATTGATGTGTTCTCTTACTTCTATAAGCTGGTTATCTGGTGTTTTGTTAGGCCTCGTGCAGTGGCGACCTCTGTGACTTACTGCTGGTGATGAAACTCCTGCAGCTACTTTTCTCCTCAAAATATCTAATCTGCCTCTACCTACTTGGTAAATGGATTGTAAGGCTGGTTTGCAAACTTGTTCATTATTTCCCTGTATTGAAACAGAGAACGTAATATTGCAGGATCGTTTAGCCGAAGTGATCCTGATTATATCTTTAATATTCATCGATCTCAATAAAAAGTTGATTTGGCTTCTGAATGTAGTGCATAAAACTCTAGAAAGAGTTTTTTTGCCTAACTTGGGCATTAAATCTTAAAGTACATTTCAATCTACAGTTGCTACCACAAAGATTTTTTTCCAGCTTTGGTGTTTTAGCAGGTTTAAGGCTAAGGCCTCTTGCATTCCATAATGGAGGGTATGACCGAGGGGACAAACTCTAGGGGACGCCCACGCCGAGAGTACCTGGAGGACCTGCTGGTGGACGTGCGCTGCTTATCATATGCAGACCTCAAAAGAGCCGCACAAGACAGGGAAGAATGGAAGAGGAAACTAAAGGAAATTGCTGCAAACCAATCCCAGGATTGAAACCAGAGAGAGAGAAGGCTAAGAAGACTATAATTAACGTAAGAATCACCTCTCATTCTAGCGTCCCGCGCTATTGCACTTGCTCGCCCTAGTCCCTAGTACCCTAGTCCCTCGCTCGTCAAAGTGAGAAATGAGTGAATAACATGTTAACCATAGAATTCTCAACCAATGTAGATGGAAAGAAGTTGTTTATTACAGAATTACGGCAAGAACTTGCTAACTTTGTAGTTAACAAGTTCTTGCCCTGATTTTATCAACTTAATGTCACAGAAACACGTAGTTAATATTTTTTTTTTTTTTTTTTAAGTAGGTTTATTCAGTTTTTTTAATTTTACAATATTTATCTTAAAAATCTTACAAAACTGATCAATCAGTTTGATTGTAAGAAATCTCTCATTTTTTCTATTTAATTAATACTATTGTACTTTTATGTTTTACATTGTAATAACTGTGTAAAATTTACAATACTAATTATTATAAACTACTAATTACGAATACAGTGGGTGATAGTAATTTCCAGGTATTTGATCAATATTCGATTTGGGTATTTGTATACAATATTATTTGCTTTCATGTTCTACGGAGATAGAATGATTTAACATTTTTTTTGATATTTGAATAAGATGTCCCATTTTTAATATTTTCAGGTAATGCATTAAATATTTTAGGAATTCTATGCCTCTTTGTTCTATCACCGTATACATATTGAGATTTATTAATAATAAGCATTTGTGCTTCTCTATGCCTAGTAGGGTAGTTGTGGTTTACAGGTTTTTTGAATTCTGTATTCCAGAATTCATCTAGCGTTAATTGATAATCTACCTTACTGTGTATAGAGAGGACATTACACAAGGAGAAAATTTTTTTATAATCGCTTTCACATAATTGAACTTTTTTTTTGCCTGATATCAATTTTAGGAAACGGATTTGTAATTGTTCTATTTTATTTAAGTACGTTTTGTACGTTAATCCGTAACTATTTATTCCGTATCCTATAATTGATTCTGCTAATGCGTTGTATATACAGTATAATATATTTTTATCAACAAAGTTTTTTAGGTGATAAAATTTCCCTAATATGGATCTTAATCTATTACATACATTTTCAATATGATTTGACCAGTTAAAATTGACATCTATTGTAAGACCAAGGTATGTATATTGGTACACTTTTTCAATATTTGGGCAATTACACTGCAGGGATTGATTTTTTGTGTGTAAACAATCATATGAATGACTTTTTATACGCAATTCCTTATCCTGACAATTTGTATATGGTAAGTGAATAAGCATATATTTGGTTTTTTTGCGTTTATTATAATGCCATTATCGTGTGACCATTTAATTATGTTGTTTAGGTCTTCTTGTAAAATTTCCTCAATTTTTTGTGGATTTTTGTCAGCGCATATAATGCAAGTATCGTCTGCAAACATGCAGCATTTACAACGTTTTATTACGTTTGGTAAACTGTTTACTTGCATTATATAACACGTAGGTCCCGATATCGAGCCCGTAGCTACTCCAGTGCTTGCCAACATTTCATCACTTAAAATTCCGTCAATTTTAACTTTAATTTTTCTATTAAACAGATAATTTTTAAACAAATTATTTAAAGGACCTCTAATACCACATTCCTCCATTGCCCATAATAGTGTTTCATGGTCCAAAGTGTCAAAGGCCTTTTTAAAATCTATAAAAATTATACCAATATAATATTTTTCATTTAATTGACAATTTATATGATCAGTGAATTTAGAAAGTAATTGTGAAGTACTTTTTTCTTTTTGAAATCCATACTGTATGGGATTAATGATTCTATTTTTTTCTATAAAATTCTGTATTTGGTTAAAGATAGCCCTTTCAATAATTTTATCAATACACATGTTAATACACAATACAATACAATACACAATACAATACATAATACAATAACATGTTCATCACATTGATTTAAGCATGTTCTTGCCGTTTTTAAGCTCTGGCATGGTTTTCATTGGAAAGAGCGTATAGAGAGCATTCTAACTCATTTTTTAAGAAAATGTAAGTTAACAACTTCTTGCCTTGGGGTCTTCTATTATATTGTGTCCAGAAATTTAACAGTAATCTTGCAACTAAAATATATTACAGTATTAGGAGGTAAGTAGTACAAAACATATGTCATTAGTCATTACATAATATATCATAACATTTTTGTACTCATTTAATTCATTTTTAATGCACTCTTGACAGAGTTTCATAACACGGGCACCAGCCTAGCATGGTGCAATGAATAAAGAAAAATTAAAAAAATTAAAATTAAAAAAAACTGCATGAGACATTTTCTGGTCGTGTACTATCGCGATTCGGTGATCAAAATTGCCCAACTAGATCGTGTGGTTTAACCATAGAGATAATGGGTTTAACATATATAATGTTAAAAAATAAAGCTAGTATTTAGTTGGGTAAGGGGTGAAATGTTTCTCCGCTTCTGACAGAAATGTCATGCCTGACATTTAGTTGTAGTTCAGGGTCTTTCACATATATGTCGGGAGTGGCTATAGTCTTCCCTCTCCAATGAACCCTATAATGCAGGGTTTCCCAAACTTTTTCTGCAATGGAACACTTTGCAAACCCGTAAATTTTAACGGAACACTTGGCTCATTTATTAGATTGGGTAATTCCTAATAATAAATTTTAAAAAATGTTATTACACATTATTTATTAAGTACACAAACAATATATATACATTTATAACAAAAATGGAATATTAACAACAAAACATGGAAAATAAACAAAAACAAAAATGGAATATAAATAACAAAAAATTGAATATAAGCAACAAAAAATTGGAATGTTAACAAAAAAATTATTATAAACAACAACAAAAAATGGAATAAATAAAACACCTTATTAATGACTTTGATGATTTTGAGTCCTTGAATTGCACATCTTCTTGATATCAGGCACAATATTGGTAAGTTGTGTTCTAATATCTGGTGTGGCGTCTCGAACCTGTTCCTGCACTTGACTTGGTTGCAGCATAATTTATTAGAAAATCCCGCTTCGAATAAATAGTTCGTAGAAAACGGAAGTGTAACAACAAAAACCTTGTTTTGACAAATTGGGGTACTCTTCTGACATACCTACTCGCCCAGAAATCATTTAAATGAGAATAATATCAGCAGTGTTGAAATATGAATATGTGTATAATATATTAAATTAAATTCTTCCGACAAATTGTCGTGGAACCCCTGTAAAGGTTCGGCGGAACACTAGGGTTCCGTGGAACACAGTTTGGGAAACCCTGCTATAATAAATAGAATTAATGAATTATTTTTTCTCTCTTCTGCATTAGTTTGCCTTTAAAAGGAAACGTTATATTATCAGTCCGTTGGGGGGACTTCAGGATTTATATTGGATTATTGTATATTCTTTTGCCAATAAAATTATCTTTGATCTACCTTGGAGTTCTAGTTGAAATTAAAAGACCTAAAATTTACATTTGATTTACTTGAAGCAAACTTAAACAACACCATTAGATTTCTTTTTATGCAAATATTTGAAGTCAAAAGGTCTATGTCAACAAGCACACAACCACCCGTGCATTACAGGAGGAAATTAAACGCCGCATCAACGAAATTCAGCCACGTTTATGCAGAATGGTCATGGAAAATTTCGACAAAAGAATGCGTATGTGCCAGCAAAATCGTAAGGCCACTTGCCCGATGTGTTACTCCGTAAGTAACCCAATCCTATATACTTTATGTTTCAATAAAAAAATAACAATCTAAAGACTAAAAACTGTGTTTTCTATTTAATTCAAATCTTGCGTTAATTTTTGGACACCCTAAATAAATAGAAGAAAGATCATAGACATGATATATTCATATGTCCGTGAGAAAGATAGATTTTGCATATTTTTAAACAATAACAATTTTTTTATTTTTTTATTTATCTATAAAAAGAATGTTTGTATTACATTATTCGATGCCTGTCTCACTAGGGTATACCTGTGTTGAGACAGGCGTAGAGGTACATAAATGAGTATCATACAAAAGAATATTTAATTACAACATAAGAACATTTAAGGTAAGATACATACTGATTTATACAATTCAAACAGAAAGATGATTAAGATTGAGGGTTAATATCATAAACAGAGCATTATATAGGTGAAGGAAGAGATGAATAAAGTAGTAAATCCTTTCGAATCTATATAGGTAGTTATATTATACATATAGGATTTTACTATTTTAAGTTCTTTAATAAGGGTAAGGACATACGTGAGATGGTAATTCTGTCTATTTGTACTCTATTTTACAGATGTTAGCAGTAGTGTGACGTCCAATACTTATAATCCATTTCTTTATATCACTGTGACCTAGTGACCTTGTTGCGTCAAAACATTATTATTATCATGAATAAATTTCCCCTGAAACATTATGTAAATAGTATAGGTAATAGATTATTTAGTATCGTCGCCGTCGATGCAAAACAAATCATTGCAACACCAACATTAATGTTAACATCTACATACCTAATAGGTAAAAATTTAAAAGCCCGCTTCACGGATTATACGGAATATTCCTTGTCGAAGTTCGATACTTGGAAAATACGGAATATTCGTGGTTTGTATGGCAAGCAAGGTTTGTCTAATGCGTATGTGTAATTATTCTACTTTTCTTTCCACTTTCTTTTGTAATAAATACAGGTTCAAAGTTGTCAATGTTGCATTCATTTCATAACATGACTAAATTATTGTTTTACATGGCTATGATATTTTTTCTATGATTGGCAGCATTGATTTTCTATGAAATGTAATATAAATATAAATATGGATTAGCGAAGTTCGTACACCGAGTAAGTGAATTAATTTATACAATACTAAAATGAAACATGAATAAGAAATATTCCGTATTAACGGAGAAGCGGAGTAAAAATAATGTAATTTTTATGAAAAATGTCAAAATATTTTCCTATCCAAAATTAACGGAAATAATGTAAGCATGGAATAGATTCGTTTATTTTTTCATATAAGTCAACCCGATGCGTAACCCGCACTGCACACGCACCACATGCGGCCCGCCCCGCAAGCCCATTCGTGTGGCCCGCGCCCGCGCCTTGTCGTTCTTCCCACTTTGCTGAATAAAAATTGCGGTATAAAATATTCAATGTTTTCTGTTCTGTTTTATTTATTTTCGGGAAATTGACAGTTTACATTTTTCCAGTTTGTACATGTTTGTATAGCCAAAATAAAACCAATTATGGATTTCCTCCTTTTGACTTTATCTTTGATTAAACAGCATAATAAAAAAATTGAAATAATAAAATTTGTGATAAAGGAGTATGAGATCAAAAATTTTATAAAATAAAAGATAAGGTATATAAAACTAAAATTTACATAAAACATAAAAAATATCAATACATTGGTAACCATAAGAAGCCAGGTTGTACATATAAATAAAATCATAACAGAATTATAAGTATAAACGATAGAAACATAGACACATAACATATTCATGAAACATCAGAGAAATACTCTTTTATATACCCCTTATATTTAGTAAGTTCGGAATTGAAAATGTCCACCTTGGATAATACGCTATTGAAACTATTATTACAAAAAGGTTTCGCGAAAAACTTTCTTGAAAGTTTTGAATCAGCCCCTCAAAGTAATAAGATTTTTCTTATGAAGATAAAATTTCGTCGCATAACCTTAAGTGTAGAATTTTTTTTTCTATATCTATGTTTCATACATTTTAAAGCTTTTCATTTGATAAAATATCAAAGGTTGACCAAATTTTTCTAACTTTCTGAATGTCAAAAATTAACATTGTCAAATTTGTCCAAAATTGCAAGAATCTACGTACTTTTTTAATGTTCTTCAATTTTCAGATTAATAAAAATCGACAGTAGTTATTCATTTGGCCTTAGGGATATGAAATTTAAGCCTGCGGCGCTTTATCTGTTTGCGTTCTGTGATTATTGTATTGAAAAATTACCGTTTTCGAAAATACAAATAGATTTTCGATACCACCGACTGCAAATTTCAAATAGAAAAATTGATCCCACGGCTAAAAAGGTACCAATATAGCAATTTTTACGAAAATTTTCAGAATCGTTGTTGTCTTTTTAGGGTATTATACCATTCTGTACTTCCTGCTTTTTAGTCAACGTTTCAGACAGCCTTGCAATATCCATCATCAGATCAAGGACAGATGTAGTAATTTGAATGTTATATTGAAACTAACTTACCCTGTGTTATTGATCTGATTGTCATAGACTGCTTTAACTCCATAGTACGAACCTGGATCTGGAATATCCGAATCGTTGTCCACTATACGACCTACAAAGCTATTGTGTTCGTAGTAAGCGTAGGCATAAATCTTGGATTCGCATCTTGCAAACAAAACCACAAGGAAAAACAGAGAAAATCTGCGAGAGTCTGACATTATGGACTAAGCATAACTTGACCCGAGTATTGAATACATTTAACTAATTAAGAATTGCGTTCAACTTCAAATGAAACCTTTTGAAATGATTACACTAGATACTGATAGTGAGAGGTCAGCATAAAATAATATTTTTTATTTATTTATTTATTATTCTTTACACGATAGGTATAATGATTACATTACAATTTATAACCTCACTATATTAAGATGAAGCCATACTAAATAATGCAAAATCATACAAAATCACATGTTTTTGTTTTGAAAATTTGATAGCTCAGAAGTATTATAGATGCTTCAATTAAATACTGTGTGTAGAACATGCCTTGGCCCTTAAAAATATCGGTCATTTTTTTAATAAGTCTTTTAATAAGCCGTTAAAAAAATAAAGTATACGGTCTATAAAAAACACTTTCAAGTCCAAACTCTCCTATTTATAAACCCCTTTTCGGATATGGTTTTATTGTGTAATGTGGCCAATTCAGTTTATTTTATAATAATCGCAAAAAAAGTTGATATTTACACCCAATCTTCCCAAAATAAAATAAAATATGCATTTTCGCGTTGATATTTTACAATACGGCCGCTAGTCGACGAATTCGGTTATTCAAAGTGACCCCTATGGCGTCCACCGAAGAACTACTGTCCACGGCACAGTAGTGAACTAGTGGATCGCCTTAAAGAAGAAGTAACAATAATAATCTAAACGAACATATGAAAGAAAACAAAACAGAAAAAACAGAATAAAAAATGATCGCAACTATGCGCAAATATAATAAAATATGCATTTTCGCGTTGTTATTTTACATTACGGCCGCTAGTCGACGAATTTGGTTTTTCAAATTGAACCCTATGGCGTCCACCGAAGTACTACTGTCCACGCCACGGTTGCCACATCTCAGTCACGCCCCGAACTGAGCGGGAGATGGACGCGTCACTTCGCGTTGCTTGATTTCGTGAAATCAATTTTAAATTTCAGTTTTCTTACAGTAAACAATGCGTAAAACAGGAATTAATATTTTTTCCAGGCCTTTACGAAATCAACCTGTAAAAAAAAATTCTCAAACACCTTTTCCAAAAAAAGAAGATATTTTAAAATTTGGGGCATCACAGCAACTAACAACTGGTCTTATAGGTTTATCACTTTTATGGATTTTGAGGAATCCATATAATTTTGGAGCTTTCGGATTCTTTGTTAAAAACTTAACTTGATGATATGACTCATCTTGAAACATTTGGGATTTACAGGCTTTAAGAGTTAGTTTAACTTTATCTAAGAATTTTCCAGTAGGGTCTTTTTGAAGAGTTATGAAGTTGTCGTTATTGATGAAATCTTGCACTTTTGTATTGTATTCTCTTCGAGGTATTATAATCACGGTATTTCCCTTGTCCGCTTTGGTCAGGATTAAATTTTCGTCTTCTTATTTAGCACGAATATTTTTCATTACGGTTGTCTTGGGGTTTGGTGTAAATTTAAATTTAGGAATTATATTTTTTATTGTTTCTGCACTTTTGTAGAAGAATTGTTGAGGTTTACCATATAAAGCTGTATCGATATCTACTGCAACGTTTTCTATTGCAGAATTAAAGTTTTTATTATTATATTTTAGGTTGTATTTTAAACCTTTCGATAGTAGGTTCATCGGAGGCGTCTACTAATATCTACAGGAATTCCAAAAACTGAAAAAATCGAACTAATATCTATGAGAATCAAAGTGTTGACGAATATCTACAGCTCAAACTGTTGATTAATATCTATGAGAACCAAAGTGTTGACGAATATCTACAGCACTGGCAGAGGTTGGATTTGCAATTATGTGTAGCATATTGGAATAACGTAATATTGCGTATGCAGTTTAAAAAACTTAATTTATGTAAGTATGTATGTAAAAATCCCTAATATCGGACTATTGGACACATTTAGCTGATTAGTCCAACCTATGCTCTGTAGATATTAGTTCAACCTAAGCTCTGTAGATATTAATCAACACTCTAAAGTTCGTAGATATTAGTTCAACATATGATCTGTAGATATTCGTCAGACATACAGGCTGTAGATATTAGTATCTGGAGTCGGTTCATCTCTTCAGGTAGAAAATGAACTGTTGACTGATTCTGGACTCGGTCAAAAAACGTATGAACCGGTTTTAGGTTTTCATTATTGTTAGATTTATTTAAGGAACACAACATATCAAGTTTTTTATTAATTATATTAAGTTTATTAAATGCTTTCACAGAAACTAGGTGTCTGACTTTATCGTCGAATAAGTCCCACTCAACAGAGTGCAGATCATATACTAGTTCTGTATGTAAGAGTTTTAAATTAAGTTTTATATTATTACGTTGTTTATAAGCACATTTAAGATCCTCTTTTAGCCACGCTATTTTTGCTAGATGAATGGAAGATTCATGGAATGATGAATTATTTTTAGCACTGTTAACTTTTTAGCGGTATGTATATGTCTTATTTCAAGTACCACGAGGCACAAGGACACATTCACTTGATTACAGATGTTTTTTACGAAAAAAATTTTTACTTTCGAAATATGCCTGAATATGTCAGAATCGTGATAGTTACATGAATATCCTAGCGAGCGGGAAAAAATACTGTGACATAGTAGCGCTGTTATATCGGCAGTCGAAGTTAGCGTAACAAGGGCTGATACGGGCGCGTGTGAGGCATGGCTTTTGCCGTATCAACTGTTGTTACGATCGCGTGGAAAAGGAATGTACATTTATGTACTTTGGAAACACTTTATTTATTAAACATTGTTTGAAAAAATATATATTAATGCACAACACTTTGTATTTTATCGAAAAGTTTTTATACATTTTTGCTTTTGAGGCCGTACTCGCCGATTTTATATTTTGGTAGAAAGCAATCACTTTGTGGTTTGACATATTAATTAAAGGAAAACAATCACTTTGTTTGTAACTTTGTTTGTGTTATATATCAGCAAATCGAAGGCCTTCCCATGGGGTCTCCTACAAGTCCTTTAATTGCTGATATATTCATGAATAATTTAGAAAACAAAATTTTAACTAGTGCCTCACCCCTTGTAAAAAACGTCTTACTATGGCGGAGATACGTCGATGACGTTTTCTGTATTTGGACAGGGACTCAACGTCAATTAAATGCCTTCCTCATCTTTATAAATTCATACCATCAAAACATTAAATTCACATTAGAGATAGGAACTAATTCAACTTTAAATTTTTTAGATCTCACCTTATCTATCGTAAATAATAAAATAAATTTTAACATCTTTCGCAAGCCTACTTACACCGACGTTGTTATCCATAACACATCCAATCATCCTGTTTCACATAAACACTCCGCGTTTCATTCAATGGTTCATCGTTTGGTCACAATACCGTTATCTAATACTAATTTCTCCAACGAACTAGCAATAATTAAAAAAATCGCGTTTAATAATGGTTATAATGCCGAACTCATTGATACAATTTTAAATAAAAAACAAAAACAAATAGCCACTAAGAATTTCTTATTTACTAATCATAATAATATAAATAATAATAATAATCTTTGTTACCAATGGCGTCGTATTTTATTCATTAATCAGTTCTCTTCCTGCAGTGTAAAAAATCTACCTCCCGAAATAAGACCGACATTTTACACAAACAATAATTTAGGGAAGTTTTTAATTAATTCGAAAGATAAGGACGAAAAACTAAGTCATTCCGGAATATATAAATTAGATTGTAATGATTGTTCATCATTTTATGTAGGTAAAACGACACGTAATGTCAATATTAGAATCAAAGAGCATCTTAGATGCTTAAATAATGATGGATTTTCGGAATTCGCTAATCACCTTATTGATAAAGATCATACCTTCAATCAAAACACCGGTGTTAAGATTTTACACAGAAATGGTCATGGTAACAGACTTAATAATTTAGAAGCACTCGAAATAAAGAAAGCCGTTAAAACAAAAACCCAAATCCTTAATAATCAGTTAAATGTGTCCAACAGTCCGATATTAGGAATATTTCCCATAAACTAAAAAAACCCGTAGCCACTTTATTCCTTAATCACCTGTTCAAATGACGTTTTGTTCCGGTAGATATAATGTAATTATTCATTAGATATACCCGTCTCTTTCTCTCTATCACTATGTAGGATGTTGATTACACTCTCTCACTCTTACTTTATATTATGTTTTGTCTCTGTCTGTATGTATATATAAGCTCACACAATGTATTTTTTCATCAGTTTTAATTTATACCCTGAAGATGCTTGTATTAAACGAAACCGGTCGGTAAATAAAAATTAAATCAATAAATCGTGGTTACAAACAAAGTGATTGTTTTCCTTTAATTATTTTTAAAGTCCTCCCATAAAGGGCGTGAATTCTGATTTCGATTTTTTCCTGAACTATTGGATCGCCTTAAACATAAATTAATATACAAGTCTGTGTTGTATATTTAACATGAAACGTTAATAAAATATTATTATTCACTTAATTCTTGTAATAAAATAAATATTTTATTAGCAATATGATAACAGTGTTTGCATAGGGTAGGGCAAAATTACATTAAGCAGGCCGAGTTTATATTTAAGGTCGGCCTGGCCAACACACATTGCACCACGGGCTGCATTGACGAAGTAAAATTTCTAAAGGGCCGCACAAGTAAAATACTTACTGATGTTTTATATTATATATAAAAATGAATCGCTAAATTTGTTGGTAAGCGCAAATCTCGAGAGCGGCTGAACCGATTTCGCTTATTCTTTTTTTAGAATATTCCTTGAAGTTCGAGGATGGTTCTTACAGAGAGAAAAATTATGAAAATTGCGCAGAAAATTAGATAATAACAGAAAACATCGCACGTTTGACAGTTCGCGTGTTAGAGAATGACATTTTGCAAAACAATGAATGATTGTTCAATCAGGATTCTATTTTTGAAAAGTTGAAAAATTTATTTAAAGTAGGTACTCTCCTAATACTTTGAATCGAATCAAGAATTTCAGATATTTTAAATAGGTACCTATGTTAGGTACCAAATTTAATATACACGAAAAATGGAAATTTTAATAAAAATTGTAAAAGGTGGCACGCGGGCTGTCTAAAAACTGAATGTACTGGGATTGAATATATGGAACGCCGGTGGAGGGTTGGCGGGACGAGGGAGCGGGAAAGGGAAGAGGGAAGGCGGAGAAGGTGGAAGGGGAACGCGGGAAGGAAAGGGGAGTGGAGTGGGGAGAGGGAAGGTGGAGGTGACGGAGTGGGAACGCGAGAGGGGAAGAGGTAGCAGGAGAAGAAGGGGAGGCTGAAGGGAAACGGGACGACTGGGAAAGGACACTCAGGGAGAAACAATTTCTTTATTAAATGGCATAGCAACGCATGCCGGGACCAGCTAGTATTACATATTGGGAAATGAATTTTGATCTTCTGTTATTCGCAAATCAAGGACGGCTTGGCTTTTCTTCTCTATGAGTCAGTGTTTGACTATTTTAATTAGACTTTTTAGAAAGTTTTTTCTTCAACGTGAGTCATTATGTGACTATTTTTTTTTTAAATTAAATACCATATTCAGTGAGTCATTTTGTGACTATTTAAATTATATTTTTTTGTTAATTAATGGTTAATTGAGTGAGTAATTTTGTGACTCAATTATTTTTTTTGTTAATTAAATACTGTATTGAGTAAGTAATTTTTTTTTCTTAATTTAATAATATGTTGAGTGAGTCATTTTGTGACTATTTTATTTATTTTCTTTGTTGATTAAATACTATATTGAGTGAGTCATTTTGTGACTATTTCAAGTATTTTCCTTATTGATTAAATACTATATTCTGAGTCATTTTGTGACTATTTCAAGCATTTTCCTTATTGATTAAATACTACATTGTGAGTCATTTTGTGACTATTTCAAGCATTTTCCTTATTGATTAAATACTACATTGTGAGTCATTTTGTGACTATTTCAATTATTTTTTTTGCTAATTAAATACTCTGTACAGTGAGTCATATTGCGGCTATTTTTTTTTTGTTAATTAAATACCATATTGAGTGAATTATCATATGACTACATATTTCAATTTTATTTTTCATTTAGTTAAAACTATATTTATAGAAGATACATGTCAAATATTTATGTACAAAATAGACGAAGATTATTTTCGTATTCCTCCTCACTAGGAGATCCTGTGCTGAGGGAGACTACGTTTTGAATAAGATATCCGCGACTTCTTTGGTACAATCAAAGGGTACAATCCATTGTTTGGGTAAGATTTTTCAGAAACTTCCGTGATGATGTTTAAAATATAAGTTATTGTTATTGTTCGTTAAGTCATGATTTTAAATCCTTAATGTAGTTATATTTTGTTTTAATTTGTTTGATTCTGTGTGGGAGTTTGTTGTATAACTTTACTGCTAAAAATTCAGAGTTTCTTTGTCCCAGGGAAGAATTACACTTAGGTATGTTCAGTACGTCTGTTTTGTTTGACGATTTGTAAGGTATTAGCCTCAATGTATTTTTTGAGGTTATGAACCAGAATATTTTGTATACTTGAAACATCATTATTTGATGCTGCGAGCCTATTCTATTATCTAATATTCCATATTCCAAGTTAGAGAAGCATAAAACATAAAATAATGTTTGCACATCAAAAAACACTGTCTGTACAACCCACTAACTCGGACTCAGTTAATCAAGTACTTGGGTAGTTTTGAATATCGCTATAACTTTTTGGTTATCCATTATAAATAAATAAAACAATATATCTTTGTTAGAAACACTTATATATTTTATTAAGGCCGACCGGTTTCGGAACGATTGTTCATTCTTCAGGGCAAACATATAATGACTTGACAATTACAAAACAGTGGGTAGGTACAATGTATTATTACTAAGGTAGGGGTGGGGGGCGTGGCTTGGGATTAATGATGAGTGGGTGGGGGTACTGGGGGTGGAACGGACATTGAATGGGAACATCCATACAGGGCTATAAGATAATAATTTTTGTTTATTGATATAATGGACTCATTATTTTTAAGGGTTTTTTTTTAATTTAATGTGAGGAATATTTATCCCCGTATTTTTTTCAAAACTATGGTTATTTTCAGTGATATGGTTAGCGAACTCGGAAAAATTATTATTATTAAGACACCTTAAATGTTCTTAGATTCTAATTTCAAAATTACGAGTTTTCTTCCCTGAATATGTTTGCCTTGAAGAAGGAACGGTCGTTCCGAAACCGGTCGGCGTTAATAAAATATATTAGTTTTTCTAACAAAGATATATTGTTTCATTTATTTAAGTACTTAGATATTTATTTTGACAACTATTTTACATGGACAGAACAAATAAATAAAACAGCGGGTAAAGTTAGAAAACTTTTTTTTTTCTAAACATACGAAACATAATTCCAATGAAGACTCTAAAAACGATATACTACCGTACGCATTAGCCCCATCAATTATCACTCACGGTATGATTGGTTAGGGTGGTATGCTAAAACTAATATGGACCTTCTAGATTCTGGACAAAGCGCAAAAAGCCTTAATTAAATTCATTACAAAATAACCTTATAGTTTCTCCACAATACAGTTATTTAAGGACTTTGCTGTATTAAACATACAGCAACTGTGCATCAAAATAATATCTATATACAAGGTGGCGCAAAATTCATCACCCTATCGGAAGATGTTATAATTTTTGCAAATGGCTTGTACGTCAATCTTATTTGATATTTGTGAACTAGAAAGCTGCAGAATACAAACAGACAAGCAATGGAGCGCTATACTCCGCAAGAGCGTGGAATAATTGTGTCGATTTAAGCTTTATCGCTTTTAACGATTTTGTGTCGAAAGTCATAATGAGCGACGAGGCGCATTTCCACTTAAACGGTTACGCCAATAAGCAAAATATTCATTTCTGGGGCAGTGAAAATCTTCGTATGATGCACGAAAAGCCATTACATCCACTCAAAGCCGCTGTGTGGTGCGGCGTTTACGCGGGAGGAGTGATTGGGCCGTATTTTTTGAGGACGCCATTGGCATTACGGTCACTGTTACTGGCGAACGCTACAGGGCCATTATAAATGACTTCTTGCTTCCGGAATTGGAAGAGCGGGGCTTGATGAACATGTGATTTCAACAAGACGGTGAAGGAAACATTTCCTGGTCGCGTAATCTCTCGTTTTGGTGATTTGGTATGGCCAGCAAGATCGCCCGATTTAAACACCCAAGACTTCTTTCTTTGGGGCTATTTGCAGTCGCGGGTTTATGCCAACAATCCTCAGACAATCGCAGCCCTTAAGGAAAATATTCGGCAGGAATGCGAAGAGTTATCACCGGAAATCTTGTGGAAATACATGGAAAATGCGATGAAACGGGCACAAATGTGTATCAACACTGGCGGCAGCCACTTGACGGAAATCATCTTTTCCACTTAACAAAAAAATTGTTAAAATCCAAATAAAGATTTCTATTACTCAAAATCATTTTTTTTAGTTAGTAAAAAAGTTATTCATAAACAAAATTGGATGATTAATTTTGCGCCACCCTGTATTACCAAAATGACAAGCTAAACCAGCCCTGGCCAACGCGCGGCGCTCTTGCGTGCGGCCCGCGGTATGACGATTTTTTTTTCAATGTTAAAAGACATCATGAAACAAAACATAGTGACTATTTGAAATATGACGCGGAAGTGAAAAAGTATACCAATCTTAAATATAAATTAAAATCCTATCAAAGTATGTTCACTTCATCGTTACAGCAATCATCCAATATCGTCAAAGCAAGTTATTCTGTCGAATTGTTAATTGCAAAAAAAATGAAGCAATTTTCGGACGGGGAATTAGTTAGACTGTGGTCAAGCCATTGTGAAGGATATTTTGCACGATAAAAAAAAAATCGTTTTTAAGCTAAAGTTTATCGCGCCAAAAAACTATAACTCGTCGCATTAATGATATTTTAGAAGAAATAGTTATGAATTTGCGTAAAGGGCGCCTTCCATTGCGAGCGGAAAAGAGTAGAGCGGAGCGGAGTGGGAGCTGAGCGAAATAGTTTTGACCTTCCATCAAAAAAGAGTCACTTAGAAGATAGGCGTTTTCCTTCCACTGCCCGTGCGAGAAATGAGTGGGGCGAGCGGAGCGAGGTCAATGAAAAATAGTTTTGCGCTTCCATTGAAAACGAGTCAGTATCGCTTTGTTTCGAAGTGAACGGAGTGATTTTTGTGATGTCAAGTACTGATTCTAGTGAATATGATTCTGACAGCATGTATGCAATGAAAAAAATGTTAAGTATGAATTAAATGTACATTTATAAAAATAATCTTATCTCAAAAATGTAAAAACTTTAAAAAAATAATTTACTTTCTTATTTCCGCCAATATCATAAACCAATAATGGTTTTCTAAGCCGAATCCTTTATGTTGACAATCTTTGCTAGTCGTGTCCTATAAACGAAATTGGCAAACGGCTTTAATAAACACCTCCACCTCGACAAAAACGCAGCGAGGCAATTGAATTGGCTACAGTTCTTGAGCGGAGTCCGCTAGAAACTAGTCGGCGATGGTGTGCGCGAGCGGTCTCTTTCGGACCTATTTTAACAAGTTCGATCCGCTCCGCTCTTCTCGTTCCTGATGGAAGCACTTGTACTTGCACTTGCACTTGTGTGCGAGTCGAGCGGAGATCGTACAGAGTCCGCTCCACTCGCATTAGCGGAGCGGACTCGTTCAAAACTATTTAACTCGTTTAGTCCGCTTCGCTGGCCTCGTTCTTGATGGAAGCACTTGTATACAGTTAATGTTTGCTAGTCGAGCGGATTCCGTAATGAGTCCGCCCCGCTCGCTGTGGAAGGCGCGCTTAACGATATTAAAATTTTTAAATCGTGTTCTTCAGCTTTGGACGAAAGCACAGATATTTCATTTATTCATGGTGTTAATGAATCTTCCAGGTTACACAAGAATTATTAAATATCATAAGCTTAAAAGATACTTCAAAGGGTGAAGATATTTTCAAAGCCATATTTTTTTTTGTTAGAAAGCGGCCTACATTTAGAAATGCTTTCCAGATTAACAACAGATCGAACGCCGGCTATGGTTGGAAAAAATAAAGGTGCTGAAAAGTTTATTATAAATGAGTTGTAGGCAAAAATTAACAAAACAAGTGATATATATGTGATACATTGTTTGATTTTAACAAAATTTTTGCGCTCAAGTATTATCTATGAATCAAGTCATGCATGTTGTTATAAAAACAGTGAACGATATTCATTCGCACCCTCTTCAGCATCTCCAATTTAAGACATATCTCACAGAATTAGATTCTGAGTACGGTGAAATTGTTTATTTTACTAATGTTAGATGTTTGAGTCGCGGAAAATATTTAAGACGATTTTTTGAGTTATGAGAAGAAATCAATTATTTTATGACCGAGAAAAATAAGCCTATTCCTGAATTAAGAAAAGAAGAGTGGTTGCAAGACTTGTTTCTTGGTAGAAATGACGGAAAAATTGAATGAGTTTAATATAAAGTTGCAGAATCAGATAATTTTATTACCTATGCTTGCAATTTGATTAAAGCGTTCCAGATGAAATTATTAATGTCTGAGAGCCAACTTAAAAATTTTAATGCTGAACATTTTTCCATTATTGAAAGAATAATTAATAAATAATAATTTTTAATAAAACTTATAGTAGCCTTTAATTGACGTTTTAAAGAACTAGTAAATTATGAGAAAGATTTGAGATGTTCAGTTCTCCATTTGGTGTTGATGTTTCCACTGTTTCAGAAATGTTACAAATGGAATTAATTGACCTACAATCCAATGTTGAACTAAAAAATATATACCCCACGAGTCCAAAAATTGAATTTTATAGTAAGTACATAACAACAACAAAATTTCCTCATATAAGATGTATTGCCCAAAAAATTAATAGTGCCTTTGGACCTATCTACATACGTTTGTGAAGCTTTTCTTTCCAAAATGAAATATAATAAAAATAAAAACAGGGCGTCAATAACAGACGCAAATCTGGAAAATCAGTTAAGGTGTGCAATTTCAACTATTGAAATAGATTTAGAAAAAATAAGTAAGCGAAAAGAAACTCAAATCTCACACTGAAAGAAGTGGTCATGATAATTGGTTTTATTTTAAATATATACTTTCTTTAATATTGTTTGATTTGTGTGTCTTAATAAATAGTTTTGATTGTTAAAAATGTTAATTACTATCAAAATATTTGTTGGTTCAATGCGTGTTTTTTTTAACATCTGGCTATAGTATTGTTTTTCGCAATTAATCTGATTGTATCTTCAGGCTCACAACATTCGTTAATTGTGGATCCCATAGTCTCACTGGCTCCATACGAGAGTAACTGGGACTATTGTGAGATATGTATATAAAAAAGGCTCAGCCTAGTGAGGTGGTATACACCAAAAAAATAAAAAAATATGTATTGTCTATATTGCAATGTATATTATATCTTTATTTTAAAAGTAAAATAAATTAAAAAATATTTATAAATGCAGTTAGCAGTGGTGGTTCGTGGTCATTCTCAATGAGGTTCAATAGCGATGAATGTGAAATATGTTTAAAAAAACCCTTGTGAAACCAGTTCTAATCGCCAAAAATAAGCATGCACTTACGCGTGCCATTTGCAAAATCGCTTTACATAAAAACTCTCTAAATATCTCCAATACAAATTTCAAAAAAATGTGGAAATGTCCAAATTGCAAAAGCCGGCCGAACTCACCAGCACGTTCATCCACGACATTCAGTTCAGAAGCCGATGTCTTGCCGATAAGCATTTTGACGATAAAATAATCGAAATGAAAAAATGTTTGAGGGGGAAAATAGTGACCTGAAGAGAAGCAGTGATTTCATTTGTAAACATGTGATTTGTAAACATACCTGCTCTCAAGCTTCGAACAAATGCAGGATCTTCACAAATAACCTAAATTCTTAAGAGAGGAGAACGACAAGAAAACACCAAAAATCTCAAAAAACCAAGAAGCTCTCCGACAGCGACAACGAACAAGGTATGGAAGTCGAATTTCTACAACAAGATCGCAGACGGAACACTCCGAACAAACTGCACATTATTTTTCTCAGCCGCAAAACATAGGAATCGATTCTCTCATAAAAAATACGGCCAAAACATTAAACTCAAATTCACCAATTTACCTTTCCCAACGACGTTAAAAGGAAACGTATGGTTCCTTCACCGTACACGTCAAGACTCTAGTTTTTTTTTTTAATGAAGCTACATTTATTTGAACGACTCTAGACCCTCCAATGTCCATGCATACGGGGTTAGTAAGCAAGTACTTACATTAACATTATACAAAAGATAAATAGAAGTAGCAGCCGTGTAATAATTCTACTGAAATAGGTAACATCAAAAAGAGATAATAATGTTCGTAAAAGAAATAGAAAAATAACGGCTATGACCAGTCAACGAAAAAACCAATTTACCTCATTGAAATGCTCTCACCTTATTTTAAGTTCCTTGAAATCCATCGTGGAAAACAAAGCAAACGGCTAAATAAAAAAAAGGGTTTCCTTAGCCGTTTGCTTTGTTTTCCAATTAGTGTGGTTCAAAGCTAGCAAATTACTTGTCAGCAAAAGAACTGGGGAAAAAATTATCCAAACTAAACATGAAAATGATCCTAAAAAAATGCGGAAACTATCGTAGGTCACTAAGTTATTGCAATAAATTAATATAGCCGATTTATTAAAAACAATGAATTTGACCAGCACTAACCAACATTATTCAACCAATGACACAAAACAAAGATACTCTTTTTTCGGCACTCCAGGCACCCTAACACTGTTCAACTAAAATATAAGATCCCTTAACCAAAACTATGACCAACAAGACATTCTCTTATGCACCTTTAAAATAGATTTCAAAATTATTATCCTTACGGAACGCTGGATCTCAATCGCTTTTACTGTAAAACAAAAAAAAACTATTCCACATATTACACAACAATAACCAATGTCATATTGTTATTTATATTAAATATATCATAAAAAAGCTGTATTATTATTTATTTTAAAGATAGTCTCAATGCCTCTGTTTCAGACGTCACGGTCACCTTAGAAAACACTAACTGTTTACAAATAATCACCGACCCAGACACGTGCGTTCTCGCTATTTACAGGTCACCATCCAGACACAACATTGCGCTCTTTATAATATCTCTTGATACTCACCTAAAAAAACACCCACCTCAAAAACATTCTCATAGCTGGTGATCTAAATATAAATATACTTCAAAATGGCCACACCCAAAATATTTAATAAAAACTGAAGCTTCTGGAACAAAGCATAATAAGTGCCAATTACACTATTGTGGAGCAGTCTAGTATGGAGCTTTTTTTTAAAAGAATATAGAATTCGGCATTCGCATGATTGGTGTTCCATTATTAAATAAAAAATATACATAATTGAATAATTAGGACAGCGCAATCATTTTGAATTTTTGATAAAAATATTGAAAAGACGAAAAATTTTCTCCTGATTCTTATAAATGCTTATGTTTAAGTAAAAATTGGTATATTTATTCCCCTATGATGTAATTATAAATACCGTAGAAATAGTTAAACTATTCCCTCCATAGCACTCAATCCTCCAACCCCAAACGTGTTTCAGACGATGACCGGCCAACCCAGAATGAAACCAACTCAGAACCACCTCAGAAAGGTTATTAATAGTAATGATAAAAAAATATTAAAAAATTGATTAAACCGGTTAAGTTAGGTTAGGTTACCGGCTATTTTAAAATTATTTTTTCATAGCTTTTAATGACCTTTCTGAGGTGGTTCTGAGTTGGTTTCATTCTGAGTTGGCCGGTCACCGTTTCAAACACGGTGATTTGATCTTGATGAATTTCCATCATATCTAGCGGATAAGGTTGCTCATAACGAATTTGGACCTCCCCTTCTTAGGGAGATTTTTTTAAAATTTGTATTTCTGAAATTTTTCAACGTTTTAATTTTAAAAAATTGTGGTAAAGTTTTTTCGTGTTTGTAGCTTAAAATATTGCAATTTATAAAAGCTATAGTATATTTGAAATACAAAAATCTGAAATGCTATTTTATCTAGTTTCTAAAATAGTTTTTTTATGTCATCTTCAAAGATAAAAATAAAATATGTAGGTTTTTTTTTAAATATCGGATTTAAAAATTTTTTAAAGGATATCGAGGACATGGAAAGGCAGAGAAGAGAAATATCAGTTAGAGCGGTTATGCTGTCAAGACGTTTTTACTCCTGCAGCCCCAAAGTAAAAATTATACTGTTCAACGCTTTCTGTACCTCGCTCTATACATCAGAATTGTGGGTTGACTATACTGCAACCCAATGGCATAAGTTAAAGGTTGCTTACAATAACGCCTATCGCCAACTTTTCCGCCTAACGAGATACTGCAGTGCTACGGAAATGTTCCTGGAGGGACGAGTACATACTTTCCGTGCACTTCTCCGCCACCGCATGGGAAGTTTATGGCGCAGACTGCGCCATTCGAAGAATGCGATCATTACCGCCATGACTGCCTGGATGGAATCTCCCCTGATGACCCTCTGGAGACGGGATACGATGAAATACCCTCCGTAAACGGCTATTTAAAAATCGTTTTAGTGTTTGATATCTACATCATTTTTTTTTTCAGTTTCATTTTTCATGTTTATTCTTTATTTTATTTAATTTATGTGTTGTTATTTACTTTTTACCTGAACTTATTATTTATCTTTTTTGTTATTTTAAAATATGGAATGTATTGCATTGCACTTCCCCTGCATACATTCTGGAATAAACTTATATTATTATTATTAAATACCATTGAAAAATTCAGAAATTCTATAAGAAATTATTATTAGAAACCATCCTCCCCTTGCAGGCCAATTCTCTCCTTCCACAATAACTTCTCCTGTATCTCACAGATTTTTCGGGATGATCAATGTGGTGATCGATGATGATCTGTTTGTGGAATCACTAAAATAATGGTTGCGGAAAGATGACATTAATCTGACATCTTTAACAATGGCGTTTATTTAAGATAAAGTATCTAGGTATTTATTATCGAAGTACTTAACAGATAATTATTAACCATTCCACATAACCTGTTGGGGTATTCTGAATGCGGATTAGCGTTCTCCATCACTAGCCAAGGAAAGTCCTCAACATACCCGTCCCCTTCAATTCTTTCTTGGCACAAACCAGTATATATCAAAGCTAGAATAAGGGGGTAAGTACACTTAGAACAAGGATAAAGAACGGGAATACTCCTGAACCCTAGAGCCTAGAATACAGAAAGTAAATTCAAATAGCGTCTCCATTCTCCTTTCCCCTATAATAATGTTGATACGATGTTCCTTCTCTTCCTAATACTTCTTTTATTTCAGCGGATTTGTAACATACTGGCAGATGTTTTAATATCAATAAATTGTTTCTTGAATAAGGCATCTAACTTGGTGACATCAACACTGATTGACGATGCTAATGACAAATTTTTGTCTTGCAATTATTTGATAAAATTAATTTTCTATTGAATGAGAGGCTTTTGAAATTACAAGTTGGGAAAAGAAAATATTGTTCCGCATGCGTTGGTAGGGTCTAAATTAGGTTTTTAAATTAAATATTGAAAAATGGTTCCTGTACAAAACACAATTATTTTGTCAAAATAGCCTAAATTTTTGTTGTATAAAAATTAAAGGTTCTGTTTTTGGCTCGTGGAAATAAGGAATTATAATTTATGATGTGTTTTATATTTACTTCTTAAAACATACATTTTTAAAAGAGAAAAAATGGAAAAGATCAACTAATGCATACAAATGGAAAAAAACGATTAGGACCCTACTACGCAAAACTCATTATATGATGTCACCAGATATGCGGAGGGTTAAAACAAGAAAAATACTTTTAACAATAATTTTTAACATTTGAAGAAAGGTGCCTTCTTAAACCGGTAGGGCAATAATAATTAAAATAAAGTGGTTTCAAATAATTTTGTTTGTGATTAAAAGTTGTGACAAGCCGCGTACCTAAAAATCTTCATCAAACGCTACATAAAAATGTAGGTACTCAAATTTATCTCACAAACATGCGATCTACCAAACAAATAAATCAATATTGTCGTAGTATCAAAACAACATTTTATTACGAACATAACATTTCATATGCTCTGCAAAGATAATACAAATATAACTGTTTATTCATTAAAGTGTCGTATTGGTAACCAACGAATTAAATCGAAGCTTTTGAAAATTTCCATGAATAAAGGCGGAAACACACTTGGGTGGTGTGGTGTGTCGTGGCGCGCCAGAAGCACATCGGTTTCATACATTTATCATGGTTCATGGAGACATATTTGTAGGTTGTGGCGTGTCGACAAGCGTCGACGATGATTTTTTTTTATTTTTTTTTTATTTTATTTTTTATTTTTTTTTATTTCATACATTTTTTATTAGTAACAGATATTTGTTTTTTTTGGCTACCACACTAGGCTAAGCCCGTGTTGTGGTAGTTGTACATTTAATATTTTAACATTTCAAAAAATATTAAGAAATACTTAAAACTAAAGAGAAAAAAAAAAGATCATATTTTAAAGAAAAGTAGAAATTAAAATGAAAATTCAAATTCAAATTTTGAAATACAAAAATTAATAATAAAGATTAAATGTTAAGAACTCAAGTGTTCTGTATAAATTAAAACATATAAGTATATAAATCAAAATTAAAAACATAAATAAATGTAGTGAAAAACTAAGAGAAAAAAATAACAACATTTTAAAGAAAAATAGATATAAAAATGGAAATTAAAATTTTGAAATGCAAAAATTAATAATTAAAATGTAGTGTTAGAACTCATGAATTCTTTAAAGTACGTTCGTCCCCTTTCAAAAATCCAATGTTGTACACGTGTTATAAAAAGAGAATTAGAATTACTTGACTTTATGTCAGTACTCAGAGCACTATATATTTTAGGAGCGATGAACCAGAATTGTCGTTGAGCGAATGAGGTGTTAGTTTTTGGGACCACGCAACCCAGGTTTGATGAAAAGCGGGTGTGTGCTTGATGTTGTGGAGCGATTAGTAGATTATTTTTTCGTATATAACAAATGCTTGTTTTAGTAAATAGCTGTCGAATATCTAAGACCCTGATTTTTGCAAAGAGTTAATTTGACGGATGGATAGGTTGACATTTAAATATAATCCTCAGAATTAATTTTTGAACTAAAATAATTGGTCTAATAATGGATTCAGCACAAACACCCCATCCCACTATACCGTATATTGCTATGGATTGGAAAAGGGCAAAGTATACGCTTCTTAGAGTCTGTAAATCTAAGATAGACCTAAGGGAGTAGAATATATGGCAGAGTTTACGAAGTTTTTTTACTGTGTCACCGATGTGATCTTCCCAAAGTAGTTGGTTGTCTATGATTATTCCCAAATATTTAACTACTTTTGAGGATTTGAGGGTCGAACACGTACAATTAATATTAGATGTGGTTTCCGGATTGTCTAAATTGAGTGGACACGAGTGGATGATTGGTTTAGGGCAGTTGTTGGGTATATTGTATTTGCGTATGGAAAATGTCATATATTGTGTTTTGTCGATGTTAAGTGTGAGTAGGTTTGTGTCAAGTCAATGGTTTACTTTTATTAGAGCATTATTAGTTATTTTAATAACTGTGTCATCAGCAAATGATAATATTTTTCCACCAATATTCATGGCACATAGTGAGTTGATGTATATAAGAAATAAAATTGGTTAATTTGTAGTCACAACACACCACACCACACAAGTGTGTAAGAAACTTAACTTTTGGCATGACGCAATAAGGTTGTAAGGCTGTTTAATAAAGCAATACGCTTAAAAAATATCTATCATTGCCATCTTTAGGGTAAAAACTCAAAGACATTAGGTTCGGGGGTTTACTAAACCCTGCTGTCAATTTCTGTTAATTACTTGCTTTGTGATGTAGCAGTTCTCGCTCAGCCGGTAATGTAAACACACTGTCAGTTTGTGTAGTACTTTAACCCCGTTGTTTTGTTAATAGCATTCGATACATTTTCCTTCTTTTTAATTCGCAAGCCGGATAAGCAGTTCCTTCAACAATACAGCGGGAATCGATCCGGTGTTTATCTGAGTGGAATTTAAAAAGTGCCATCAGGTAAATGTTTTATTGTGAATAAATTCTAATTATAAATCAATTCTAATAAACTCATTTTCTACTGAAGTGACATGAAAACTTAACAAGGCAGCAAACAACACTATGTTTTGCTAAAAATTGTATTTTGTTGTTTTTTTTTTATTTGCTTCCCCATTCCCACTTGAAGGTGAGCGGCTCGAACTGCCAGAGGTCTGGGTGTCCTACGTGGAGGGTCTCGAAGTTCAAGCGGTTATCCACGTCACTCCAGCGGAAGGGTGGCAAGCCCTGGGAGGCGTTGTGGGTGGGTCCAGACACCGACAGGAACTGGAAGGTGGTGGCCAGGTGTCTGTTGGTTATCTTGGCATCAATGGCTCCGTGGAGGTGGTGGCCGAGCGCTTTGAATGGGTATGTGCCTGAAATCAAGGTGTTGGTAGGTTAGTACCATCCAATAAGGAAGAAGATATCTCTTCTATGGTCAAACGTTTCTCAATTACTTCTGATTTTTCGACAAATTTTTAACCATTTTTATTTACTAGACTTTTTGTGCTCTTAATTTGTATTATTTCTTTGTTAGTTATTATTGTTTACATTTTTAATTTTTCACCTTACTAGAACTAGCCCGCGTTGAGGTTAATAATTTTGTAAAAATTAAATATTACATAGAACAATATTGTTTCATACAAATAATAGGTACCTACTAAACAACCAAGCGATAATATCAATAATAAAAAAACGCGCCGCGTGATCGTAATTCGTGAGCGTTCCGTATGGAAATTTCCAGCCCACATGAAAAAAATCATACCTCCGAATTTGAATATGGAGAGAGAGAAACTAATTAGGGGGCATAATCTAGACCCCTCCCCCCCATTTTGCTGGACACCCCCCCCTCTCCCCCTTTTGAGCTCACGTAATTACGTATGCCCCCTTATAACGAATGAATCCAACAATGTTTTTGGAATATTTTTTTTTATATTTTAAAAAAATGTGAGGGTCAGTAAAAAAAGTTTAAGTCCACCTTTTTTTTTAAAGAAAGACAAGTATTCCCGGGTTACGATAACCCGACAATGATTGAAAAATTTCTACTACCACCACACAGCGGAAAATATTGCTTGTATAGTGATGGAGGACTTGCCAGTCGAGGAATCGAACACGCGACGTCCGGGTGGGAACCAAACGCGATGCCCACTCAGCTACTGACTTAACAAAGGCATGCATTCATTTCTTACCATTTACTTGATTCAGATCGTTCCTGGCTGCAATAGCATTCTCGGCACTGTAAGGCGGATTGCAGTCACACGTCGAGAGGGGGTCATGCATGAAGTCATTGTACCGCATCATCGCGTACATGTCATCCATGTTCCTGATCTTCCCCTGGTCCCGCTTGAAGATCTGCGCGCGGGGATTCTTGTCATAGGTGAACCAGTCACCGTACTTCTTCACCAACTCGGGACCCCCGCTCATATTGAAGATGTTGGGGAAGTACGCGATGCTGTAGGATGGCCAGTACCCTTGATTCTTCAAAAAACTTGTCCTGAAATAAAACCAAATAAAAAAATAAAAACATAATACTATTCGATTGGTACAAGGAAAAAATAGGGCACACCAAACACACAGAATGTTAGGTCACTAAATCCTGCGAGTTTTCTTAATAACACTATAATTTACTTTGAAAACGAAGTTACGCAAAAATTACTAGAGCAGAAGGTGATTTTACCATACAGTAAAAATGTGAAAGTGAGGTTTCTTAACATTCGAGATCAATGCAGCTGCGCACCTCATATGTTTTCTGTATTGAGCTTAATAGCGTAATCAACAAGAGAAGATTACGAAGAAGAGAGATTATATTACAAGAGGAAATTACGAGAGTCGAAGGTTATTTAACAACATAGCAAAATAATGATTGTCTTTTTTTACATTAGCTCTACACAGAAGACCTTGAGGCAGTAAAATTCTTGAACAGTGAGTTCTCCAAACATTGAAGGTTTTCGCAACTTCATTCAATTTTTTCTGTATTTTGCTAAATTTGTAGGAAACTGTTGAAATTTAATATTTTTTTTGGTTTGTTTCTTTTATCGACAAATGTCAAAATTTAAAAAAAAAATGGATTCTTACATGTCTTGCGCTTCGATTGTACCAGGAATCTGTTCCAAAACCCACAGAAATCCTGGTTTTAAATGTTCAAGAGCCTCTGTTCCGGGAGAAAACTTCTTGTAGTCGACAACCATCCACTGGTTATTGCGGGTCCCACTGTTGTACTTGCTGAAAATATCTGTCCAGTTTTTCCCTATTTCAGCAAGTCTATTGGCCACCATGCTTCTGACATACTCCATAACCTGCCCAGTAGGGGAAACAAACTGCCATATGTCCTTATTGGAGACACCTATAGTGGTTTCTTGGGTGACCAAATTGGCCGACGTAATGTAGAAATTGTCTCCAGATGAAAGAACACCAGGGTAGGATGAGAAAGACATGGTATGGCCCTTGATGGTGGTTTCTGTGTTAGGAATCGTTTTGTATTTGAGAACGTATTTTTTCTGAATGCGGAGCATTGATTTGTAGCTGGAAGAATTAACGTAATTGTTGAAACCAATTCAATTAGGTCACGTACATGCACGGATTTAAAACACATGGAAACAGCCCAATAAAAAAAAAAACAAAACCATTCCAAATGCATAATATGAATAGCATCGTCTGCAAATTTTATTGACTTTGGCAGGTTTTCATGTTTTACATAATAAGGTAATTATATTCATCGGCAAAGCAGACCCTGGAGAGACCTTGCAGGAACGCAAACTTAGGGAGGGACGGATAAACTCAAAAACAGAATGAGTATAGAAAAGCAGTTTGTAACCTGTTCCACGTTTCTTGCGCCACGAACACATCAGAGCCATCGGGCAATATCTTGATCAGGGCCGAACTGTGACCAGTGCCTGCCTCGTGCTCCTCGCTCATTGCATCGAAGAGATCCTTCATATCTCCCTGCATGTTGATGAACCTTAAATTGAAACCCATGAATTGGTCCTTTACTTTAGGCAATTGGTCGGCAAACTTAATAGCCAAATATTGTATTAAGAGTGTATTATAATGATTACAATGATTTAAAAAAAAATGAGAGTCAAATTTGTTTATTGATTTACCAAACATTTATTATAATTTTAGCGCTTCATTAAATACGGGTACACCGAATTAAACTTGATTTCATACTTAATAAAGATTTTATTTATTGATAAAATAATAATAGGTACTTAGGAAATCATAAATTTAAATCATGACAATGATTGACAATACTATGCAAACAATGTCCTTGCATCTCCTTAGAAAGTTTGGATAAGTCAGGTAGGTGTGTATGTTATTCTTAATTTTAAGCACGATTCCAAGTTCTCATCAATAAGACGACTTCTTAGTTTTCCCTTGTTTTTTAAATCCGCCAATGATATTACAAAGTTACCAATATCAATGCCAAAAGGGGAAAATTTCAAATCTGTTACTGATGCATTAAGAGGGTGTATGACGAATACCAAGGTCGCTCTGCTGTTGAACCTGCTGAGAAATGCTTCCCACACATTTAAAATTGTTATTTTGAAGTAGGTAGTGTTTGTCAATGGTGGAATTTTTTCTTTGATATGCTTCAGCAGACTCGGAAAGTGAAACAATGTTCCCTTTCAAAATCTTGATCAAAAAGGTTAATTTATTTTCGAATGAAATGACTTCTTCTAACATCTAAAAAATTGTGGTTCCTTTCCCTTGAAGTTTATGGTTAAGCAGATTTATATGAGACGTAACGTCTAACGTGATACAAAATTTTTGGATCCACTGATTTTCTGTTAGTTCTGGATAGTGAACACCCTTCTCAAGGAGAAATGCTTTGATTTCTGGTAATAGGGATTCGAAAAGTTTTAAAACGCTCCTTCTTGATAACCAACGTTATTTTCAACACAATATGATGATTATCCCTACATTCAATTACAGCGTTTGCATAATCCTCTCCACGCGTTTGATCTTTGAGCGGCAATAATCCTAAAAGTTCTTCTTTAGCACTTGTACGAGAAATAAATCTTATAAAAAGCGAAACTTTGTATTATTTATGACTCGTCAACTGCTATTAATAAAGCCGAAACCAATTTAGATCTTTGGTTTTCTGGATATTCGAAGACATTTTAATTGTTCTATCTTTCATTGTTTTGGCAGACAATGGTAACTCTTTAATTTTTTTTTAGAATATCTTCGGACATGCTGCCACATGCCACACAAAGAGCCGCATGCGGATTCGTAGCCGCACTATTTCCGACCTCTGCCTTAGGCAATGTACGATTAATGCTAAAATAGCGATTAATGACGTATATTTTATTTCAAGGAAGTCGTCCTCTTTCGTTGTACATTTTAATGCGATAATGTTTATCTTATAACTCCACAGACTTATTGCTTCTACGTGAATTACTACAAAATTATATTTTCTTCACTTTTGACAGGAGTTATAGAATTTTTATTTTTCAGTATTTTTTAACTGCATGATGATTTATCGATTAGTTGAAATATTGGTGATAATGGTAGAGAGAAATTAAAGATTTATAAATATTAAGGGTTCGCGGGACGGGGAGAAGGGAAAGGGAAAGCTGGGTAGGAACGTGGGAGGGGAAGGGGAGGAGGAAGGGTAACTTGACGAATTTGAAAGGACACGCAGTGAGAAACAATTTCTTTATTAAGTTGCATTGGTGAACTCGCCAGTATGCTATAAAATAACACCTAGAAGCATAACGGTCTGGTACATTTTAAATTAATAAACCAGAAAACATATTTTTTATTACACTAATTTTCTGCATTATAATTGATTTTGTGGTGTTCATGAGTAATCTGAATATTTTACCAGATAGAGGATACACTTTGTAACATAATATCTATTTTGCTAGTAGGTACTGGCGACTTTTTCTTAATTTAATTCGATTTTAAATTTTATCTTGGTGTGGTTGGTCAAACTGTCAACCGGAGATATGAGAAAAAACGGAAATGGTCGCTTCCTGCTTACAATCATGGCGGCGGGTGTCAGTTTGCGTTTTTGACAGGGAGGTCAATTTTTTGGGCCTTGAAGGCCGAGTTTGATATTTATTAAGTGCTGGAAGCCTTGGCTAAAATGCAGATCCTGCCAATGTCTGGGAATTTAATAAAAAGGCACTTTTTAGATGCGAAAAGTGTGGAGAAGATGAATAAAAAATAAATAAAGGCGCGCTCGGCAAAATTGAGGGAGATACATCCGTTCAAAGTATTTAGAATTTCACTTCGCGAACTGATATTATGACAGTCCGTTCGCCATTTTTTCACTTCTTATGTTGGATCCCAGACCTAATACAAACCTAGATACGATTGTAGCAGACTTCGTGGGATAAATGGTAAGGCGCGTAATTATGAAAAGCAGAATTAATAGTACGCCAGAATCACAAACCATGTTACTCAAACCTAGCGTAGCCGCTAAACCACTTGAAAACTGGGATGTTTTTCTTGCCTTGACGCGAGTAGGCGTTATAAAGGGGCACTTTCTTTTGTATCACAAACCATGTTTAGCGTATTAGGTTAGTAACAAAATGGCGGGCGGACTGACAGTATCGGTTCGCGAAGTGACATTTTATTTATACTTTGAACGGCTGTATCTCCCTCAATTTTTCCGAGCGCGCCTTAATTTTTGTTTTATTCAGCTTTTCCACACTTTTCTCATCTAGAAAGTGCCTTTTTATTTAATTTCCAGACATTGGCAGGTTCTGCATTCCTCCCGAAGCCTTAAATATATATATTTTTTTTTGATCACGAATTAGTTATACCGTGTAATGGCGAAAGAGCGAGTGATTTCGCGTCGTGCTATCGGCAGATGTATGGAGATTTTCTTGTTGCGTTCTGTGAACGGCGCGTGGTTTTTGGCTGATGGAGCCGCGACTTTTTAACAATCTGCCGACCGATAATAGTCACGCTGCCTGAGAGGTGGCTTTATCGTTTTCTGGGCACGCTAGGCTGATGAAGCCTCTTTCCTGTTGATGAAGGAAGACCGTTTGGACACGCGGATGGCCTGTCGAGATTCCTGCTTTTTGGCCCCCTGGTTCGGAGCCCCTGGTGGCCATTCTACCCGTGACGACACTCCGTAACGGCGTACCTTTAATTAACGGTCTATACAATCTCTCTCTCTCTCTCTCTCTCTCTCTCTCTCTCTCTCTCTCTCTCTCTCTCTCTCTCTCTCTCTCTCTCTCTCTCTCTCTCTCTCTCTCTCTCTCTCTCTCTCTCTCTCTCTCTCTCTCTCTCTCCGTATCGCAA
This sequence comes from Limnephilus marmoratus, assembly GCA_917880885.1. Lineage (NCBI taxonomy): Eukaryota > Metazoa > Arthropoda > Insecta > Trichoptera > Limnephilidae > Limnephilus > Limnephilus marmoratus. The sequence continues at coordinate 23,087,997 of OU862925.1, forward strand.
CCTATTTGAATAATGCAGATATTTATATTTTATACAACTAATTGTTTGCCAATTTCAAGTAATAGATTAAGTTGTTCTTATATCTCTAACCACTCTTTTACTTAAACATTCGATTTGGACCTCAGCCTTTTCCCCACTATCTTGAGATGGTAGTCGATTGCTCTGATTTTTGGTTTCTGACAAGAATATATGTTACAACTTTTACATATAACTGCGTAGGTATTCAACTCAAAATGCGAATTTTCGGTGATGTCTGAATAATTAACTGAATCTCAATGAATAATTTATGGTTAAAGTAACTATTTATTATATACATATTAGCCACTTACATCATACCTCCGTGGGAAATCGGTGTACTTGCACTGTTTACAGTTGTTGTCGCATATCCTTGAGACAAACCCAGCAATTGTTTCATGTACAATTTGACCTACAAAAGAATAACATTGTGTTGTAGTGTGATACTATACAGGATGTACCAGTAATTCCTGATTTTTTTTTAAGTAAAAAAAAAGTACATTTCATTTTGGTGCCCGGTGACAATTCGTTAAAAAATTAACTAAATCATTATAATAATAATACTTGGCTAGACTTGTAACTAGTGGCTTAATCTAAGACTTATAGCTAGCGACTTATGACTAAGACTTATGAGAGTTGACTTAAAACTAGTGGATTAATGACATACATATTTACAACTGTGACTTAAAGTTAGAGACTTAAAACGAACATAAGTACCAACATTTCAAAATACTTATTTGCCATTGTTGTCAGTGATAATGATAACATTAAAAAGCAAAGAACAACAAGTTCTGTAGGTATATGTACAAACTCGTAACATAACGTTATTGCTGCGAGTCGAAGCAGTTTGTGGATTTATAAATTTTATACACACGTACATACACATTTCATACATATTATATTCTATTTTTTAGTGTTATTAACGGCAGAAGGAGGTAGTTCTTATAATATTACTATTAGAGAACACGGATGAAATAATGATCTTAATGGAATTATCGGTGCAATAATGATCTTAGCTGGATTTATAGAAACATACACAAGCTTATCTTAAATGAACGAAAATGAATCGTCGCACCGCATTAATATGACTCATCGCTCAACATACAGATTGAGGAGTTAGGCTCTCACTTATAAATTTGTGGACATCAATAATTATAGAATGGCGAATTTAACCCTAGAGTACTATCATCGCCTGGGAGGCCGCACTCAAACAGTTTTTTCGTTATAATTTCAAATCGTGCCATCGTTACGACTCGAGCGCTCACCTCAACTCAGTGCCCAACGTGACGCGGTGGTTTGGGGGCACGCGTCTCGCAAGCTCTTGTCATTCCCGAATTACATCGTGTTGGATCGCTTGGGAGGCGATCATTAGTATTAAAGGTAATTTTTTTTGAGAAAATTTCATAAAAAAATTTTTTTTTTTTCAAGAAAATGTCAATAAAAAAGGAAAACGAAGCATGTGCAACTCTTGCCCAGCAAAAAAAAGACGCATGAGTGTGTACTACTGTGTGAAATGCAACAAACCATATTGTCTGGAACATCGATCACCTAACTGTTTCACTTGTGATAAGAAATAAATAGACAAACTTTAAAGTTATGTGACATAAAAACTGTAATGCTAAATGCTACTTTTTTATAATGATCTCAACAGACTGATATTGTATTTTAATAAAAATGTTTAGTTTTTATGATTTTTGCAATAAGTAACTTTTTCCATGCTTTTTTTTAAATTATTTATTAACCAAGATAAGCACAAATACATTTTTTTGTTGTTTTTTTTTACAGTTTGAAGTATAATACATATTTTTTGTTTTTGTTTTTTGGTAAACACCACCTCACTAGGCTGAGCCTGTTCCGAGGTGGCAGGAATTTAGTCAAATTTTGATTACTTAATCTTGTAAGAAAAGAATAAGATACATTTTTTAATTTATATATGAAAAGATAAATAGAATGAAAGAAAAAGAAAATGAAAAAAGTTGAGAAACATAAAAAATTAAAAGTTAGGAATGTGTTAAGTTTAAACCACTATTTAAGACTGTGTTGATTTAGAAAACACATTTTTGTTATTGCATTTAAAAAGGCAGAGGTTGCTCTCTTATGTAAAAAACTTATTTTTCATATTTTAATAATGACACTTAAAAAAACTACTTGTTTTTTTTAAAAGTAGCCTCCCAAGCAATGATTAGTATTAAGCAGTATAAAAATAAGATTAGTATTCTAGGGTTAAGGAAATAAGTGTCTGAAAAGATGCGTTTTTAACTTGGATCTAAATTCCGCTGGGTTGGTTATGCATCTCAACTCAACTCAGGGCCAGATACTCCGAATGCACGATCACCAAACTTAGTGTTTGGATTTCGCTTAGATACTTTTAACCTTTGTTGTTTATCAGTTTGGCATTTCGGAAGACTCGCATAGATGCCATTGCAGTAATCAATACGTGATATGAGTTAACAAGAATATGAGTTAATAATATTAATATGAGTTAACAAGAAGCTTAGCTGTTTCTGTTAAAAGATTTCTACGAGCTGACTTGAGTTGTCTTAGATAAAAGAATCCCGTGCTAATGGTCCTATTCACCTGACTTTTTAACGAGAGGTCTGAATCCAGATGAACTCCCACAAGTTTGACGGTTGTCTTCGAAATAACGTCATTGCCAGAAACAGTAATTGGTAAGTTGTCTATTAAATATTGACGTCTATTCGTGGCTGCCCACAGAAACTCGGTCTTTGAAGGGTTCAACTTTAGTTTGTTTGAGGACATCCAGAGACTGATAGCTGTGACAGACACTGAGCTGTGCGAATTTTAAGGCCGGTGATCTCATTTGGTGTGCAGTAAAAGTAGACTTGCTGATCGTCAGCATAACAGTGAGATAGGAGACCAAATCGCTCGATAATTTTTGCGACATCATTTGTGAAGAGAATAAAGAGAAGTGGACCCAAAACAGAGGGACCTCTGAAGAGAGTTTTGTGAAGTTAGACCGTTTACTTCCGACCTTCACTGAGATTGGATAGGTAGGATTGTAGCCATTTTTTTACGTTAGAATGTAAACCAAATGTTACTTCTAGTCTCTTAATGAGAAAGTCGTGGTCAATGGTGTCAAATGCGGCGCTCATGTCTAAAAGCGAAAGAAGTGCTAACTTACCCGACTCTATGGCAAGGGTAATATCTGACAGGACACGAAGTAATCCGGTTTCTGTTGAGTGCAACCTCCTATATGCGGATTGATGTTAAGTAAATAATTTATTCAGATTTAAGTGGGAGGTTATTTGAGAAGCAGCAATTTTTTCAAGTAGTTTTGCTACGAAAGGCAGATTTGACACAGGTCGATAATTACCCAAGTTAATTACGGCATCAAACTGTGGTTTTTTAACGATTGGTGTAACCACCGCAGATTGAAGTGGTTCCGGGAAGTCACCACCTGTGCTTAGCGATTTGTTAAACACGTGAACCAGGAAGGGGGCCAACACGTTGCAACATTTCTCTAGAAGCCACGTTGGGATGGGATCAAGAACACATTATTTACTTGGCGAACTGAGGATTAACTTTCCTAGTTCTTCTAGCGTTGTAGATTTAAAACAGGGTTTCCCAAACTTTTTCTGCAATGGAACACTTTGCAAACCCGTAAATTTTAAAGGAACACTTGGCTCATTTATTAGATTGGGTAATTCCTAATAATAAAGTTTTAAAAAATGTCATTACACATTATTTATTAAGTACACAAACAATATATATATATATATTTATAACAAAAAATGGAATATTAACAACAAAACATGGAAAATAAACAAAAACAAAAATGGAATATAAATAACAAAAAATTGAATATAAGCAACAAAAAATTGCAATATAAACAAAAAAATTATTATAAACAACAACAAAAAATGGAATAAATAAAACACCTTATTAATGACTTTGATGATTTTGAGTCCTTGAATTGCACATCTTCTTGATATCAGGCACAATATTGGTAAGTTGTGTTCTAATATCTGGTGTGGCGTCTCGAACCTGTTCCTGCACTTGACTTGGTTGCAGCATAATTTATTAGAAAATCCCGCTTCGAATAAATAGTTCGTAGAAAACGGAAGTGTAACAACAAAAGCTTGTTTTGACAAATTGGGGTTCTCTTCTGACATACCTACTCGCCCAGAAATCATTTAAATGAGAATAATATCAGCAGTGTTGAAATATGAATATGTGTATAATATATTAAATTAAATTCTTCCGACAAATTGTTGTGGAACCCCTGTACAGGTTCGGCGGAACACTAGGGTTCCGCGGAACACAGTTTGGGAAACCCTGATTTAAAGGATGGCAGTGTCCCTTTGGAATTGGTTGTAAATATTAGCGGTGGGGGCAGAAGATGTGGAGGCGCGTATGGATTTTATTTTTTCATAGAAAAATTAGAAAAGGCCTGCGGAATAATGTCTGTAGACGTTTTTACGGTATTATTAGCAAGAAGAAGAAGATACCACTAATAAATCTAAACGAAATACGATTTTGTTAGTATTACCTTCTTCTTCAACGATATATTACATTGATACGAATAACCTTAAAAAATTAATCTTAAAGAGTTATTCTAAAAAAAAAATTTAATCGCCATTGCCTTCTGCGGTAGCATTGAAAACATATTGAATTTATTTGTTTATTTATTTATTTATTTATTTTTTATTTTATTTTTTTTTTTTTTATTTAATAAAATAGTAGTAATTACATATTTATATACATTAAATAAAGTTTTCTTTTAAAATACATTTAATAATACGCTTTACACCCTTTTTAAGAGCAAAGCTCGAGTTAAAAGGGCGGATAAACGCATGTTAAACACAATTAATGCTTAATAATTAATAAAATAATGCTGCCAGATTGATGCGAAGTTACATATTATAAAATTTCAACTTTAATTTAAATGTGGCGCTGTTGACTCGTTAAAGAAAGAAGATTTATATGATTCTTTTTTTGTAAGCCGAAACAACAGTCACAATAATAAAAAAGCAAAAATATTATTTGCAGAACTTAATAATAACATTATTAAATTAATTTTCTTGTTTTTTTTTTAATTAGGAGTCCTACGAATTAAAAAAAAATTATAATAATTATGTAATTATGACCATTACCTGATACCAGTAGGGATCACTGTCGCCAAATTTCTCGACATTTTCATTAATCCATTCTTCATTGGTGATTGTATAGTTCAGAACTCTGTCGCAAGTTTCTCGTTTGGTTGTACATATTCTGAAAAACGATTTAAGCACTGTTTTACTAAACATTCTAAGGTTGGGCAGCTGAGACGCATGACGCACAGAGCAGTGCAGAGCACGTCACCGCAAGACGGACGACGCAGAAATCGGTGACAAGCATATTCCGCGACGCAGACGACACAGTTTAGTTCAGTTTGTCTCTGCTCGGGCGTTGGCGTTGGTCGTTTGTGAGAATGTCGAGTGCCGGCGCAGAGCACAGCAGACAGCTGCGTGTGCCTGCCCCTCAGCTTGTATCGTTTCATATACGTTCATACATTACAAAATCTGCACTTATCTGATCTGCTCTGCGCGGCCTGCATCTCGACATATGCCCAGCCTAAATCTACACCGCCCGCTTGCCAGCTGCCCGTTGCCCGCTACCTAAATTGAAACCTTGAATTTCTCGACTTTTCTCTACTATAATGTATATGTATATATTATATCTACATATAAACCTCCTCTTGAATCGCCTATCTATTGGTGAAAACCGCATGCAAATCGGTTGCGTAGTTTAGATCTAAGCGCACGTACAGCGTACAGCTGTAGCGACTTCATTTTATACTATGTATTAATTTTATAAATATTCTAAAAATAATGTGCATTGTGGAATGCTGCAACAGCTGCTGTAAGCAAAAAAACATATCACATTAAAGTATTTGGATTTTCACATTTTTAATGAAACTATCTCAGGACTACTCCGATGGAGCACAATCCTACCGTTAATTAAGCATATAATGTGTGAGAGAGGTTTTAGGGTGGCACACCTGTTTCCGGCCATACAAGAGCGAGACAGGTGATCCCGCATATAAAAGGAGATGCAGGCCTCTCCTCACTCTCTTTTCCTACCGCCAGCACATTAGTTAGGACGTAACTATAGCCGTTAAGTACAATAAATGTCCATATTGCCAATAACGCGTATTACTATAAAATAACCTAGCCTACACTCGAGTCTGTATATAACAGTGGCGCAGCCTACGGTACACGATTCTGCACAATACGGCAGAAATATCGCGAAAAGAATCGACGCGCAAAAAAATTTGGCACAAAAATTTGGCAAAAATACGCGGTGACATTATTATTTCGGGTCGGTAAGAAAGGCCGGACCGAAATTATTCCAACACTTCACTGCAAGGAGTGAAGTGCAAGAAGACACTGGAGCCAGCCAGCTTTTCGGAAGGGGGAAGCACGGGAGGTCCAGCGTCAATCGGCATCTCTGAGGGTCAAGGATCGGAGATCCAGGTCGCAGGAGTGATCTGGGGTAGCCATCGGTGTTACTGTGTGACGGGTCTGGAAGGAGCCATCAATTCACAGGGTCAAGGAGCAGTTTCCGGAGCAGGGTCCAGGGAGCAGACGGCAGAAGAAGAAGCCTCATTGGGAAGTTTTTGTTTTTTCTGTTTTCTTTCTCTCTATTTGGGTACCTTCTGGGCATTGGGAACATGGAGTCTCGAGGATTGGAGTCCTTCAGTTTGCGTGACGGGAACTGGGAGAACTTCAAAGTCCGCCTCGAACAATTTCTCCTCGTGAATGATGAAAAGTTTGCATCGGATGATAAAAAAAGGGCTATTTTCCTGAATGCATTGAAAGATGATTGTTTTTCCTTATTGGTTAATTTGTGCATTCCTAAAAAGGTAACAGATATTAAGTTAGAAGATTTGATATCTAAACTTGATGAGTATTGTTGTTCAACGAAATGTTTTTTTGAAGAGAGATCTAAGTTTTACAGTGCTAAACAAAGAAATGACGAATCAATCCGTGAGTTTTCAATGGTGTTAGAAAGGTTGAAACATTGTAATCTAACAGTGAATAGTGACAAGTGTGAATTCAATTTAAAAGTTATTGAGTTTTTAGGTTATAAAATAAGTGAACAAGGGATTCAACCGTGTGAACGGAATAAAGAAGCCATTTTAAATGCACCAGCACCTAGTGATTTAAATAATTTAAGAAGTTTATTAGGTATGATTAGTTATTATCGTAATTTTATTCCAAATATGGCAAATATATTGTCACCATTATACGAATTACTTAAAAAAGATGTTAAGTTTCAATGGGGTACGGAACAAGAAAATAGTTTTGCGATAATTAAAAGAATATTAACTTCGGATAGGATTTTAACGCATTTTGACGAAAATATACCTGTGAAACTTGTCACAGATGGTAGTTTTAATGGGGTAGCAGCAACATTACTTCATAGGTTTCAAAATGGCGTAGAAAGACCGATTGGGTTCGCAAGCAGAACTTTAACTAAAGCGGAAAAGAATTATTCTATTCTAGATATTGAAGCAACAGCAATTATTTTTGGAATTAAAAAGTTTTATCAATATTTGTACGGCAGAGAATTTATTTTAGCTGTGGATAATCAGCCGTTAGTGAGAATTTTAGGTGAAAATAAAGAAGTACCTAAGATTGCCGCGTCAAGGTTACAGAGATATGCTATTATGTTAGGTTCGTTTAATTTTAAAATTGAATATGTAAAATCGAAAAATAATTGTTCAGACTTTCTGAGCAGGTGTCCGATTGAAAAGGTTAGCTGTGAAGATGAGATAGAGTCTGATTACATTAATTATTTCGAGAATAATGGGTTTAATTTGTCTTTAGACGTGATAAAAAGCGAAACCGAAAAGGATGATGTGTTAGGTCAAGTAAAAAATTTTCTTATCGAAGGTTGGCCAGCATCAGTAAAAAAGGCACAAAGTGGTAACTTTATTAGGATTTTTTGGGAAAAAAGGTTAGAATTGTCTTTGATAAATGGGTGTGTTTTATATCAACATAGGGTTGTTGTACCTGAGTCTTTAAGACAAGAGGTTTTAAAGATGTTACATAGATCTCACTTAGGGGTTTTTAAGACTAAAGGTATTGCAAAAAGCTTTGTCTGGTGGCCAAAAATTAATCAAGATTTGGAGAAAATAACGGAAAATTGTAGAGATTGTTTAGAAATTAAACCAGAATCACAAAAGAGTTCTTTAGCAGTGTGGCCATATGAACCTGAAGTATGGTTCAGGGTACATATTGATCATGGTAGTTTGTATAACAAAAATTTTTTAGTGGTGGTAGACTCTTCTTCAAAGTGGATTGAGTGTCTGGAAGTAAACAGTCTGTCTTCAAAAGAAAATATCGAAATACTTCATAGATTATTTTCGCAATTTGGTTTTCCTGCAACTTTAGTTAGTGATAATGGTACGTGTTTTTGTTCTGAGGATTTTGAAAATTTTTGTAAGAAAAATGGGATAGAACATATCACTAGTCCAGTCAATCACCCTAGTAGCAACGGGCAAGCTGAAGCTACAGTAAAGACTTGTAAAAATTTCCTTAAAAAAATTTGTAAACATAATGGATTTCCTTCAGATTATAAAGAAAAGTTAGGTAACTTTTTAGCAGACTATAGGAATACAGTTCACGCAACAACAGGATGTGAGCCATCTGTATTATTAATGGGTAGAAAAATTAGAACAGTATTTGACTCTCTGATTCCAAGGAAAATTGAGGATAGAACGGGTAGTTCAGGTTCTACTCGACGAAACAAAGTAATAAAAAAGGTTACTCAGAGCCAAAACAATCAGAAAAGACAATATAAGGGTAGAGTTAAATCAGGTTTTAATATAGGTCAGAAAGTAATGACTAGAGATTTCAGATCTCAGGGTAATAGGTTATGGGTCCCTGGGGTTATTGTGGATAAAAAAGGTAGTAAAATATATTTCATAAAAATTAACAAGTCTAATATGGTGTGGAAAAGACATTTAGACCAGCTAAAGGAATTACATGTTTCATGGCAGGAGGAAGATAACCAGGAATTCGCGTCTGACACGTTGGAATTGTCGACGGACGAATTAGATCTCTCCGGTATGTTACGTAATAGAAGTGTCTCTAATTCTGTTTCTCCATGTTTCAGGTCTAACCCATGGCAAGGAAGGCTTCGGCCCAGGTGACAGCACTTCGCAGTCGAAATGGACAGAAATGGACAGAAGGGAAACAGAAAGAACAAAAACAAATGTTTTGTTAATTTTAAATGTAATGTGTTAATTTTAAATGTGAAATATGAAATATAAAATATATTGTATGAAATATGTAGCTATAGGTATCACTTATGTAGCCAGGATTCTCCCGTTTAAGTAGGGGAGGATGTGAGAGAGGTTTTAGGGTGGCACACCTGTTTCCGGCCATACAAGAGCGAGACAGGTGATCCCGCATATAAAAGGAGATGCAGGCCTCTCCTCACTCTCTTTTCCTACCGCCAGCACATTAGTTAGGACGTAACTATAGCCGTTAAGTACAATAAATGTCCATATTGCCAATAACGCGTATTACTATAAAATAACCTAGCCTACACTCGAGTCTGTATATAACATAATGTATTTTTGTTTTTCCAAAGGAATTAAATAGTCGTGTACAAATTTATATTTTCTATCATTAAATATAATAAATCTAAACGAAAATATGAAAAAAAAACAAGACACAGAAAATTAACGGTCGCAACTGGGACTAGAACTCAGCATCTCTTGTCTTTACGGACAAAAGACCGTTTTTTAAGTCATTTTTATCGAACTCGTATTTGAAATTCAAAATTAACATTATTATCTTCGACTATTTTTTCTATGTTTTTGGCTGCCACCTTTTTTAATTTATCACATGTTCTAAAGCATAGGTCGGCAACCAGCGGCCCGCGGGCTGCATGCGGCCCGCAAGGCGTCTTGGTGCGCCCGCAAAATTTTCGCCGCAACCCACATATCGAAAGTTTTAATTAATTATTTTAAAACAGCTGGAATCTTGTCCAATCATTCATTCTAGATTGCAATCAAAAACCTAATTGTTATGCTATATTTCTACGGTTAAAATACCGCAGCCCTTTAAAATAACGATATCATACACAACTGAGTGGAAGGGAGCGCGATTGGGGGCGAAGGGATAGCGGAAGGGAGCAATTTGCAAATCAAAGTGATGGGTTTGCAATGTGATACCACACTTAAAATGGTTTTTGGATTTAAATTAAACTTGATGGATGACAATGGGGGTTTGCCTTCTGAAAACTACAAGGAGTTAAAATGGTTTACTGAGCAAATAATTACTGTGTTCGTTAGTACATAAATTTGTGAGCAAGCTTTTTAAAATCTGAATTATCGAGAAAACAAACACTGTTTCGGTGATCGGATTCACATTTAGACGCAATACTACGCGACTCTACTAAAAAAAACTTGCAAGTCAAATGCAACCACCAAAATCTAATTGTTTTTATTAACTACAATAAATGTCGTAAAAATATAAAAAGAGCTTTTTATTTTTAAAACTAAAATCATTGTACATAAATATTCATCTTGGGGGATGCCATGTGGAAGGTCTTTTTTAAAGAAGGGAAGATTAAAAAGTTTTGAGAAGGAAAAAGTTATGAGGGGTGGTAAGAATCTGGGTGTCAGTATGTCCGGGAGTGACGGACGTATGAATCAATCCTTCCAACTGCAGTGCAAGGCGATGAGTCGAGAGAGTCCGATTGGAAAGGTCAAAAGGTCTCCCTCAACCAGTCTCTCTCGATCCGACGCAACACGCAACAGGTGGGCAGACACATCCGCCGCCAAGACCTGGACATACCTCACCTCATGAATCCGGGCACCTCTGCTAAGTCACCAAATATCAGGTATGCTGTAATGACATGTGACCCAAGTGCGGCCCGCACTAATCCCTACGTAAAATATTTGGCCCTTTCACAACAAAAGGTTGCCGACCCATGTTCTAAAGAATTTGTTTGTAACCTGGATAGTAGTGGATAGTGTCCCGTATAAACATATCCAATTTTATTTATATGGGACACTTGTTGACTTCAAATAAAAAACTTTTTCAATTAAAAAACGTTATGATCTTAGGTTTATGGAAACCGTCAGGTGAATTAAATGAAAACGGGTTATTTAGTTATAAAATAAATATATTACCCAAACATTGTGTTCTTCCAATGCATCAAAATCAAATCCTTAGTCAAAACTCCTTCAATAAATCCTGCTGCTAAGGCCTTTGTTTCGTCATCGTGTTCAGCATCTTCGTTAGTGATTATCTCCAGAAAAGCCCACCTGTTTGACATGAATTAATAAATTATTTTGAATTACGAGACACTTTAATAATTTTATGGTATTTTTAAGGTCAAATACGCAAAATTTCATCAAGAAATATCAACATTCTGGTGAACCGACAATTGATCCGACGACAATTAGCCCGCCAACAGCTGACCCGCCGATAGTTGATCCCCCGTATAGTTGATCCGCCAGACAGTTGACCCCTTTGGAAATTGGTCCTTCGGACAGTTGATTTCCTACAAGACTATTTCTTCAAGCAAGTATGCAAAGATACAAGCAAATAATATTCAACCAAAGTCAATGTACTTTATTTTTATTTTATTTATTTAGTACAAGATTATACATTTATATACATAATTAATGAAATATTTTGACTGCCCAACTAGGAGATTCCCGTTTTAAGACAATCAAATTATTATGAGTATGAACATATAGAACAAGATCTATACAAAAAAACAAGGAAAATTGAGGAAATAAAAAGAAGAGAAAGAATACAAAATAAAATAAAAATTTTAAAACATGGTAACTGTTATTTGTTTAGCATAGTTATTAAAATAATAATATTTGTTTAAAAAAGGTATACAGGTACCGAATAACATATAGGTAAGTTAAGAGGAATTAAAACATGTAGACCTATGCATATTTTTTTAAATTTTTTTCATTTATTTTATTTATTTATTGTTTTTTTGTAAATATTACATAATACAATATAATGAACTTAAAATGTCCAACTAGGCATATGCCCGTTTTAGGACATTCCAATATGATAATGTTTTTACATGTAAATTATAGTAAGTTATAGTGTTGACTATTCTGTTGGTAAAATAATACATATGTATATTCATATTCTAGAATACTTTCAGTTTTACCACGACATTTTTACTATTGTTTAGCTGACATAATAAACTAAAGAAATATTAATAGATAAAACAAGAAAAATGAATTTGAAAATGAAAATGAATGAAGAAATTCCTGTTGGTAAAATAATAATAAACTAGTATACTATAGTATATTATAGTCCTACATACATGTGTTGTAGAAAAAAAGAAAAAAAAGAGGGGAGAAAGAATAAAATTAAAATAAGATAATAAGACTAAAATGAAACGTTGCTTGAAATGGCTTTAGCCGTTTTTGATGACTAGATCCCTCCCCGCTACTTTGTTAGGAATTGTGATAGGGTACTTTTTTAATATAAAACACTGATAGATTTCGTTGATTTAATTTATTTACAGACTTTAAGGTAAAAAACATGATTAAAAATACTTCGACTGTTACAAGTTTTCGTACAGCTTGTAAAACTACATCCGAGGCCGCTTCCCCGTTTGTTAACGAAAGGCTAAAACAAGCCTGGTTAGGTAAGATTTTAGATTTTCACAGCCAAAAGTATTTTTGTTATTAGGTTTTGGGATATTATGCCGTGTTGCGCTACCTCCTTCTTTAGCCAACGTTTCGGACAGCGTTACAGTGTCCATCATCAGGGCAGATAGTTAGGGGTAATGTTTGTACTTATCTACTTAGGAGCGATACCGTGTCGCCAGCTCCACTCCTCTACGAGCTGGCGCTACAATATACTTCAACATATTTTTTTGCGTTTAGCCTTGATGTAACCGTCAATTACCGGATACCAAGAACTATTAAGCTTAGCTCCGTCGTCTCTATTAATATTTATAGGATTTTTGTGAATTTCAATTGCCTCCGTAATCAGGCGTGCTCTATGAGTTTTGGCTCTATTGTTGGCTAAAGAAGGAGGTAGCGCAACACGGCATAATATCCCAAAAACTAATAACAAAAATATTTTTGGCCGTGAAAATCTAAAATCGTATCTGACGAACTTCTATGGGGAGGAAGTTCACACAATGGTACGTCGATTGGAGAATCTGAGGAAGCGAAGGAACCATTTATTGGGCAGCCTGGCTTTCCTCAAGAGATGTAAGGAGGGATCGATCGTACCAATACACATCCGAATAAAAAGACATATCGCATCCCGGAAAGCCGAGAGGGTATTTCAAAGAGCAGAAGCAGCGCTACTAAGGGAAAGAATCCACAATGTGCGCAGCAAACTGGATGGAATGTCTCGGGAACTTTTTGATTTACACCTGCATCTGAGTGCAACTCTTGTGGAAAAAGATTGGAAGAAAATTGATAACATGACTTACCAACAAGCTCAAAGATGTAAGCAATCAACAGATGCGAGACAAAAACAAAAGTCCTGCAAACGGCCTGCAGTCGTGCTCGCTCCCGAGCACGACTGCAGGCCGCTAACGAACAAATAACAGTTAACGTCAAATAAAGAAGAAACCCTTAGTCGTTGTGAACTGTTGTTTATTCGTTAGCGGCCTGCAGTCGTGCTCGGGAGCGATGACAAGTTACCGACATTTTCGATAAAACCTATATCGATCGACCATGCTAGGTACCCTGGTCGTACAACAAAAACCTGCATTATCGACATACAATCTGTCGATAATTAAACTAGATAAAAAAGAAACTACAGAAGTACACATTAAACTAGAAAAAAAAACTACAGAGGTTTACTATCGATAGTTAAACTAGATAAAGAAACTACAGATAACTGTTAAACTAGATAAAAAAAAGAAACTACCCAAAACACCCCCCGATTAGGGATTCCATAGTCTCACTGGCTCCAGATGGTTGGGAGCAGTTTGGACTCTTATGCAATATAAGGATAAAAAGTTATATTGCAAACAAGTAGGAACTTTTAGCGGTTTTTTGTTAAGCCTACGGCACGTATAAATAAATATCGTATTTCGTTATTCCGCATACCGTATATACCGCATTCCTTCGATGACTGGGAATTATTGTTAGTAAAAATATTTGTGTTGCGGATTTCCATTCGAGGCGCCTGCAGATATACTCGTAAGTATATCGAGATTGGTAGTACGGCCGTATATCCTATTTGCATACTTACTTGAAAAAATTATCTTTTAGGCGATCAACTTATCCGTAGGATCAACTGTCGGCGGGCCAATTGTCATCGGATCAATTGTCATGGCATCCGAATTCTGCTTGGGTTTGGAAACGGAAATGGGTTGATTTTTTGAAATCTCGTATATACAATAAACTTTCTTTTGTTTTGAAAGTCAAGTGTGCAAAATTTGAACAATTTCTAAAACTGTAGGTTTGTATAAAATCAAATCCACGCGGCCGTTACTGACTCTTCTTCATATAAATAGAAGATGGTTAAATGGTTATTTATTTAAAAGATAATAATATTATTATTTATTTAAAAGATAATAATATTATTATCTTTTAAATAAATATATTTCAAATTACGCACCAGATTTAAATGTCCGGGTTAAATTTTCCCCACAGGAAAAACTAAACCCTTTCACACACTTCCCCAAATGATCATCTAGTCAACCCACGCTATGAAATTGCACTATATAAGTATTATACAAGAACAACATGTCAACCTACTAGAGACCAAATGGGAATATAATTCACCGACTCCAGATATTTTCATATCAGAGGATTCGTCTCTGTGGCATTTCTAATTGAACCTATAAATCCTACTGATCCCTCAATATAAATATTTTAAAAATCTTTTGTAATCCTATATGTATTTAAAATTACTGATTTTTGCATGTTTATATACAAATTCTTTGACAAATCTAATATGCTTAAATTTTGAATCAGATTCCTAGGTATTATGCCAGTGGCCGAAATAACAAATGGTAATATTTTTATAGTCCGAGAATGCCAAATTCTTTTAATCTCATTTCCTAAATCTGTGTATTTTCTTATTTTTTCAGAAACAGTTTTTTTAATATTACAGGAATTTAGAATAGCTACATCAATGATATAAGTTATTTTTTAATTTTGTCATGTAAAACTATGTCAGGTCTATTATGACTAATTATTCTGTCTGTTAGTATAGTTTTATCATAACATATTTTATAAAATTCATTTTCTAAAAATGAATTTGGTTCATATTCATAATATGGTACTATATTACGGCAGTCAATCAAGTTATGTTTAATTACCAGACTTTGGTGAATTATTTTTAAAACCTGATTGTGCCTAAATGTGTACTCGAACGGCGCTAATATAGAACATCCCGATATAATATGTTCTATAGTTTCCGGAAAAGCCAAACATTTTCTACATAAATCATCAATTTGATTTATATCTTTGATTATATGCTTCCTATAATTTTTAGTATTAATGACTCTATCTTAAATGGCAAGCATAAATCCTTCTATTTCTGCGCTCAACTCTCCAATACTCAACCATTTGTTTGACGAAAGTTTGTCAACATACGTTTGGTTGAGATAATTGAAGTGTTTTGCATGAATAATTTTATTTGACCAGGAATCTAATAATTCCTGGTTAGTATTTATAAGAATGTTAGCATTCTCGTCATATAAATTTAATGGTGTAATGTTTATATCTGCCTTGCAAATTATTTTGTGCATTTCTGAGCTATTAGCTTTCCTATGGAAAAAAATTCTAAGCATTTCTACCTGATTGTGTTTCAAAGATGTTATTTTGACTACACCTATACCTCCTAAATATCTAGGTAAATTAATTCGTTTTATAGCTGAATTTGGATGATGGCAATTAAACTTTGTTAACGTAGTTCTAATTAATCGTTCTAAACTATCTAAATCTGTATTGGACCATTTAATTATGCCAAATGAGTACGTTAATAAAGGTTTTTCCCAAGTATTTATTGCTTTTACTAAATTTTTAGCAGATAGATTGCATTTTAAAATTTTTCTGATCCTAGTATGAAATTTAATCCTAATATCATTTTTAATACTAGTGTGATCTAATCTATTCGATTGCGGGTATCCTAAATATTTATAAACCTCATCCCCTTTCATACTTTTAATTTTGAAATTTCTAAAAATACCCTCGTCTCCATCTACAATTTTGCCTTTCACTATATGGATCGTTTTACATTTATCTAAACCAAAAGTCATTTTAATATCTTCTGAAAAAATTTTAACTACCTTAATCATTTTCTCTAAATTTGATTGAGAATTTGAAAATAATTTTATATCATCCATATATAATAGATGTGAAACTATACTACTCTCTCTTGTATTACCCTTAATTTTTATTCCAAACTTGCTTTTAATTAACATTTTAGATAGAGGATTCAATGCTAAGCAAAACCAAAGAGGACTCAATGAGTCTCCTTGAAAAATCCCTCTTTTTATTGAAATGCCCGGTACTACTATTTTCTTACCTTTTAAATTTACTAGTAAATCTGTATTCCAAAATGACATAATATTTTTCAAAAAGCTAATTATAATTGGGTTAACTTTGTATATTTTTAATATTTTGATTAGCCACGAGTGCGGGACACTATCAAAAGCTTTTTGATAATCTATATAACAAGTATGTAAATTTCGTTTTTGATTTTGAATTTGTTTTAAAATTACAGAATCAATAACTAATTGTTCTTTACATCCCATATGTTTTCTGCGACAACCTTTTTGTTGTTCAGATAAAATATTTTTTTCATCCAAATGAGTATACATATATTAAATCTGTCAAGCAAGAGGTTAAAATTTTTTATATTGTTGGTAAACTTGTAATGGGTCTATATTGAGAGGGATTATTAATATTTTCGCTTTTAGGTAACATATAAGTAATGCCTTTAGTTAGAAAATTAGGAAAATTTTTAGGTTGTTTGACAAGTTTTGAAAGATTTTTTGCAAAAAGAGGATGTAAAGTAGTTAGACGTTTGTACCAAAAATTATGTATCCAATCGCAACCCGTGGCTTTCCAATTATGAGTATTTTTTATAATTTTGGCTAACAATTCAACCGATATATCAGAAAAACTCATTTGTTCAATGTCTGAACAATTGAGTTCTTCATTTTCTATCCAGGGACCTGCTCATTATGTTTTATATCTTTACTCCAAATGTTTCTCCAAAAATCGCGCATATCTGATTCAGATGGTAACGGAATATTATTAATCGAAATAATATTTTGTTTATCGTCAATAAATAATAAATAATTAAATATTATTATTATTTGTATTTATTGATCAAAATATCGAACCATCTTCTATTTAAATAGAAGTATTTTAAATAAATAATATTTATTATCACTGTGACCGTCAACATTATTATTATCATTAATAAACAAATTAAATTATATTTACCCTTAAACATCGTGATCATAATATAAACATGTCATAATATAAACATGTCATAATATAAACATGTCATAATCATAATCGATTTATTTACTATCATCAATGCCAAACAAATCATATACATAAATGCTGGTAATAAAGGATGGGATTGGCATGGATGGAGGCCGAACAACCAGCGCAAGGACAGGGACGTATGGAGGAGCTTTGTCGATGCAGTGGGTTCCCGACCCGAATAGGATAAGGGGAAGAAGATGATGGTGATGATATTTTTTTTTACGTGAGCTCCACACGGGAGGCCCTGAGGAAAATAATTTTCTTCAAGGCCTATTTCATCTTTGGGGATGCTGTGTGGAGGGTTTTTTAAAGGAAAGCAAGGAGAGGAGAGTTCTGGGAAGGAAGAGGGTAGGGGTGTGTAGGAATTTGGGGTTCAGTGTGTCCTGGTCATCCACCTCCAAGACCTAGACAACCTCACCCCATGAACCCGGGCACCCCTGCTAAATTACCAAACGTAGTGAACTACTTGGAGTGACCTATGGCAGAGGTGTTGGTTATCCAATAAAGGTTCCCGGGGCGGCGGTACCCATTCCCGCCTCCCAAATTTAAATAAATATACATAAATATTAGACTAACTTTTTTACATTCGCTCCGTACAGGAGGCCTTGAGGAAAATTATTTCCCTCGGGTCCTATGTCATCTTAGGGGATGCTGTTTGGAAGGAACCAGTGTTTTAAAGGAAAGGAAAGAGAGGAAGTTCTGGGAAGGAAAAGGCATGAGGGGTAGTAAGGAATCTGGGGGTCAGTGTTTCCATGAATGACGTATGAATCCACAGTTTCCAGAGTGGAAGATACTCTCAGTATCGCCCTGGTGTAAGGCCACTGTTTACACAACATGATTAAAGTTCTTACTTTAATCATGTTGTGTAACTAAATCTCAATAGCCATGTACTACCCCACCTTCCTCGTCCCCTTCTCCTTTTCCTCTCCACCACCTTCAGCCTGACAAATACCCTAATTGATGCCCCAATGGCTCCAGGCGTTGGGAGCAGTTGGATCTCTTGTGCGGTATTCGCATAAAAAAAAGATAAATCCTATTCAAAGCGAATCGATTAAAGGCGGTGAGTAGAGAGGGACTTGCTGGAGAGGTCAAAAGGCCTCTCTCAACTAGTCTCTCCGATCCGCCCCCCGCGCAGAAGGCAGGCAGACGCATCCGCCACCAAGACTTAGACAAGCCTCATCTCATGATCCCGGGCACCCCGTGCTAAGTAACCAAAGTATATTACAGGTATTAAGTTATTGACAAAATGTCATAATATGTTCCTACTACACCACGATGTAAACAATGGAGGAAATTAGTTTATTTTTTCACGTCAACCTTTTCTTACTCCCCACTTGTCAAATACAAAATCAAACAATTTACGGCTTAGAATATTTAATGCTTTCTGTTCTCCTTTACAAAATGATTTAGAGGAACTCTTCAGTATTTCGTCAAAGTTTTGAATCAGTCCCTTGGAATAATAATATTTTTCTCACATATTTTTATAAATATAAAATTTGACATGACATGACCTAGTGCTGAAAAAAAATCACGTTCGCAGCGCAGAATTTATGTTTGATGCACTTTAAAGGTTTGAAAATAATATTCCAAAAGTTTTATTGACTTAATTTTGTTTAACTTTCCGAATTACAAAAATCAGTCCAAAATTGCAAGTGCGTATTTTTAATATTTCAGATTGATGAAAAGCGAAATTAGTTATTGGTTTGGCCTTAGAGATTTGATTTTTTTGCTTGCGGCGCTTTGTTCTGTGATTTTTTGTTTAATTACCGTTTGTGAAAACACAAATACGTTTTCGACACCAAAGATTGCAAAATTTAACCCTATTCCCGCGGACTCGTGAAGAAATTGAAAATGGATAAAATTGCCAAACCGTTAAAAATGTTGATCATCTCTCGTCACTGATTTGCGTGTACTAATTTATTTCGAAAAACCTTAGGCATTTTCAGAAATGTGATTTTTTTTTGGGATATTATGCCATTTTGCACTTCATCCTCCTTTCGCTAGCCTTTCAGACAGCCTTGCAATGTCATCATCAGGACAATTAAAATGTTTTATTGAAACCAACATACCCTGTGGTACCGATCTGGTTGTCGAAGACTGCTTTAACAACGTAGTCACTTGGAATCTCCGAGGAGTCGTTCACTTGATGCACTATCGAGAGGTTACCACCCTCCATGGAAATGTAAGCAAAATTCTTCGATTCGCATCTTGCAAACAAAACAACAAGGAAAAACGCCAAAAATCTTCCACTAAAACTCAGGCTGCAAGAGTCTGACATTGTGGATTAAGCACGACTTGACCCGAGTAATGAATATATTGAACTAATTAAGAATTGAGTACATATTCATATGATACCTGTTCTAATACACTCGATGCTGATAATGAGAGGTCAGTATCAGTGGCGGCCAGCTCTAAGGTGCGGAGGAGCACTTAGAGCTGGCCGAGCAAAATTCCCGAGCGCCAAAAAAAACATATTTATTTCCGACACGCCTCACCACAGTTCACAATATACACTCGGTTATAATGCATACATCATAGTTCATAGTACCTATAGGTGCCAGCTGGACTGCGCGCGTAACAAAGCAGATCGTTGTGTGACTATCTTCAGTTTGGTGGTTCATTTTGCAAACCGATCGCAGGAGTTCTTCCATAATTCTTTACTGGGGCAAAATCGTAGGTAGGTTGAATGCTTTGCAAATTTTACGATACTCTGAACGGCACCCGAAAAATTTCCACCACATCAAAAGGAACGGTTCGTTCTGTAGCATGTTAAACGGGGACACGTTTGTGTCATATTATTATCCATATCGTGTCTTTATTTTAATTTCTACGCTTTTTCATTCAATGTTTTACTCAGCATCGACCAACGACAGCCTAACAAAATAACAATGCCGACATTTGTTATGACAGTATATATTCATTTGAGTTTCGGAGCGTTAGGAAGACTTTCGGATGTGTGATAAACTGAAATTTTTTTTTATATTTTCTGAACTCGATTTTCGACCCAGAGTATCTCCGTACAATTTTCTAGATAAGTTTAAATTAAGGAATGAACTGTTATTGAATTTGAATTTACGATCGCAGCGACTTTACAAATACTGATGGATCAATATTTATTTTATAACTTTTTTTCTCTTGTTTAACAATGTATTGCATGCACTCAGAGACAATGGACGATCGACGTAATTTACAAATAGGTAGGATTTTTTCATAATTGAATTTGTTTTAGTTAGAGTAGGTAGGTCCACGTTTTATGGGATACCTATCTCTATGGGATGTGTGGGATTGCACTCACCTCCCCACATCCTGAAATAAAGACTATTATTATTATTATTTTTATTTTAGCGCACCACCCATTTTTATGAGCACCAGCCGCCACTGGTCAGTTATTAAAATTACATTATTTATTAATTTTCGGGAAATCAACAGTTTACATTTTTCCAGTTTATACATGTTTGTGTAGCCAAAATAAAACCAATTATGGATTTCCTCCTTATGACTTTACCTCTGATTTAATAGCATAATAAAAATTAGAAATAATAAAATTTATAATAAATGAGTAGGAGACCAAAAATTTTATAAAACAAAAGATTAAGTATGTAAAACTAAAATTTACATTAAACATAAAAAATATGAATACATTGTTAACCGTATGAATCCAGGTTGTTCGTATAAATCAAATAATAACAGAATTACAAGTACAAGTATAAGTATAAACGATAAAAACATAAGAAACATGGACACATGACATATTCATGAAACATCAGAGAAATACTCTTTTATGTACCCCTTATATTTGGTAAGTTCGGAATTGAAAATGTCCAACTTGGATAATACGCTATAGTAACTATTGCATAGTCTTTACAGACAAGAATTCTGCTTACAGTTTATTTTGCATTGATCCACCCTCAACAGGACAGAAGAGCGTGTTGTACGCGCAGGTATTATCCACATTGTCTTGTTAAAAAAAATACAATAACAATATGGCAACGTTGTTCGTACAAGGTGGAGGAAAATTACATTGAAGAAACCGTGTTTATATTTTAGGTCGACCTGGCCAACCCAAACCACAACAGTTACAGTTGGAACAATAAAATGGTTTTCTCCACTGTCGGTCAGTCTCCAATGACTATTTAAATTAGACTTTTGCGTAGTTACAGTTTGAACTAGGGTAAGTTTTTTGTTCCAATGTAAGTCATTTGGTGACCATTTTATAAAAATTGTATTTAGTACAAATTATATTTCAATTAGGGCATGTATAAAAGATACAAGTTAAATATTTATATATAAAATAGATAAGTTTTGTTAGCTTTTTTGAAGTTGAAGTTGAAACATCGTGTGAATTCCAGTAATAAAATTAGTCATTATTTGGTTTTATGCGGGGAATAACATTGACGAAAATTGTTTTGAATTTCTAGTATTTTGAATGCGTGCTCAGTCATTGGTTGTCGTCTTTTGTTTTTTGAGAATGTCAGATATTTAATGTTACTCACGTTTAATGCTATTAGACTTTTATGAACATGCATAGTTGAACACGAGAATGTTTTTTCTCCGCTGTGAGTCAGCATGTGATTATTTAAATTAGACTTTTATGAATATGCGTAGTTACAGTTTGAAGAAGAGAATGTTTTTTCTTAGCTGTGAGTCAGTATGAGACTATTTGAATTTGACTTTTATAAACATGCATAGTTACAGTTTGAACAAGAGAATGTTTTTTCTCCGCTGTGAGTCAGCATGTGACTATTAAAATTAGACTTTTGTGAACATGCATAGTTACAGTTTGAACAAGAGAATGTTTTTTCTCGATGTGAGATAGTACGTGACTAGATACGTTTTAAGATTTTCACGGCCAAAAGTATTTTTGTTATTTGTTGTGTTATGCCGTGTTGCGCTACTTCCTTCTTCAGCCAACGTTTCGGACAGCGCTGCAGTGTCCATTATCAGGGCAGATCCAGCAGATCCGGTAGATATGTAATTTTTAGTGGTGAAATGTGTGCTTATTTACTTGGAAGCGATACCGTGTCGCCAGCTCCACTACTTTCACCGGTACAAAATAACCGTGACAAGCAGTGGCGTCATTACCGCAGAGTGGAATAGAAAGTTCACTAAATCATGGTATTTATGCTAGTCTGGGGCAAGTCCCCTTGCAAGTTGCCGACGGAAGTGAAGCGAATTTAGCCAGTATGCAGGTATAAAACAAAATGGTTTACCACGAGCTGGTACAACTGTACACTTAGACATGGTTTTTTGCGTTGAGCTTTGGTTTAGCCGTCAATTACCGGATAACAAGGGCTATTGAGCTTAGCTTCGTCGTCTCGACACTGCAACGCTGTCCGAAACGTTGGCTAAAAATGGAGGTAGCGCAGCACGGTATAACATCCCAAAAACAAATAACGATAGTACGTGACTATATAAAATAGACTTTTGTATCATATAACATGCATAGTTACAATTCGTGTAATTATAGAAACTTCAAGGATCGCAGGTCCTCCTTTAGTTAATGTTTGATCAATTTTATCCAAAGTAATGAAACAATTGTGACCTTAAGTTGAAAGTTAATTAGTTATGACGTATGACTTATGACCTATTCCATTATATTACCAAGGCGATAAGAAAGCGCATAAAGAAAACATTTATACATGCAGTTAACAGTGGCGGTTCGTGAACATTCTCAATGGGATACAATAACGATAAAATGCGAAGCTTGTTAAAAGCTTATCGCTTAAAATAACCCCGCACTTACGCGTGTCATTTGCAAAATCGCCTTTCGTAATAACTCTATAAATATCTGCACATTACTTTTCACAGCCCCAAAACAAAGGATTCAATTCACTAAAAATGCGGCCTAAACATTAAACTCAAATTAACAAATTTACCCCAGTGAAATGCTCTCACCTTATTTTAATGAATTACCGTGGAAAACAAAGCAAACGGCTAAAGAAACCATTTTCCAATTCGTGTGGTTCAAAGCTAGCAAATTACTTGTCAGCAAAACAACTGGGGAAAAAATTATCCAAATTAAACATGAAAATGATCCTTAAAAATGGGGAAACAATTCTAGGTCAATAAGCCCAAACACTTCCTTAATTGAAATAAATTAATATGGCCGAATTATGTTTAATATAAATATGTAATTTTGGTTCCATGACAGTTCATCCTGCGACAATTCATCCGGCGACAGTTCATCCTGCGACAGTTCATCCGGCCGACAGTTCATCCTGCCGACAGTTCATCCTGCCGACAGTTCATCCCGCTAACAATTCATCCGGCGACAATTCATCCTGACAATTCAACCTAACCTAACCTAACCTAACCTAACCTAACCTAACCCAACCTAACCTATAAGTATAACCTATAAGTATAAGTATGTCGTATTTTGTTATTCACGCATGCTTCTTCGGAGAGTCGAAATTATTGTTAGTAAAAATATTTTTACAGCGGATTTCCACTCAAGATGCCTTTAGATATAAGTATATCGATTTTGGTTGTACGGCCGTATATCTTCTTTGCATACTTACTTAATAAAAATCTTCTAAATGATCAGGCAGGATGAATTGTCGCCGAATGAATTGTCGGCGGGATGAACAGTCGGCAGGATGAACTGTCGGCAGGATGAACTGTCGGCCGGATGAACTGTCGCAGGATGAACTGTCGCCGGATGAATTGTCGCAGGACGAATTGTCGGGTCACCGTAATTTTAATATTATGTGTTAATTAATAATGATTTTTTATTTGTAATTTGGACAACACAATCAATTAAAACATAATTGAGTTTCTCTGTAAGGAAAGTGGATGTTTATTTTGTAAAAGAAAAGTATCTAGTAACAAAAGCTATAGGTATCTAGTAACCTGTAAGGAAAGAAACAACATTTAGTGTTATTAATTATTATAAAGTCGATTCCTTAATCACAATCACGATAGTGATTACTTTTAATTATTAATTTAAATTAATCTTATCAATTTGCTCTATCATACATAGCTCATAGATTATTTTTACTATTATTTTAATTATCCGACAATAAAATATCGAGTCATCAGTCCACGATATGTACATACAGCCACAATGACGAGTCAAGCTCGGCATTGCTTTTAAATTAAAGAAAATTATATTTTTATCCGATTTTAGATTTTCACGCCAAAAGTATTTTTGTTATTAGTTTTTGGGGTATTATGCCGTGTTGCGCTACCTCCTTCTTTAGCCAACGTTTCGGACAGCGTTGCAGTGTCCATCATCAGGGCAGATGTGTAATAGTTAAGGGTGATGTTTGTACTTGTACTTAGGAGCGATATCGTGTCGGTATCTACATGCTGATTCCCATCACCACCCATCGCACCACAGATGGAGTGTACAAACTCAGCTGTTCTGGATGCGACAAGGTTTATGTAGGCCAAACAGAGCGGACGATCTCCAAAAGGATATCAGAACACTTTCGTGCCTGTAAACTTGGCCACCCTGACAAATCGGCAATCGCCGAGCACTTAATCGAAACCGGCCATTACTTTGGTTTTGTCCCTGAGGTTATGGGAAGACCCAAAACTCATAGAGCACGCCTGATTACGGAGGCAATTGAAATTCACAAACATCCTATAAATATTAATAGAGACGACGGAGCTAAGCTCAATAGTTCTTGGTATCCGGTAATTAACGGTTACATCAAGGCTAAACGCAAAAAAACATGTTGAATTATATTGTAGCGCCAACTCGTAGAGGAGTGGAGCTGGCGATACGGTATCGCTCCTAAGTAGTGTTACGATACACATTTAAGCGGGAGAACGGTGAGCGGAGTAATTAAAGTACTGACTGACCACTCGCTAACGGAAGCGTTCCCTTCCCCCCCCCCCGCTAGCAAAAGGGAGCACAGCGCACCTCCAAAAAGCTACACCCGGTACGGAAAGGTCACGCCGACCGCGCGCTCGCTATCGAACTCGATTTGAACTCAGTAATTACGGGTCGCAGGTGTGAGACTCTATTTTGAGTTGACACCACCGTGTAAAGTGATGGAACTGCCTACTCTGACCATGGGATGCTTCCTGGTTTCCTGCTCCCTGACGATCAGCTGTAAGTCGATCTCCCCTCTGTTTATAATGTGTCCATTACAGTAATTTACGGGTAACACTAATCGCATTCCCTGGGGGGAGGGCTTTGAGAGAGATTTCTTTGTTAGGAATTACCTGGCCAGGCATTGTGTTGTTTGTGTCCGATATGTATTTTGCGAGCTGTTGTATTCGTGTTTACTAGACAATATAGCTATGTTTTATCCAGCTTCCTCTTTCATTTGATGAGATTACACGTGGGCGAGTTGGCAAATACCTTTGTACCTTTTAATTTAGCTACCTACCACCTTGAGGTGGAGAGACCTCACGCTCCCCGACGATATGAGCTAGCCGCCTGCAAAGGTAAGTGAGGCCTCTATCGGGACCGCAACAGTAGATAAGTACAAACATCACCCCTAACTATTACACATCTGCCCTGATGATGGACACTGCAACGCTGTCCGAAACGTTGGCTAAAGAAGGGGGTAGCGCAACACGCCATAATACCCCAAAAACTAATAACAAAAAATATTTTTTTCTTTACATATCGATCAATAATCTGCAGAACGGCGTAAGCGCCAAACGCCGTCGCTCCGGTGGATGTATGTGTGTATATATATATATTAGTATTTATATATGTGTAAGTGTATGCATCTGTAAATACATGTTTATGTACCCGTCTCAGAACAGACATAGTCTAGTGAGGCGGGTTACTTACTTGTTTGTATACGATACTTTAAAACAATAAAAGCCCGGTTTGCCGGCATAGACTACAAAGTAAATTGTTCAGGAGAAGGTTTTTTTTTAATTAACTTTCTTCATTGATTCCAAAAAGGATTTTGGTTATTAGGATTATTAATCTTTGGTTGCTGCCTATATAAATCTGATAATATCAGATATATAGATAAATATCTAAATGCCTTCAGTTGTTGAGATAGTTTCGGTAACGCTGTTTTGCCTATGACCCTTACAGATTTTTTTCCCTAGGAAATGTTGCATACGCTGTTTGGAGTACATATTTATTTTTTTAAATATTTATCACGCAATCATGATAGGTTAACAAATAACTAAATAAAACAGTTTCATGACAGTTGATACTAAAGTTGACTAAATATAATGATTTGCAAGTAAGTATGCAAAGAGGATATACGGCTGTATAATACGTGTGTCAATTATTTCAACTTTTGAATTCAGAAACGCCCGGGGTCTCAAAAGTTGCGTCTTATAATAATAATAATAATAAATTTGGACAACTTATATAGCGCTGTTTTTGCGAAAAATCGCCTCAAGAGCGCTGTCTTATAAAGAAAATGAGAAATGCATTTAATATTTTTTTAAATGGTTATTAGCCCGCTAAAATGCGTTGAAAATCAAAAAACAATCCTAAAACATTTTTTTAAATTATTATTTTTTTTTTCAATTATTTAACCTTTTTTTGTTTGTTAATAAAAAATACGTATAGCAGACAAAATTTAAAAAAAAATTATATTTATGACAAGTAGTTGAGTCAACAAGAATTCTGATTTTATCCTGAAAAAGTGTTATTTTCATTTTTAACCAACACATCAAATAAGTTTTAAAAAAATGCGGTCTTTGAACTGCGGTTATGGAATAAAAATTAAGTTTTGTACAAAATATAAAATATGGACCCTTTGTTTTATTTTTTTTCCGAATCACGAAATCTATTTTTTTTTTCAAAACTTCCGACATTTTAGCGGGCTAATAGTGAACAATAATTTCATTTATTTTTACGTTTTCAGATCATACGAAACTTTTGAGACCCCGGGTGTTTAAAAATAAGGCCATTTTTTTCTCTATGGAGAGCGATACAAGCTACTGTATAACCAAAGTCGATATACTTGTATCTGCAGGCCTCGTAATAATATTTTTACTAACAATAATTTCGACTCTCCGAAGGAGCACGCGGTAATACCAAATTACGACATACTTATACGTGCAGTCTGCTTAGCAAAAAACCTCTATACTCATAACATTTTTTATCTAAACACAACACCAGAGGCCCACCTTCTCCCAACCGTCTGGAACCAGTGAGACTTGACCTCCTCAATTTTGGTATGTTATTGAAGCTGAAGGTAGTGGAGAGGGGAAGGATATATGGAAAATAGATCTGAATAGTCCTGTACATTTTCCACATCTCCTTCCCGGCCTTCCCCTCCTCACTACCTTCAGCCTTTCAACATACTAAAATTGGGGATAATATAGTCTCACTGGTTCCAGGCGGTTGGGCCTCTTGTGCTGTATTTGGATAAAAAAGTTATATTTCTTTTGTGATTTGGGCTGGTGTCTAGTGTATAATTAGATTTATTACTTGAAATGGCTTTAGTAGTGTTTGGTGACTAGAGCTGTACAGCCAGTTACATTTTCCACATCCCCTTCCCCTTCCCACTACCTTTAGCCTCACAACATACCAAAATTGGGAATGCCATAGTCTCACTGGCTCCAGACGGTTGGGAAAAATGACATAATTGACATTAATACTTTTTATACTAACATTCAAATACAAAACAATACATTAAAAACAACATCTTCTAATGATTCAATGCCAAACATAACTGAACACAATCAAAGCAATTTGAGTAAAATACATATTAGTGCAGATGAAATAAAATGTTTTTTGAGTAAAATAGATTCCAATAAGGGTCCAGGTCCTGATAATATTCCTCCTTTCTTTGTCAGTTGCTGTGCAGACTCTTTATGTTTAGCGCTTTTTATCATTTTTAATTCATCCCTAACCACGGGAACTTTTCCTGATCTGTGGAAAGAAGCGCATGTGGTACCAGTATTAAAATCGGGAGACCAATCTTTAATTAAAAATTATAGGCCAATCAGTATAATATCCTGTTTTGCTAAGGTTTTTGAATCTCTGATATATAAAAATATTTTTTTTTTATTTTAAGCCACTTCTCTGCACTAGGCAATATGGGTTTGTTCCTCAAAGATCAATCAACTCAAATCTTTTGGAATTTTGTAATTATGTGTGTAATTCTTTTAATGAAAGATTACAAGTAGATACAATTTATACTGATTTCCAAAAAGCTTTTGATAAAGTTAACCATTCCATCTTACTAAAATAACTTGAACAAATCGGAATACATGGAGACCTATTACGCTGGGTGAAATCATATTTGTATAACAAAACTCAATTAGTTCTTATTAATGGATACAAATCATCCCATATAGTTGTAACTTCAGGTGTACCACAGGGTTCAAATCTTGGCCCCCTGCTTTTTTTGTATTCATAAACGACCTCGGCTCGAAATTAAACTGTGATTATGCTTTTTTCGCTGACGATCTTAAAATTTTTCGTAAAATTAAGTCTGTTTCCGATCATCAACTGCTTCAAAATGACCTCGACACACTCAATAACTGGTGTACTGTCAATGATATGCACTTAAATGTTGATAAATGTTACATTTTAAATTTCACTAGAAATAGAATTATAAAGGAGTTTTCTTATGTTATCAATAATATAATTCTCAAAAAAGTGTCTTCAATAAGGGATCTAGGAATCACTCTTGACTCTAAATTCATATTAACGACATTAAGTGCAAATCATTAAAAATGACGGGATTTATTCACAGAATATGTAAACCTTTCAAAGATCCTCAATCAATTCTAACTCTTTACAATGCCTTAAATAGAAGTAAACTTGAATATGGACGCACTATCTGGAATCCACATTACTGCAAATATGAAAACATTGTAGAATCAGTTCAAAAAAAATTACTTAGAATGTTATCCTTCAAATGTGGACTACATGACCATCTCAGATCATACGACGTACGTCGTGATTACTTCAAGATTTATACACTTAAAACTAGAAGGCAATTGACTGTTCTAATATGTTTACATAAAATTATTCACGGTCACCTTGATAACATCATGTCTTAGCAGTATTGAAATAAATGTCCATAACATTTTTCACATGAATACATTTAAAAATAATATCGCATACTTTAGCCCTCTGACCCAAATGTGTCGACTTTATAACAAGATAGTCTGTGCTGAAGTGGATATTTTCGTTGATAATTTGTACGGGTTCAAAAAAAAAGTTCTGGCGCTGTTAAAAAAAATAAAAAAAATAACTAACTAATTATATTGCGTGAATTGTCTCTCTATGCATACCTCGCGTATTTCATATGTCTTGTTACGTTACGGAATTGTTTCCCGTGCGAGCTAATAGCGAATTGACCCCTTGCACAGGCCCTCCGCCCCCTCTCCCCGCACCGCGCGGCGCCCGTGCCAAGCGCCGAGCGGCTCCCCGCTCCCATTCCTTCGCCGGCCTTCGGCAGAATAACTGTGTTCCCCGTGATTCGCGCTAGGCGCTCTCCGTAAACGCTCACGATGTTTTACTTTAATTGTGTATTGTGCTTAAAGAGGTTTACGCCTACCCAGAATCCTGTCTGCCGACCGCCTATCTCCTGCTTGTGAGTACCAATGAACCTTGCTACCCCTCTGTGTGCTAAGAACTGACATTTAAATTCACTAAACACGTGTAGAGAGAGTTGAGAGAAGCTTCCCCCGTTATGATAGAATTAATTAGAGATAGCCAAATACTCATGTGTGTAGCGCCAATGCTAACACTGGGCCCAACGTGGTGCTTTTTTTTGCGTTTTAATGCTAGCACTGTCGCCCGACGTGTGGCATTTTTTTTCCTCCCTCTTCACGGTCCCACAGTCTCGTTCTTCAATCAGCAATTGTTTAAACTTTATAATGTATAATGTTTTGTCTTGTTACTCCCAATTTGTCTAGCATTTCCATCAAGAAC
The DNA here is from genome assembly GCA_917880885.1 of Limnephilus marmoratus. Lineage (NCBI taxonomy): Eukaryota > Metazoa > Arthropoda > Insecta > Trichoptera > Limnephilidae > Limnephilus > Limnephilus marmoratus. Next base: position 23,118,311 of record OU862925.1, read on the forward strand.
CCCGGCGCGATTGTAACTTCGAATTGCAATTTAAATTATCACGGGCACGATTCCTTCATTTTCGAGTCGTCACTCGACAAAACATTATCACCGGTATTCCTACGTAAAGTGCTCAACCAAGAAAGTTGCCGTCGTGAATAATATAGTGTTTACAAGTGTCGACCGACTAAATTTGCTAGTTTCAAATACAAGATTAATAGTGGAAATGTACACAAATATTTAAAACAAAGTTATTCAACAATTAAAATCCTGTATATGATAAACCAATTACCCGCTTCGTTTCCCGAAAGTTAATTAACCAGTTTTTATTAATAAACTTATTCCGCAGTGTGCTGGTCTGTATTTGATATCGACATATTCTGCGAATAGGGGACTATTTCGCAAAATACTGGCCTGTATATATAACGGCATATTTTGCAGCTTAAGGGAAACAAGTGGATTAAATTCTTTCTACCTTTTGACAATTGAGCATTTTTCTAATTTTGCCGCCTGTTTCATCAATTAGGTTTTTTTTTTTTTTTCGTAAGAAACAGACGACATAATTTGAAAGACGTTCGGTTCGCGTTGACGTCGATTCCTCGAGTCAGGCATTACATTACGTATGCACATTTCTGCATATAACTTGTTATGACAAAAGGAAGTCGGCGGATAAATACCAATAATTGGTGATGCTCAAATCAGGCTACAGTCTAGCCACGTAAATAAAGAAACGATTCCCCAAGACATTGTTGAATTTTCAAACAAATACTTCCACGAAAACTTGTATAAAAGAAAAAATATTTCTTTCCTTTTCTGAAGAACCCCCCTTTGGAAAGGAAATGGAAATATTCTAAAAACATGTTCGTTTAAGGCGAACCTCGTTTCCGTTTTTTATTTCCGGACTTTTGCAAATTTGCAAACATTTTTCAAAAACATCGGAATAAATTCTAAAAACGCGTTTCATTAAGGTGAATCCCGGCCCGTGAAATTTTCATATCCGGACTTTGAAAATTTTCAACAAATTTCCAAAACATCTGGATTTTTTCACAAAATCACGTTTTTTGAGGCAAACCCCTGCACAAATTTTTCTCGTTTTCGGACTTTGAAAAATTTTCAAGAAATTCCCAAAACATCTGGATTTTTTCACAAAATCACGTTTTTTAAGGGAAACCGCTGCCCAAATTTTTCTCGTTTTTGGACTTAAAAAATTTTCAACAAATTTCCAAAACATCTGGATTTTTTTCACAAAATCACGTTTTTTAAGGGAAACCGCTGCCCAAATTTTTCTCGTTTTTGGACTTGGAAAATTTTCAACAAATTTCCAAAACATCTGGATTTTTTCACAAAATCACGTTTTTTAAGGGAAACCGCTGCCCAAATTTTTCTCGTTTTTGGACTTGGAAAATTTTCAACAAATTTCCAAAACATCTGGATTTTTTCACAAAATCACGTTTTTTGAGGCAAACCCCTGCCCAAATTTTCAAATAAACCAAACACTTATAAAAAACACGTTTTTTTTCAAAAACTTTTTGTAAAAATACGTCCCCAGTGGTCAATCTCTGCCCAATTTCTTTCCAATTGCGAGTCTAGTTCTCACTTTTTCCAACATAAGGTCACTCTAACACAATCCTATACACCATGGAAGTTCCTCAAGTTACGCTGGGTATAATCCCGCACGTCTTTACTTCAAGAAAGGAAGAATTACTACAGGCCCTGAGAAATAGAAAGATTTCTCCTAGGAATAAATCCAAAATGCCTTACTGTGACGGAATCAGTAAATTCCATCACATCAAGTTCTCAGGCGTTATCAAATTGGCAAAACATGCATCTTGTTAACCCTGATCATCATTACGCCCCTGACCTCTCTTGGCCAGTCGTCAATCAGTGCGATGCGGTCTCTTTAAAAGTCTTATAATTCTTGTCATAAATGACGTGAGTTACTTGTAAATATTAAATGTAAATAATCACCCATATGGGCATTCGTAAGGTAATCCTTACACCCGAAGGCACATTAATGTCAACGGTAGCCTAACTCCTGTACATTCTTTTTCTTTTTGCATAATTTTATATGTTCTTGTACATCCTGCGTGCCTTGCCTGCTGTACCACAAGAGCACCTCTTGGGGCACCGTTTTCATACTTGTATGCATCCTCTTCCTGAAATTGATCACTTCGGGAAAGGGCCTCCTTTTCCTCCTACCATCAACGGTTCCGGAAAACTCTTGCTCCAAGACGTCGCTTTCCTTTTCACAATTCTTGCAGCATCCGCGCGTTTTTTTTCTCACCTCATCGCCTCATCTTGTCATATCACCCTTTTTTTAATTGTTTTGTGTCGGGTTTTTGTCGTACCAGTACGTCCCTACCCTAATGTTGTAAATATAAAGTCTTAAGTGCAAGTCTGTATAATAACCATAGGTTTCAGACCATTGCCGCAGCTCACTACTATGGTCACAGCACCATATTGTAAGAATGTCGCGACGATTTCCGTTATAATAGGAAATCCTCCCGTTTTTTCTTTTTTCTTTTTCCTCTTCACCCCATCCTAACACATTCATAGTAATGTTGTTTATTGGGGATCGTTTCGAATACACCAAATGTACATACCTATCAGGTCACATTCGCTGGATTCGAAACAATTCAAGGGCAACCTTGTTGCTACTTGTGGTTTTTTCTTCTTTTTCCAAAAATTAGAATGGCGCTCAACCCAATTGCTCTATTTTTTTCCAGAATCGTATTTTGTCGGATTCTGAGAAAAATATTTGTTATAAAAGTGACAATACGTTTCGTCCCTTCATTAACATTGTTCTTTGTACATATACAACTTCATTATGAGGTACAATATTTTATCATGACATCAGTTTCTTTTGTCCTTTATTGTACCATTATTTTTGTTTGAAGTTTAAAATCTTGGCCAGATCTTCAATAAAATTTGTGTTTATCGCCTTTTGGCAAGTCTTGTAACGTATGCTAATATGAAATTATTAAGCTACAGCAGTGCCGTATTAATTACATCATTGCACACCGCCGTCTGTATGGAATGGGGACCCACATTTTCGAACGTAAACTTTTGTAACATTATAGGCGCGAGCCTTACAATATCTACTATTATAGGTGTGAACCTTACAATATCCACTGCTATAGATGCGAATCTCATAATATCTTTGTGTTTTTACACGTCACGGGGAGTCCGTCATAACTACTCATTGTTTGCTCGTCAACACAGGGTTGTTGATCGAGAGGGTGATTTATCTCATTAAATTGTTTTAAATACCTATTGGGTTACTGTCTTTCAATACTGGGCAAAATTTGTTGTAAATCGTTCATTCCTGTCACGTGAGACGTGAAAACGTGACAATATCTACCATCATAGGAGAGATCCTCAAAACATCCGCCATGATACGAGAAGTTCGTTATAATTACTTTACACTCTTAACTAAATGTTATTGAGTTGGTCGTGTGTCTTTTGGCATGAGAACCGCCCCTTTTTGGTCGTGTGTCTTTTGGCATGAGAACCGCTTTGTTATAACTGTGTACTTATATAATCTGTGCACCAAACGTGAAGACGTTACAATACTCACCATGAGTCGTGCGAACGAAATAATATCTACCCCATGTTTGTGTGACCTTTTAGATCACACGCCTTTTATTTTCTGTTATCAGAAAATTTTTATGTCAGTGTATTCCTTTTGTCCCACACGACCAAATGGTATTGTAATGTGCCAGGATAACTGCTGTAGACCTTGTTTCACCTTCCACTCAGAGGTCGAATTTCGGAAATAGCCGAGTCCTCAGCAGTTTTCTTCGTTCAAATGTTCCCAATTGTCACCCTTTCCCTTCATCGAAATTATCCGTGAATGGGGATATATGCGTTACGCACTTGGCGTTTCGTTTGTCAAATGGGACAACCTTCATACACGGATCCTTTCAACTTCCTACTCCTTTCCCACTTTTCATAACTTATTTGTACTCAATGTTTTTGTTCTTCGAAAGTAGAAAAAATGCTACCGTATAGACGTGAGCATAGGTCATGGAAGACCAACTTCTTTCGAACGTGGCATTTTGTCATACGTACAAACCCTTACCTACGTGTTCTTGGAAATGTATTTAGTTTAAAAAAAACTAAATGGGTTAAACAGAACCTTCCTTGAATACGTACCTTTGTAATATGTATAAGTCTGTAGTTGCATTTAGTTAACTCTCTCTCCGTCTCTCTCTCTCTCTACACGTCAAACAAATCCAATCTTTCTCAACATGCACACCTTGTTTCTCTCCAAACCTTTTCATCATTGGTCTACCAGGCAGGTAAACTTCAAGAATTTTGTTCTAATAATAATTTTTCGCCGGATTAATAAGAAGACCAGCAGCTCTTCACCCTATCTACACCTGCGCCTCTCTTCATGCTGCCTTCACTACCGTCACGGAGGTCCCATGCCTTCAAACCCTACGTACCAAAAGCACCCGACCACACCTAACATAACCTAGTGTGAGTCGTGCGTGTAGTTGCGAATTGTATCATCACAAAACCATCACTCAAACAAACCCGAGCACGTCAGCTCTAAGTTGGTTCATGTTCCTGTTGCCATCGTGCAAATGTTCCTGCGGCATCTCGCAAATGTTCCTGTTGCCATTGTACAAATGTTCCTGCGGCACCTTGCAAATGTTCCTGTTGCCATCGTGCAAATGTTCCTGCGGCATCTCGCAAATGTTCCTGTTGCCATTGTACAAATGTTCCTGCGGCACCTTGCAAATGTTCCTGTTGCCATCGTGCAAATGTTCCTGCGGCATCTCGCAAATGTTCCTGTTGCCATTGTACAAATGTTCCTGCGGCATCTCGCAAATGTTCCTGTTGCCATTGTACAAATGTTCCTGCGGCATCTCGCAAATGTTCCTGTTGCCATTGTACAAATGTTCCTGCTGCATCTTGCAAATGTTCCAGCTGCACCTTGCAAATTGCTCTGTTGCCATCATGCCAATGCTCCTGTGCCCTTGCGCAAATAACAATACCAACAATTGTTCATCCAACAATCCCACTGTATACAAACCAGTGAACCAACCACCATCACAACAACGGCTGTCATGCACACAAACCACCTCCTCTATAAAGGACCAACCACCAATTACAATTCCACTCTCCAGTACCTCAATGACGTCATACTGGCCCACCCACAGGATCCGGAAGCAGCTACCTTTTTGACCTCTGTGACAGGTAGAACCCTCTCCACCACCAAGAAGCCTCATCCTGCGTTCTCTTCTTCGTGTTTTCTTTAAGGCCCTAGTGTTCCTTGAGTGTAATCTCAAACGGGCCAGGTTACTGTGACAAAGTAACCTTATAACTTCAGTGCAACGTTCAAACACCCCAAACATCCTACGCAAACCACGCTACGCAAACTTAGCTCACAGACCAATGATACAATTTAGAGTCATTTTTTTTCTATCACTGCATAACCCTTGTACCTTTCTCCAGCAGGTCCTTGTTTATATTTATGTATGCCACTGCTCTTTCATGTACATTCATGTATAATTCTTTGTTCACCATGTTTTTTTTATCTTTTGTTTTTGTTTCTACTATTTTGTAGCTAGCAACTTTTTCTTTTTCTCTCTCTCTCTCTCTCCCCCCTTTCTCTTGGATGTTTTTTTTTTTGGCACAAGTGCTAGAAGGGTAAGAGGATTTCTTAGCCCTACTGCTCCATTACCACGTCGCCTTTTTTGCGGCGAGGGGGGAAGTGTTACGTTACGGAATTGTTTCCCGTGCGAGCTAATAGCGAATTGACCCCTTGCACAGGCCCTCCGCCCCCTCTCCCCGCACCGCGCGGCGCCCGTGCCAAGCACCGAGCGGCTCCCCGCTCCCATTCCTTTGCCGGCCTTCGGCAGAATAACTGTGTTCCCCGTGATTCGCGCTAGGCGCTCTCCGTAAACGCTCACGATGTTTTACTTTAATTGTGTATTGTGCTTAAAGAGGTTTACGCCTACCCAGAATCCTGTCTGCCGACCGCCTATCTCCTGCTTGTGAGTACCAATGAACCTTGCTACCCCTCTGTGTGCTAAGAACTGACATTTAAATTCACTAAACACGTGTAGAGAGAGTTGAGAGAAGCTTCCCCCGTTATGATAGAATTAATTAGAGATAGCCAAATACTTATGTGTGTAGTGCCGATGCTGGCCTTTTGTAGAACCTTGTTCACCTTTATTGAATAAAACCCTTTTTCGTGCATAACAACTGTGTTCTGATTGAGGAAGGAGACCTGGAGATTTTGAGGAAAGGAAGGGGAGTAGGAATTAACAAGCGAACCACAGACACTCGCCCTGGGTTTAAGAGGGACCTTGCTCGCGCCGGCTGTGCAGAGCTAGCCGCCGGCTTGTTTATTGCATGTCCTTTCCAGGTTTTGGGTTTAGCGTTGGCCGCAAGTAGCGCCAATGCTAGCAGTCTCTTACCACTCATTGTAATGTGTTAATCGAGTGACCTTTTATATAATTCTGTATTTTTATTTGTGATGTTTTTGTTTTTGTAATTGTATGTATCTTGTACGTAATTGTACATTTTTATAATTGTGAAATAACTGAGTTTTATAACTGGATAGTTCTCACATAAGTGTAAACCTCTGTGAAACCCAGTATAAATAAGTAAATAAATAAATATTTATTAAATAACTTCAGAATTTCCGTTTAGTTTCAGATGCTACTAGCCACCGACATGTCTGCACCAGTCATCAGATGGACGCCATCGACTAAACTGAAACATTCTTGATCGACAGCGTAGACAGCGTAAACAGCGTAAACGACCAAAGTCGATTACCCTGAAAGCTATAGCTACTAAAAAAGTGTCAGGCGTATAAGATAGAGCTGCAATATTTTTATCACTAATGTATTAAGCAGCATTAAACAGTTTTCGTTAAAAATCGTAATTTGACAAAAATGTCGTTTACGCTGTTCTGCCGATTATGGGTCGATATATATCTATAATATAAAAATGAATCGCTGAATTTGTTGGTAAGCGCAAATCTCGAGAGCAGCTGAACCGATTTCGCTAATTCTTTTTTAGAATATTTCTTGAAGTACGAGGATGGTTCTTACGGAGAGAAAAATTAAGAAAATTGCGCAGAAAATTGGATAATTTCAGAAAACATCGCACGTTTGACAGATTGCGTGTTTGAGAATGACATTTTGCAAAACAAATTATTTATTATATCAGGATTCTATTTTTGAAAATCCTTAGTTGATAAATTTGTTGAATCGAATCAAGAATTTTAGATATTTTAAATAGGTACCTATGTTAGGTACCAAATTTAATATACATGAGAAATGAAAATTTGAATAAAAATTGTAAAAGGTGGCACGCGGGCTGTTTAAAAACTGAATGTACTGGGATTGAATATATGGAATGCGGGAAGAGGGTTGGCGGGACGAGGGAGCGGGAAAGGGAAGAGGGAAGGCGGGGAAGATGGAAGGGGAACGGTGGAGGGGAAGGGGACCTGTGAGGGGGAGGGGGGTTCGTGGGACGGGGGAAGGGGGGGAGTGGAGTGGGGTGAGGGTAGGTGGAGGTGACGGAGTGGGAACGTGAGAGGGTAAGTGGACGCAGGAGAAGAAGGGGAGGCGGAAGGGAACGGGACGAATGGGAAAGGACATTCAGGGAGAAACAATTTCTTTAGGTACCAGCTAGTAATGACACAATGAGATTCTATTTTTGGTTCTCCAGGCACTCTTGCACTACTCAACCAAAATATAAGTTCTCTTAACTAAAACTATGACTAACCAGACATTCTCCTGTACACCTTTAAAATAGATTTCAATATTATTATCCTACTGGAATGCTGGATCACAACCGCTTTTACTAAAAATACAAAAAAACTATTCCACATATTATACAACAAAAAAACAAATATCAAAATGATGGATTTGTTGTTTATAGATAGTCAACGCCTCTGTTTCAGAAATCGCCTTAGAAAACACTAACTGTTTACAAAGGTTCCATGACAGTTCATCCTGCGACAATTCATCCGGCGACAGTTCATCCTGCGACAGTTCATCCGGCTGACAGTTTATCCTGCCGACAGTTCATTCTGCCGAGAGTTCATCCCGCCGACAATTCATCCGGCGACAATTCATCCTGACAATTCAACCTAACCTAACCTAACCTATAAGTATAAGTATGTCGTATTTTGTTATTCACGCATGCTTCTTCGGAGAGTCGAAATTATTGTTAGTAAAAATATTTTTACAGCGGATTTCCACTCAAGATACCTTCAGATATAAGTATATCGATTTTGGTTGTACGGCCGTATATCCTCTTGGCATACTTACTTAATAAAAATCTTCTAAATGATCAGGCAGGATGAATTGCCGCCGGATGAATTGTCGGCGGGATGAACTGTCGGCAGGATGAACTGTCGGCAGGATGAACTGTCGGCCGGATGAACTGTCGCAGGATGAACTGTCGCCGGATGAATTGTCGCAGGACGAATTGTCGGGTCACCGTTTACAAATAATCACCGACAGACACACCATTGCGCCGCTTATAATAGCTCTTGATACCCACCTAATTGTTGATCATTTATTAAAATGTCTTGATAAAACAATTGTAATATATTGATATTATATATTTTAATTACACTTTTCTTACAATAGAAAATAGCCGGAATCTTGTTAAAATAATAGAGCGTTGTATCATGCTTCTTTCAGCAGTCGTCAGTCATCAACAATCCAAATTCAAACCATAGACGTGCGCTCCCAGCGCCCGTCTATTAACACTCCAGTACACGCGCCCCCTAGTGAGACATAAATACACACGTGTCATCTGTCAGATGACTGTTCACTTATTTGTCAAAAGTGAATAGTATAATTGTTTTTTCGCAATTTTGCAGGAATGTCGAGCTAGGCGAGCTTGGGGAATACTAGGGCGGGGGACCAGACTCCCCTCCCTTCATCAAACTTATGACCAGAACTGGTCATCTGTGAGATGACCGTGTATTGGAGTGTTAAGGAGGTAGCTACCAGTAGGTACCAGTAGCTACCACATTCTCCCCCACTTAAGAGGAGAATTTCTTCCGGGTTTTTTCAATATAACCCAGTTGATCCTGATGCCTTTTCCATATTTGACCGGTATCTTTTACATAAATTAAGTATGTATTTATTCCAATTCTTTTCTTTACGATGCCTGGAACCCAACCTTTTTTTCCTCTAAAATCCCTTACCATGACTTTCTTCCCAACTACATAATTTTCTGCATTTCTTTTTTTAGATTTATAAAACTTTCTCTGCTGTTCCCTCCTATTCAATATTTTCTCCTTTACCTTCTCAGACATACACCTCTCCCCCCTCCTTTCTGCAATTACTGGTGAAATTAAATCAAAAACCGACCTTAACCTTCATCCTAACATGGCTACCGCAGGTTCCACACTACATTTGTTAAATTTTCCTAAATTATTTGTTAACACATCTCCAAATTGTGATTTCAGCGTATTTACATCTAAACTGTGTTCACCGATAGAACGAAAATTATTTTCAACCTGAAAATTATTAGCACAATTAATAATAATACCCAATAATTCCATAAAATCTCTACCAATAATTAAATCAGAACCGTTTTCAATAACAACAAATTCGAAACATTTTTTTTTTTTTTTTTTTTTTTTTTATTTGAAATATACATACATATAACAGATTTACATAAGGAAAATACATGGTTCTTATAAATAATTACAAATAAAATAGTTTCTTGTTAATGAATCTACCCAATTTAAAAGAGAAAAAATTTCTCGTGTTTAAATTGGGGAGTCGTGTCATTACAGAAAAAAGATTAAAAAAAAAAAGATATACTTATATATATTTTTTTTAAATTAATAAACAAATAAAACTTATGAATAAAAACAAAATATTAAATAAAGAAATATACTAACGTAGCAGTTGCTAAATTAGATATACATGTAGTATAGATATTTTAAAAGTAATAATATACAATAGATGTAGTAAAAATAAAAATAATATTATTGCATTTCTCTTAATAGGTAGGTGTTGAGATGGTAAGTACATATAGTTGATTCTGACAATGGGATTAACTGATAATATTGCAGGAGTAGGTACATAATGTTATTTTACGACAATAATCGCTTACATTTCAGTTCAAAAGTTGATGAAATATTTTAAGAGGATATGTGCAATCAATAAGACTACATTAATTTATAATTTATTTTTTGTTAATTAATGATGGAGTTAAGTGATTAATTTTGAAATAAAGTACATAAAATTATAATTAAGACTTGATCAATTTTTACTAATTAGTACATTGTAATCAAAAAATATACGTAGAAATTCTTTCTTTGAAATTAAAACTTATAATTAGTGTTTGGTTGATCAAGCAGTTGTTTAATTAGTGATTTAAAGACTTTATAATTTTCTTCGGATTTGATTTTATATGGGAGGGCGTTAAAAAATTTTATACCTTGATAAGTATAATGTTGTTGAAAAGCACTCGTATTAAATTTAGGGATTTCTAGATTACCACGTGATCTTGAACGGTTACTTATTTTTGTGATTGTTGTTGTAGAATTAAAATGATCTTTGTGTGTTTGTAACAGAGTGTTCTTTTTGAAAATTTTATTTAAACTGAGTACCCTAAAAGAATTAAATAGTTGTATTGTTGGAAATAAAGATGGTTTACGTGTGATAACTTTCAGAATCAACCTCTGTACCCTTTCTACAGGTTGGAGGTTAGTTTTGAAAGTTCCCCCCCACCCGATTATACCATATTCTAGAATAGATTGGGCAAGAGAGAAATAAACAGTTTTAATCATACTAGATGATAGAATGTTTCTCAATCTAATGAATATGTAAATAAGTTTTCTTACTCTGGTTACCGTATTTTCGACTTGTTCGTTCCATTTTAAGTGTTTGTCTACAATGACACCCAGATACTTAATACTATTTTTGCATGTTATTTGTAGGCAATTGTCATCGTTGCATTCCTTTTTATTTTCACACTGTGATGAATGGATTTTAATAGTTATATTGTTCTCGACATTTTTTTCTTTCAAAGAGAATGGAATAAAATAAGTTTTCTCTGTATTTAGTGAGAGACAATTTAGGTCAAACCATGTTTTGAGTATGTTTATATTTGTATTTGCTTTACTCATCGTTTCCTCCCATGATTTCCCTTTAGTGATAACTACTGTGTCGTCTGCATAAGATATGATATCTCCAACTATGGGAAGAGTGAACATTTGATTAACATATATAATAAAAAGGATTGGACCGATGACAGTTCCTTGCGGTATACCAAATGATGAGGTTTTGGGTTCACTTAGGGTATCATTTATTTTGACGTATTGAAATCTCTCTTTTAGATAACTTTGGAACCATGACAGTACTGTTCCGTCCAATCCAATTTGCATGAGTTTCTCATTGAGTTTGGAGTGTGATATGCTATCAAATGCCTTGCGTAGGTCGATGAATATACCAAGACACTTTTCTCCATTATCTAAATTTTGTATTATTGTTGAAGTTAATTTAGCAATTGCATCTTGAGTGCTGAGATTGTCCCTAAACCCAAATTGGTTTGGGCTCATTATCTTTTTTTCTTTTATGTAATTGTTGAGTTGTTTTTTAACAATTTTTTCGTAGATTTTTGCAATGTTTGATGTGAGTGCTATGGGACGATAGTTGGAAATATTTTTTTCATCTCCAGATTTGAAAACAGGGGTGACAATAGTCTTCTTATAGTTGTTCGGGAATATACCCTTCGTTAGACTTACATTTATTATATGAGCAATCGGTTTACTGATTATCTCATGAACGGCTTTTAATGTTTTTACGGTTATATTGTCATAGCCAGGGCTTGCTGATCCCCGTAGACTTATTACAGCGTTTTCGACTTCTTTATCAGTTACTGAAGCAAATGTGTGGAAGCCTTCTTCAATAGTTGAGTTGTGCTCAGGTTGTTGTGTTTGTTTGTTGTCTAGGATAATATTACGCGCAAGATTAGGGCCGACATTAGTAAAATATTCATTATAAATGTTGCCGCACAGTTTTGCATTTTTTTCGGTGTCAGTGTTGATTCCGTGATGAGTAATTTCTTTTGGTAATTTTTTTTTGTGCTTTTATTGGTTATTGTATTGATGATTTTCCAAAACTCTTTGCTGTCTTGACCAGCATTTTTTATTTTATTACGAAAATATTTTTCTTTTGTCAGTCTTATTAAAAGCGCAAGTTTGTTACGGTATTTCTTGTAGAAGGTGTTTATTCTTTCATCATTAGGGAATTTTTTTGACTGGTGGTAGTATTTTTCTTTATTTCTGATTGAAATCACTAGTCCATGGGTTATCCATGGCTTTATTAATCTGTGCTTAGATTTTGGTTTAGTAACAATTATTTGTGTGGATAGGTTTATGTGGTTTTGGAAAACTGTTTCGAAATTCTCAGCACAGGTATTTGGATTTTCCGATTCAAATATTGATGCCCAGGTTTCCGTTTTAAGATTTGTTCTTAAAATTTCCATATTTAGATGTTTTTTTTCATATTTTTTTTTGTCAGTTGTATTAGAGTTGTTACTTCTTTTATCAATGTTGGTAATAAATATACAGGTGTAGTGATCGGTTGTGCTGGTTTTCCATAATATTGACATGTTTTTTTCATTGTTATTTGAGTTGCACCATATGTGATCGATGCAGGTAGGAATTTGTCCGCTGACATTCCGTGTTGGATTATTTATAAATGATTTATAGTTTAGCGATGTCATTACATTTATATAATCATCCTTCGTTTTACTCCTTACCTCTCCCAAAATGTTCAGATTAATATCGCCCGTGACAATGTTACAAGTACCTTTTAGTTGTAGTAATAACTCTTCCAGTTCTATAATGAAACTGTTAGGATTCGATCCGTGTGTGCGGTAGATAGCTATGATGTTGTATATAACTTCATTCACTTTAAGGTTCAGTTTTAGACAGTTTGCTAGCTTCATGTTGATTTCAGTGATTGTGACGTTATTGTGTTTATTTAATATGAAAACAGCAATACCACAGTTCTTATTAATATGCGTTGTGGACGAATAATATGTGTAGTCAGGGATGTCGTACAGTGCGGCAGCATTTTTTGTATTTAAGTGTGCTTCTGTTAAAACAATGAGGTCCGGTAAATTTTCAAGGAGATTTAATGTTAATACAAATCCTTCGAAATTTTTTTGCAAACTTCTGATGTTTTGGTGCAGCACAGTGAATGCATTTGGAACTTTTTTTAATAGATCGTTACATTGTTTTGAGTCTTCGCAAGTGTATTGTGAAACATCTGTTAATTTATCAATTTCCTCAGTTAGAAAATCATCCATTACTTATTCATAATCGATCCTTTGCTGTGCTATGATAGACATTCTTTTCCGGTAAGTACATATTTCACTATTTGCACTATGTTGGGTATTGTTTTTTGTTCCGAATAATTTGTTGTTATTGTCACAGTTGTAGCATTTTACACTATCTTTACTTTTATCGCATTCGCTAAATTTGTGATTTTTTGAGCAATGCATGCATCTGGGCTTGTTCATTTTATTTAAACATTTAAGGGATGTGTGTCCGAAACCAACGCAATGATAGCACTGCATCAAAGGGTCGCAATCCTCTATGTGCGCCCGGACAAAGCCTATATTGATTCTTTGTTTATGTAGTAGCATTTTCCGGATTGGGCCTGTTGTTTCGATTATTATATTACGGAGTTGATCACTTTTTCTATTTTTCAATATTTTCGTTACTTTAATGGATTCATTTGTTATATCGTTAAGTTCACTGTTTTGTAGAATAAGATCGTTTAGGAAATTATCTTCGTTATACTCCCCACCGACACCTTTAATAATCATGCATGGTCTCTTCTTTTTTAATTCCGTTGCTGATATTCCATTTTTATTTTTATTTATTTCTGCCTTCAATTTTTCAGCATCTTCTTTATTTGAGCAGGTCATAATTATTTTATTATTTGTTGCTTTTTTTATTCCGCTTATTCCAATTCCTAGGTTAGGCGCTTTTATTGTTTTTGTGATAATACTCTTTATGTCTTCAGATGTTTCTTTGCCTTCAGCGGTGATTAAGACAGCAAATTTGGGTTCTTCGATTGGAATCGTCCTTTCTTTTAGAACCATTGCATAGGATTTTTGTTCATTGTTCTTTTCGAGCTTGATGATTACTTTTTTTTGAAGTGCAATAATGTGTTCTTGGAAATTGTTTTTTTCCCGTTTCCATGCTTCTTCTAGTAGTTGAATCGTTTGTTCAAGGTTATTTCTAATTTTTGTGTCTTTTACGGTCGATATGTTTTTTAGTTCACTTTTAATGTTTTCTATTAATGTTAGTACATCCATTTTTTATTAAACTTGAGTTGCCGTGCGGACGCACGTCACTCTGGGTCGAACTATAATGTTGCAAGTAACCTGCAAATTCACTTTGCCGCTTGACTTTAGTAGATTATTATCGTAACTTGCTAAGTGCAAATTACATTCCATTAAATTAACATGTTTAAAATACAATTTATACAAACGTTCGCGTAGAGCGCTAATCCCCGCTCCTGAATCTATCATAGCTTCGAATGAAATATCATTTAATTTCAACTTAATTATATATGGTTCAACCCTCTCATTAATACTAGATACAAAATTTTTCTTTTTTATAGAAGAAATATTTCTACAGAATTTTGCTTTGTGCCCTTTTTGTCCATACTTAAAACATTTCAAATAATTATTGTTAGAAGCCACCTTACAATCCGATTTCATATGCCCTAACTTATTACAATTAAAACACCTTTTCTGTTCCGAAACTGGTTGCTTCAATTTTAGCTTATTTTTGCTATCGCGCGATGTACTTGTATTATGATATGAATTGACAGAATCCCTTCTCTGTTGACTTTTTGATCTAGTACGCGAACTAAATAATTGATAAAACACCCTTTCTTCTGATTTTATATTAAATTCTGATGATTCTAAACACGATGCAATAGAAACTAACTTTTCAAAAGTATTTTTTTCGCCTTCCACGAATAAACGTTCCTTAATTCTAGGATTTTTAATTTTGCAAATGAATAAATCTTTCAAGGTTTCTTCAAACCTTACCCCAAACTTACAATTAATCGACAAACTTTTCAATCTTGCAGCAAATTCTTTTACGCTTTCACCAGGTTCATTGATAACATTATAAAAACTTGATCTTTCTTCGTACAAGGAAGTAACGTTTTCACAATAAATACCTAAAAATTCGCATAAAATTTCTACCATCACATCATTAATATTTTTAGGCGTTACCAATTCTATTAATAATTTAAAAGTTTCCTCTTCCAAAGCGTTTAAGAATATAGCTCGTTTCTTTTCGGCAGCAATCTTTTCATCATATAAGATAAAGTAATTCTCCAATCTTGCCCGAAAAATCCCAAAGCAATCCGTCTTATGACTGAAAGTCACTAACGGCTTTACTTGAGCCATGATTTGCACACAAAAAAAAATTACAACAATTCCAAATTTGTTCTAACTCAATATGTAAGTCTTAACTTAAATATGTTGCTGATGATCATCCCTCTATCAGCTCGAAATTAATCATCCAGCCCCGGCTACCGAGATCAGCTCCCTGCTCCCTTGATGGCCCCTGGCACCTTCTCAGCTCCCAGCAGTTACCAGGAACAGCTCCCTGCAGCTCCTTGTTGCCCCGGTTGCTTCTGGTCAGGATCAGCTCCCTGCTGCTCCTCGATACTTCGCCTGATTCTTGACCCTCTGGTACTCCCCGCTGCAGATTTTCTTTATGAAACTCGGCTAGTTTGGCTCCCCGCCGATTTAACAGTTTCCGTTCCTCACAGCTCTTCCAGTTGCTGAAAAAACGCTGAAAAAACTTCTTTATCTCGGTCTCAAAGACACCCACAACCCGGTTTATGTTGACTGAAGACTGTTTAACATCGCAACATCGTCAGTAACTTTTTCACAGTTTTGTTTTTTGAAGAGTTTTATTAAATGTACATTTGTTACTTAAATTTAATTTTTCCGCGACCGGTTTCGATACAACCGTATCATTCACGAGCAGAATTAAAACTTTTTCACAGTACCGCCATTACCACAAAAATTCTCTCCGAATTTCTTTAAAAAAACATTGTGAATTGTCTTCTTGTCGGGTAAATTCTTTTTAATCCTCGTCGCCACTGTAATATATTGATATTATATATTACATTGATATTATTTCCCTTGTAAGAAAAGTGTAATTAAAATATATAACATCAATATATTACAACGTACAAAAAGTATTAAAAACCTAAAATAATTTAATTGGCGCCATCTGTGAATACGTAGATTATAACGTACGTGACGTTTAACCTTAAGGTATTAGGAGTAGTATTCTTTAAACCCATTGTTTTATAAATACAATAATAACCATAAATTTTCCTTCTTTCTATTTCGCGAGTAGCTCACGCAGTTCCTTTAGAAAAGCAGGGAGATCGAGTCGAGTTTATGTGGGAAGAAATAAAAAATCGTCAGATAAATATTTTATTACGAATAAATTACAAAATACTTATCGTTGAGTATGTTTTCTAATAAATTGACCTGAAAACTGAACAAAGGAGGTAACAAGACTATTTTTGCATAAAATTAGGTGTTTTCTTTATTTGCTTCCCCATTCCCACTTGAAGGTGAGCGGCTTGAACTGCCAGAGATCCGGGTGACCCACGTGGGGGGTTGTTTTCCCGAAGTCCACCTCGCTCCAGCGGAAGGGCGGCAAACCCCGGGAGGCGTTGTGGGTGGGTCCAGACACCGACAGGAACTGGAAGGTGGTGGCCAGGTGTCTGTTGGTTATCTTAGCGTCCGTGGCTCCGTGGGAGCGGTGGCCGAGGGCTTTGAACGGGTATGTGCCTGAAATCAAGGTGTTGGAAGGTCAGTACCATCGAATAAAGAAGAAGATAATATATATTCTCTATGTTTAAAAGTTCATCAATCCCTTCTGATTTTTTTGTGTAATTTTTAATCATTTTTATCTTCTTGACTTGTTGGTCTTTATTTGTATCATTTATTTACGTGATTTTTTTATATATTTTTTTAATGGTTTCTTTACATCATATTATTGTTTACATTTCAATGTTTAACCTCACTAGATTTAGGTTAATAATTTTATAAAATAATATAATAATAATAATCATATCAACAACAACAACAGTCAAGTGTGACAGTCATTATCATTCGCTCCTCAAAAGTTATAACATTTTGACAGTATACGAATCATATGCATATCATTAAACATTCCGAAACTCTTCAGTGAATTCATTTGAATGTAGGTGTCATATTTGCTCCGAAATATTAATAGTGCGTCATTCAAAAAATCAATTTTTACAAAAGCGAAAAGTGCAGTCCCGAGTTATCATTATTTCAGTGCTACCTACAAATACAGTGCCCTGCGTTACTGCTGTAGCTGAAAGACAATACTTACGTACTTACCTCTATACCAATCGACGCGCTTAACAACCCAGAGGCGGCCAACCTTTCTCAATATGCTTTGCTCCAAATGCGAACTAACTATTAGCGATGGTGTCACGTGCTTCTCCTGCAGTAAGCAGTTCCATTATGAATGCGGAGGAACAACAGAAACCACGTTTCGCAAAGCAAACAATGAAAAAAGAAGAACGTGGCGCTGCCCAACCTGCAAGACCTCACCTCAATCAACGGCTACTTCAAACAATTCCATAGAAGACGTGATGATTGAAATTAAAAAAATTTCATCTGAACTCGCCTCCCTAAAAACTCTTAACAATCAAGTGAAGGAAGACATGGCAGAAATAAAAAAATCCGTTGACTTTAACAATTCGAAGTTAGATGAATTCACAAAAAGATTCGAAGCAATTGAACAAACGTTGAGCAAAGTCGATCGACTGGAACAAGAAGTGTCTTCCCTACAATCAACAATAAAATCAATTCAAGATGATTCCAACAAAATGGACCAACGGATGAGATTGCAAAACACCGAGATTAAACTAAATGAAGAATTAGAAAGAAGAATCACCGAAATCGAGAGAGATCAAGAAAGGAGAAACAGAGAATCAAATAACACTTGTCTAGAATTTAGGGGTATCCCGGAATTTAAAGAAGAAACGACTCAATCCCTGAAGGACATCATCTTCAACGTCAGCAAGACAGTGAACTGCCAACTCAACACCAGCGACATAGAAAATATATATAGAGTCACTCCACGAAACAAAAATATTCCTCCAAACATGAAATCCAGGACAGTGATAATTCGTTTTAATTCAACGTCGTTAAAAGAACAACTACATAACGCTATAAAAACATACAACAGATCCTGTGAACAAAACATTGATAAACTGAATAATGTCGTAATAGGATTATCGGGTCCCCGCTCGCCAATCTATGTTAGTGAACTCCTGACTCCGCACGCCAAACGACTGTGGTATCTAACGCGACAGTTCGCAGCTGATTGTAATTGTAAGTACAAATACGTTTGGACAAAATCCGGATTAATATTTATAAAAAAAGATGACAATTCACGACCAATCCTCATAGATTCCGAATTGGCTCTTTCAAAACTGTGACTATCTACTCATTCCCACGATATTAGCGCTCTCAACCGAACTGAAATGTCATTTCCTGAACATCAACATAATGAAATACAAACAATTAATATGTCCCACGAACAACAAATATATTTCCTGTGTCCTTATTATATTATGATTTCTTATACTATAATCAATTTTATTATGATATTATGTAAACTTTTAATATTATATTATAAAATAATTATAAATCAGCATCAGAATAAATGTAAAGAATACTGGATATGTAAATCTCTAGACCGGCCGCGTTCCCCCGAATTCATGAAACGCTCTAATTCTAACCAAACTAAACTAAAAAATCTCCAAACCGATCATCTACCAAACATTACATCTTACAATTGGAAAAATTTTATATTAAAGATAGCAAAACCAAAAACTATTACATCTCAGTATAAAATTGTAATATCCATAGAAACTCTCAACTCAATTAATTTTAAATGGATGATTTCATAGCTAGCCAATTAGAAAATTTCTACAAAATCCATGAATACGAATGTGCAAGCACAGAGACTTGTAATGAATTTTTCCCACACAAATTTAACGGTTTATTCATATTACACCAAAATATTCGTAGTATTTTTCAAAATTTTGATGAATTTATTATTAAAATCAATAACCTAATATTACAACCAGACTGTATAATATTAACAGAGACATTTACAAATGATGAGTCACCAGCTTTTCAGCTTCCTAACTATACATACATCCCAACTAAAATAAATATTAATAAAAATAGTGGAATCGCAATATTTGTTCACACCAAATTCAGTATTGTCACGATTTTAGAACACCCAATATTACTGACTAACTGTATTCAAATAGAAATTAAACTCGATAAATATATTTATCACATAATTGCCATTTACAGAACACACGAATCAAATATTTCACATTTTATAACTCAAATGAAAAATATCTTACTACCGCTTAAAAATAAAACCTGTTTTATCGCGGGTGATTTTAATATTAACATTAACGAAAAATCAGAAAATATTTTCAAAAATGAGTTCCTAAATTGTATGACTGAATTAGATTTTAAATCATGCATAAACAAAAATACTAGAGAAATGCACGGACAAAAATCGTCTTGCTTAGATCATATTTGGGTAAACATAAAATTACAAAACCTATATAAAATCAAAACAATGGTTTGGCAAACGAATATTACTGACCACCACACTTGCTTATTATTGTATGATAGTGAAATAAAATCACAAATTAAGGCTCCAATTACTATTAAAAAAACCACAAATATTGCCATTTTAGAGGAAAAATTGAAAGCAGAAACTTGGTGTACGATACTACAATCTAACGATGTCGAACAATGCTCAAATATGTTTGAAAAACAACTTATGGATCATATTGAAACCTCCACAACAGAGGTCTCATTATACACGAATTCAAAATTCAGACGTATAAAACCTTGGATCACTTGTGGCCTAATAAAATCTATTAGAGAAAAAGAGAGGCTATATAAAAATACAATTAAAAATCCACACGATGAAAATGCTAAGATAGTTCTCAAAAAATATAGAAATAAATTAACATCTTTAATTAAAAAAAGTAAAGACGACTACTTTAAAAAAATAATCTCTACTTCAGAAAACAATCTAAAAGTTATTTGGAAAACGGTAAATTATGCGATTGAAAATAAGAAAAAAAATAATTCTATAAAATATTTAAAACATGAAAATAATATCATAGATGTATCCAAAGACCCAAAACTAACAGCAAACATTTTTAATTCTTATTTCTCTAAAGTAGGAAATAATCTCGCTGAAAAAATCTCTAAATCTGTACACGCACCTAAACCTATAACAACTAATACACAAAAACAAAATACACTATCCACTTTAAAAAAAACTACTGAAACTGAAATACAACTTGTAATAGAAAGCATGAAAGACGGATCCTCTCCAGGTTTTGACCACATTTCTGTGAAAATTCTTAAAGAAATGAAAATGTATCTACTGAAACCACTAAACCACCTTATTAATCTTAGTCTGACTAAAGGCATATTCCCAACAAATTATAAAAAATCTATAATATCCCCTATCTTTAAAACCGGCGACCCGCAAAATGTTTCAAATTATCGACCGATATCACTAATATCGAATATAGCAAAAATATTTGAAAAGATTGTGAAGAAAAGGGTTGTTGATTTTCTAGAAAACAATAAAATATTACATTCCCATCAATTCGGATTCTTAAAAACAAAAAGCACACAAGATGCAATAGCAAATGTAACATCATTTATATACTCTGCACTTGATGAAGGAAATAAATGCGCAGGAATATTCATAGACCTAAGAAAAGCATTCGATAGTATTTCACACGCAAAGCTTATCAAAAAACTGAAATTAAATAACATCAATGATAAAGCCGTTCAATGGATAGAAAGTTATTTAAACAATCGTGCACAATTTGTTAAAATAAATGACCAAACTAGCGACCAAGAAACATCAAATTTTGGTATCCCACAGGGCACCGTGCTTGGACCAATACTGTTCATTTTGTATGTAAACGACATATTTATTCAACCATTGCATGGCCAAATTATCTCTTACGCCGATGATACAATTCTTTTAATAAAAGAAAAAACTTGGGAAAAAATTAATCTAAAAGCTACAGAAGACATAAATAATCTAAAAATATGGTTTGACAATAACCTCTTGTCGTTAAATAGTGATAAAACATATGTCATTCCTTTCGAAATTAACACTAACATCGTACCTCCAAATCTTCAAATATTCTTACATAATCATTCTCTCGCACAACACGATACTAATCACTGCCAACAAAAATGTTCACTTCTGAAAATAGCGGATAAAATTACATATCTTGGAATAATCATAGATAAAAACCTAAAATGGAAAGATCACATCGGCCATACAATAAAAAGAGTTAGGAAGTTAATTCATATATTCTTACGGATAAGAAACTTCTTATCAACGAAAAATCTATACTCAATATACTACGCATTAGTACAGTCTATTCTTCAGTATGCCATTATCAGTTGGGGAGCAGCTTACAAAACTAGTCTGACCCCCATAGAAATTGTTCAAAAACTAATAATAAAAATTATACTAAAAAAACCTCTAGACTTCCCAACTGATCGCATATTCGAAGAATTCAAAGTTCCAACATTTAAAAACTTATTTATAAAAAATTCAATTGTACAAATTATAAAAGAAAAAGATAAATACGCATTCATAACTGAAAATCGTACTAGACTTAAACATGTATTTGTGTGCCCCAAATTAAACACTTCTTTTGCCCAACACCATTATACTCACCAAGGAAAATTATTTTTCAATAACCTACCAATAGAAATCAGAAGCATTAGGAACAAAGTTCAATTGTTGAACTCCATCAAAAAGTATTTTAGAGAATGTCACACTAAAAATCATACTTGTTTTTCTTCTTACTGAATACATATTATATGTTTGCATATTTTAGTTAACGGGTCTGATTGCCATGTGTCTGTATTAACTGCATCTACATATATATATATATATTGAAATACATGACTATAGTAAATAGTGATTGTATGTACTTATATGAAATGTATTAACTGTATTAACTGCATTGTATTAACTGTACACGTGACTGTATTTGTACATAAATTATGAAATGTCAACTCTTCTTCCATCCACAAGCTAAGGCTTTTAATGGAAGACCAGTAAAATTATAATATGTAACAATTCTAAGATAATATATAATAAAAAAAAAAAAAAAAAAAAAAAAAAAAAAAAAAAAAAAAAAAAAAAAAAAAAATATTCATATTGTAAAAGCAATATCGTTACGTTAATGTTTCTTACAAATAATGAATGGGTAAGCGAATTTAACAATGGAAAAAACATGCGGCAGCGAAGTCACACATATATAATGAGATAATTCAGCAATAAAACAATGAGATAATTCAATCACAAATTACGGTATTCACATTAAAAAAAAACTAGGTTACAAATGAATTCATGTGGTACTTTGTAAAGACAGAAGCCAGAAAATATATGAAAATTATATAATGATAATTGATAATATTGTCAAGAATTTTGAAATATAAAATGAGATTAATAAAAAGTTAGGTCACAATGGCCGAGTGGTTAGGGTTAGAGGCTTTGTCTCGGTAAGACAGAGATCCTGAGCTGGATTCATAGTTGCGACAGTTACCTTTTATTATTATCTGTGTCTTGTTCTGATGTTTAGATTTTATTAGTATTATTTTTTCTTCTTCAGTGATTAAATAGCCGAAAAGACAAATCTTATATTTCCGACAATATAACAAATAAATTTCTTACCATTCACTTTATTCAGATCGTTTCTGGCTGCAATAGCATTCTCGGCACTGTAGGGAGGATTGCAGTCACACCTCGAGAGGGGATCATGCATGAAGTCATTGTACCGCATCATCGCGTACATTCCATCCATATTCCTGATCTTCCCCTGGTCCCGCTTGAAGATCTGCGCGCGGGGGTTCTTGTCGTAGGTGAACCAGTCGCCGTACTTCTTCACCGACTCCGGACCACCGCTCATATTGAAGATTTTGGGGAAATATGCGATGTTGTACGATGGCCAGTACCCTTGCTTCTTCAAAAGACTTGTCCTGAGATAAAACCAGATTAAAAAGCATGAAAAACTTAACACCATCCGATTTGTAATGGGCACACCAATTACACAGAATGCTATGTCATTGGGTCAGAGGAAATCTCGCGTGTTTTCCTAATAATACTCTTATTTTAATATTTAATTTAATGAAGACAGTAAGCGAAACTCAATCGAAAATGTGAAAACAAAAAATTCAGGAAATGATATTGGCACCTCTGGGACTCGAACCCAGGACTTCTCGCTTTCCGGGCAAACGCGCTATCGATACCTTGGCGCAATGGTAGCAATTTGAGGTTTTACTCATAAAGTTAAAATAAAAATAAAACTATTATTTTACTTTTAAAATGAAGTTACACTGAATTACGAGAATAGAATGTGATTTTACCATACAGCAAAAATGTCTGGAACAGCAAAATTCTCGAGCAGGGAGTTCTCTTAAACATTCAAGGTCACCTGCACAGTGCACACCTCACAACGTCATTTTGTTTTGTGCAGAGTTTAATTTGAAGGAAACCATTGGAATTTTTCTTCGGCAAATTGAAAATTTTAAAAAATAATTGGATACTTACATGTCATGCGCTTCGATTGTACCAGGAATCTGTTCCAAAACCCACAGGAATCCTGGTTGTAAATTTTCAAGAGCTTTTGTTCCAGGAGCAAACTTCTTGTAGTCGACAATCATCCACTGGTTATTGTAGGTCCCACTGTTGTACTTTCTGAAAATATCTGTCCAGCTTTTTCCTGTTCCAGCAAGTCTGTTAGCTACCATGCTTCTGATAAACTCCATGACCTGCCCAGTAGGGGAAACAAACTGCCATAAGTCCTTATTGGAGTTTCCTATGGTGGTTTCTTGCGTAACCAAATTGGCCGACGTAATATAGAAATCGTCTCCAGAAGAAAGAACGCCAGGGTAGGAAGAGAAGGACATGGTATGACCTTTGATGGTGGTCTTCGTGTTGGGGATCGTTTTGTATTTGAGTATGTATTTCTTCTGAATGCGGAGCATTGATTGGTAGCTGGAAGAATTAATCGGTTCAATTAGGTCACATACACGCGTGATGCTTTAACACATGGAAACAAAGGAATAAAAAACATTGACAGGTTTTCGTGTTTTAAATAATTAGTTAATTATGATCACCGGCACAATCGCCCCTGGAGAAACCTTGCAGGTAAACAATCTTGGGTAGGTTTTGACAAAATCAAAAAGAGAAAGTGTGTAGAAAAGCAGTTTGTAACCTGTTCCATGTTTCTTGTGCCACGAACACATCAGAGCCATCGGGCAATATCTTGATCAGGGCCGAACAGTGACCAGTGCCTTCCTCTTGATCCTCACCCATTGCATCGAAGAGGTCCTCCAAATCTCCCTGCATGTTGATGGCCCTAAAATTGAAATCCATCGATTAGTTCTTTACAAAGGCAATGCATGATTAGTGCTAAAATGGTTATTATTGATGAATATCTCATTTCATCGAGTTCTGTGCCCTCCATCTCTGTACATGCGATAATGTTTATCTTATTGCTCCACAGATTTGATGCTTCTACGTGCGTTACTACAAAATAATGTTTTCTTCACTTTTAACAAGTGTTATTGATTTTGTACGTATTAATTTTTTTTTTAATTGCATAATGATTTATCAATTAGTTGAAATAATTGTTTTGCCACATTGTTTCTGTTTTTTCATATTAGCTCCTGGTGTAAAATGAAATGAAATATACGTAAACATTTATGATGATTCATGAATAAATGTCAACATGAATAAATATCTTCTCAGATAATAGATCTTCCTTGTTAGAAGTTGAGGAAAGCAATATCCGAATGAAAATGAAATATTATTTACACGGTTTTGTGTTTTATGTAATAAATACGCTTAAAACGGTCCGTTGATTTAGTATATTTTAAAATTAGTAACCCAGAAAACATATTTTTTTTGTTTATTTCACTAAAAGTTTTTCTGCATTATAATTGATTTTGTGGTACTTATGAGTAATCTAAGTATTAATATAAATATTAAATTAATATAAATACCAGATAGAGGATACACGTTTATATATACAGGGTGTCCGGGGGTAAAGTGCATTAACTTCGGGAGGTGATTTCTACATGATGGTAGGAGTAAAAAATATTAAAAACTTTTTCCGAAATTCCAACATTTTTTTCCCATACAAAAAAACGTACCTACTAAAAATCCTTAGTGTGAGGTACGATCTTACTCGCTGAGAGCCTGCCAGGCGCCTGACTCAATTGGCGATAACAGCGGAAAATAATAAATCGGGCCGCACACGCCGGGCTAATTTTATCTTTTTACCTCAAAACTACCCCTAAAAGTTGGAATTTCGAAAAAAGTTATTTATCTTTTTTACTTGTACTATCATGTAGAATCACCTCCCGAAGTTAATGTACTTTACCCCCGGACACCGTGTATAACTGCTTACTCAACTTAAATTGCGATTTGTAGCAATGAATTATTATTTACAAATTTGCCACTCACAACATATCTACTTGTTTTTTTGAATCGGTAACAGCTGCTGCATATCCTTGAGCCAAACCCTTCAATTGTTTCCTGTACAAGTTAACCTACAAAAGAAAAACATTATGTTATAGCGTGATAATATACCCACAAGTTACAAATATTCTTTGAAATACTGTTTTTTTATCAGAAATTCCGGAGTTTATTTGCAGTTTTAAAAAATCTACACTTCATTTTGGTCTCCGGTGATAATTCGTTAAAATTTAAAAAATACATTTTTTTGTTTAATCGCCACTGCCTATTTATTGCAGTAAACTGAAAACACAATCAACAATGAAGATTTTTGGAAGGTGATATAAAAAGTCCTGAAAAGGGGCGTTAATCAATAAATAAATTAATAAATGATTAAATAAATAAACAAACAAATAAATAAAGAAATATTTAAATAAATAAATTAATTAAAAAAAAAAAAAAAAACAAAACAAATATGTAAATAAATAAATAAATATAAATAAATTAATTAATAAAAATATTAAATTACATGCGTTACGTTCGCATGTAATTTGTTGAATAAACCTGTATCTGTTGAGTATTGTATCTACGATTTACTTACTTATTAGATTTACCACACATCACACACACGTAAACGTATCCCCCATAGACGTACGAATCCATCCCTCCCACTGCGGTGTAAGGTGATGTTCCGAGAGAGTACTGCTGGGGAAGTCAAAGGGACTCGCTCAACCATTCTCTCCCGATCCGGCCTGCTATGCAGCTGGAGTGCAGACGCATCCGCCGCCAAGACCCTGACAAACCTCACCCCATCAATCCGGGCACCCCTGCTAAGTCACCAAAAGTAGCGAACCATTCGGGGTGACCTACGGCAGAGGTGTTGGTTATCTAATAAATGGTTCCCGGGGCGACGGTACCCATCCCCGCCTCCCAAATTGTAATACAAATTTGAAAGCGTTGTTCGTTGTTGTTTGTTATAACTTGCTTTAAAATAAAGAAAAATTTTAAAATTTTAGTAATGTTTAAAAAAATGTTACAATTCCGGGTACGGCCGCCCCGGGAACGATTTATTGGATAACCAACACCTCTTTCATGGGACACCCCAAGTGGTTCGCTACGATTAGTGATTTAGCAGGGGTGCCTGAGTTCATGGGGTTCATTCGCCAACTGCGTGGCAGGGCAGATCAGGAGAGACTGGTTGAGGAAGACTTGTTGACCTCTCCAACAGGACTCTCTCGGAACATCGCCTTGCACCGTAGTAGGGGGATTAGATACTGTCGACACGTGGAAGAAAGAAACTTTTTAAGATCTCACGAAAAACCAATAGTACATCTGTAGTATAATAAGTACAGTATAAAGTATAAACCCTGGAATCGTTAGTTGCAGTCTGACGGGTACGACCCTGAATAAATTATTAGTTAAAAGGGTTACCCTAGCCCAAGGTTTCCCAATATGTGTTCCGCCAAACCTGAAAAGGGGTTCCGCGACAGTTTGTCCGAAGAATTGAAAAATTACAATTTTGGATTTCATCAGTTCAATCTTATCATTTTGATTATTTTCCTGCGTTACATGAATGTTGGAATAAATTAAATTTTTAAAGTAGATGAAGAGGTTGCCAAAGAATTTTTAGAAAACCTATATAACTTAAAAACAACTCTTTTGCAATATTTTCCGAAAAATAGTAAGGACGATTCAAGGTTTCGGAATCCATTTTCCGCGATAGCTAAACCAGCAAGCTTAAACGAACGTGAGTATGAAAATCTAATTGATTTAATTAGTGACTTGTAACAAAAATTCAAAGATCAGTCTTTAAATGATTTTTTTTCTTTAATCATTGCTTTGGTGGTTATACAATTTGTGGATTTTTCGACCACCATACTAGGCAAATTCCCGTGTTGTGGTGATCGATTTCTGGGCGAGTTTGTCAGAAGAGTACCCCAATTTACCAAAATAAGCTTTTATTGTTTTACTTCTGTTTTCTATGACCTATTTATGCGAAGTACGATTTTGTAATTATGTTGCGACAAAGTCAAAATGTAAGAATGTGCTCAACGCCACACCAGATATTAGAATCCAACTTACCAATATTGTGCCAGATATGCAATTCACAGACTTAAAACCATCAAAATCATTAGAAGCTTTATTTATTCAAGTTTTTTGTTTTTTTTCCACTTTTTATTTACAAAAAAAATAAATACAGTAAAACCCTCTTAAGTATTTTTCAAAGAGGCAGGAAAAACTAAACTACTTAAGCAGGAAAACCTTACATGTGGGAAAAATTGTGCGAATTTTGGGCCAAGGGGTAAAAAAAATTCTAAAGCCACGAAACTTCTTAAGAGGGTTTAACTGTATTATATTTAATAACATGTTTTTCAAAATTTTACTATTAGGAATTACCCGGTGACCGGACAACTCAGAACGCCTTTGAAAGGTTATTAAAAGTGATGAAAAAAATTGGTTTAATTGGTTAGGTTGGTTATGGCTGTTACGGGCTATTTGAAAAAATATCATAGCTTTTAATTACTTTTCAAAGAGATGTTTAGTTGAGTTGGTTCTGAGTTGTCATAGAACCGAATTACCAAAACTAAAAAATAAGCTAAGTGTTCCATTAAAATTCACGGGTTTCCAAAGTGTTCAATTGCAAACAGAAAAAGTTTGGGAAACCCTGCCCTAGCCAAACGAGTTAGAGCTAACTGACGCTGATCCTTCTTTTTAACAATATATAATTATTATTAACTTCACATTGGTAATTACCTGATACCAGTAGGGATCGCTGTCGCCAAATTTGGCGATATTTTCATTAACCCAGTGTTCATTGGTGTTTATGTAGTCCGTAATTCTGTCGCAAGTTTCTCTTTTGTCTTTACACATTCTGAAAAACAGTTTGAATACAGCTTTAATAAACATTCTAAAACTCTAAAGCCATTCGTACACAGAGATGCTTACAGGCGACTCGAATTGCATTCGCGTATCACACGCGCCGCTCGTGAGTGCCCGACATAATGACATAACGCCTAAAAACAGGTCCCAATTGGTCCCAATCGAGTTTTTTTTTTTATTAGCGTTAAAACAGTCTGTATAAATTCATAAATGATAGTGATTATAATATGTATGTCACTGACCAATAAAATAACGAAAAATTGAAATTTAGAACCATAATACAAAAATACACAACAATACCTATACCTGATATAAATAATTCTGAGAAAGTGCATCTTCTTACTTAAATCTACAAAAAGTGATAAATGAAATTTTTCAAGGGTTTACATTTAAATTTTGATGGATATCATTAATATCTTTCAGGAAGTAATTTTATTCGAATTCGAACTGCTAAAAGTAGGAGAGAAAATGTAGTGATACTAAAAATAAAAAGAGCAATACAGAAATCAATGAAATATTATGTTATTAGTTAAACATGTGGCATTCAATAGTGTTATTTTTTATGCATGCTGTGAATTTATCAGGCGTTTGGGGCGGTTGAGGCGTTTGTCCCGGTAGGACAAGAGATCTTCGTTGGTTCGAGTCTCAGTTGCGACCGTTACCTTTTTTTTATTTTTCTGTATCTTATTTTAGATAATGATGTATTTAATCTGGATTTGGACGATCCAGATTTAATCATATTATGATTTCATTTAAAAAAAACAACTTGTTTTACGTACCTTAATTCAGTACACAAGTAAATTAGAAAAAAAAATTTAGATTAACCATGTAGTTCAAAAGTTATATTATTAGACTTAGTATACGACTAAAGATTTAAAATGTTTGGTTCAAATTTATCTTAACAATACGGATGCCAATGGGTTAACAATATTATCTTCGACTTTTTTTCCGTGTTTTTGACTGCTACCTTTTTAAATGATTTCAAAATTCTAAATATTTGGTTTGTAAACTAGATCGTGTCTCGGATAAACATTTGCGATTTTATTTATACGGGACACTTATTGACTTCGATTGTATAACAGTGTGATCTTTGATTTCAGAGCTTGCGTTTACGGAAACATTCAGTTTAATTAAATGAAAACGTGTTATTTATAAAATAAATGTATTTACCCTTCCATTGTGTTCACCCAATACATCCAAATTAAATCATTGGTCAGAACCCCTTCGATTGCTCCAGCTGCAAAGGCCTTTATCTCGTCACTGTATTCAGTTTCTTCATTGGCCTTTAGCTCCAGGAAAGCCCACCTGTTTGACGTGAATTAGTTATTATGAGACATTTTAATCGTATTTTGAAAATCTTCGAAAGAGGTAACTAAATTCTGCTGAAAGGGTTGGAAGTAGAAATGAGTGTGGTTTTTTGAAATCTCATATAAAAAATAATCTTCTTGTTGTGTCAAGTGTGCAAAATTTAATTAATTTTGGAATAAAACTGTAGATTTGTGTAAAATCAAATCCAAGCCGCCATTACGGAAGTTACGCCTTTACGTTACTCTTCACATAAATAGGAGACGAATAGATTTTTTTTATTTAATTAAATGAAGACAAAATAAGCGAAACTTAATCAAAAATCTGGAAATAGAAAAATCAGGAAAATATATTGGCTCCTCTGGGACTGAAACCCAGGACCTGCGGCTTTCCAACTGATCTAAGGTGTTCCTGATTGCAGGATTCAATCCCGAACTAAATGCTATCTAGACGTCTGTGTCTGGATAAATTTTTGGTGTCTGGATAAATTTTTATCCATTTTATTTTTAATATGCGACATCTATTGACTTTTCTGCTAGTCTAGGATGAATATTTATTTTTATTTTTAACTTTATGAGTAAAACCTCAAATTGTAATATTTAATTAAATGAAGACAATATTAGCGAAACTATCGAAAATCTGGAAACATCTCTGGGAATCGAAACCAGAACCTTCGACTTTCCGGGCCGCGACTCTACCAACTGAACTAAGGTGTTCCTATCCGATTCGGTCATTTTTAACAGTATCATTCTTCGACTAAGAACTATCAACTTACCTTCATTTTCTTAAAGCATATTTTATTGACTGCTATCTTTATAAATGATTGCAAGATTCAAACCTGAACTAAATGCTATCTAGACAGTATCTGGATAATTTTTGTTCTTAATTATTGATTTCGCTAATATTGTCTTCATTTAATTAAATATTTACAATTTGAGGTTTTACTCATGAAGTTAAAAATTTATGAAAATTTTTGAAACCAATAACAATTATTATCACCAATAAATAACATTTGGCGTCAACATTATTATTATCATAAATAAACAAATGAAATAAAATTTCCCCTCAAACGTTTGTGTCATATATAAGCATGTCGTAATCTATTTATTTACTATCATCGATGCAAAACACAGGAGCTAATGTAAAAAACGTATTCTTCTAACATCTTAGAGGATGTTGTGTGGAGGATATATTTAAAGAAAGGAGAGAGAGGAAGCCCTGGGAAACAAAATGTATGAGGGGTGGGTAGGAATCTGGGGGTCAGTATGTCCAGGAGTGTCGTATGAATCCATCACTTCCAGTGTCGAAGATACTCTCAGTATCGCCCTGGTGTACGTACCTGGTAAGACTACAGTTCAGAATTGAAACGTTGCTTGAAATGGCTTTAGCCGGGTTTTGTGACTATCTGAATAGCCAAGTACTTCCCCACCTTCATCATCCCTTCTCCTTTCCCTCACCCCAGCCTGACAACATACTCCAATTGATGTCCTAATGGATGCCATAGTCTCACCGACTTAAGGCGGTTGGGACACTTATGCGGTAGTCAGATTTAAAAAAAAAATTCAACTGCGATTCAAGGCGATGGGTCGGGGTCGGGAGAGACCGGCTAGTCTCCCTCGGTCCAGCCCACCACGCAGAACGTAGGCAGACGCATTCACCGCCAAGACTTAGATAAACCTCACCCAATGAACCCGAGCATTCCTGCTAAGTCAAAAAAGAATGTTACGTGTTGTGTATTATTAACAAAATGTCATAATACGTTCATACTATACCACATTGTAAACAATGGGGAGATTAGAATATTTTTTCATTTATGTCAGTGGTGGGCAACCCGCACTACATTTGCGGTATAGAATATTCAACGGTTTCTGTTCTCGTTCTGTTCTCAAGATATTTAGCGGAACACTTCAGTAGTTCTTAAAAGTTTTGATACGTCTCTTAAAATAATAAAAAAATTCTTACATATCTTATAAAGACAAAAATTCTTTTTTTTTTTTCGTTATTGTTTTGGGGTTTTATGCCATGTTGCGCTACCTCCTTCTTTAGCCGACGTGTCGGACAGCGTTGCAGTGTCCATCATCAGGGCAGATGTGTGAAAAATTCTTGATTCGACCTTAATAAGTCAGGTACGCCTCATAAGTCGTACATATGTCTGGTAATGTTATATTATCGTGAAAACAAACTTATGGTTTCAATTGTTGAAAAAAATGTCTTTAGCAGAGCAGCGCTTTTTTTGTTGATATCAATATTTGATTAATTTAAAAAATTTCCGTTTCAAAATATTTCGAAGGTTTTTTTTAACTTAATTTTGTTGAACTATCCGAATGACAAAAATTAGGTATTTTTCTAGTAGGTGTGTCTTTATTTCAGATTAATAAAAATCGACCAATTTTCGCGTGCGGCGCCTTGTTTTTTGCTTTCTTCGATGGTTTTATTGAAAAGTTATCGTTTTTG
The DNA here is from genome assembly GCA_917880885.1 of Limnephilus marmoratus. NCBI lineage: Eukaryota > Metazoa > Arthropoda > Insecta > Trichoptera > Limnephilidae > Limnephilus > Limnephilus marmoratus. The sequence continues at coordinate 23,150,577 of OU862925.1, forward strand.
AAAATACACATAAAAAGGTTAAAAAGGTTTATCATCACTCATCACTGATTTACGTGTACTAATTTATTACGGAAATCATTACATATTTTTAAAATCGTGATTGTTTTTTAGGTTATTATGCCATCCTGCACTTCCAAATCCTTCCAACGTTTCAGACAGCCTTGCAATGTCCATCATCAGAACAAATGTCATATTTTTAAAGTTTTATTGAAACTAACTTACCCTGTGTTATTGATCTGGTTGTCGTAGATTGCTTTAACAACATAGTCACTAGGAATCTCCGAGGCGTCGTTCACTTGACGCACAACCAAACTACCACTCTCTACGGAAACATAAGCAAAACTCCTCGATTCGCATCTTGCAAACAAAACCATAAGGAAAAATACCACAAACCTTCCACTAAAACTCAAGCTGCGAGAGTCCGACATTGTGGACCAAGCACGACTTGACCCGAGTACTGAATAAATTGAACTAATTAAGAATTGAATACAAATTCAAAAGAAACCGTTTGAAGTGAATACACTCGATGCTGATAGTGAGAGGTCAGCATAATATTAGATGATACGTTAATAAAATAACATTATTCACAGTCTTATAATAAAATAAATGTTTAATTAGCCATATAGCAACGTCTTGATTCTGTGACATTAATGTATTATGTCGTTGTTTGTATAGGGTGGAGCAAAATGTCATTGAAGATATTGATATTATTAGGTTTTAGGTCAGGCCGTCAGGTTAAATACTACCGATATTTTTATATACTGGGAAATAAATTTTGATATTCTGTTACTAGCAAATCATGGATGGTTTTTCTTCACTATGAGTCAGTGTGTGACTATTTAAATTAGACTTTTGTGAAGAGTTTCAGTTGAAGCAATAGATTGGTTTTCTCAAATGTGAGTCAATATATTATTTTTTTTTTTTTTTTTATTATATTTTACGCACCAGATTTAAATGTCCGGGTTAAATTTTCCCCCCAAAAAAAAAAAAAAAAAAAAAAAAAAAAAAAAAAAAAAAAAAAAAAAAAAAAAAAAAAAAAAAAAAAAAAAAAAAGAAGGAAAAACTAAACCCTTTCATACACTTCCCCAAATGATCATCTAGTGAATCCACGTTATGCAATTGCACTATATAAGTATTATAAATACAAAACAATACAAGAACAACATGTCAACCTACTAGAGACCAAATGGGAATATAATTCACCGACTCCAGATATTTTCATATCAGAGGGTTCGGCTCTGTGGCATTTCTAATTGAACCTATAAATCCTACTGATCCCTCAATATAAATATTTAAAAAATCTTTTGTAATCCTACATGTATTTAAAATTACTGCTTTTTGCATTTTTATATACAAATTCTTTGACAAATCTAATATGCTTAAATTTTGAATCAGATTCCTAGGTATTATGCCAGTGGCCGAAATAACAAATGGTAATATTTTTATAGTCCGAGAATGCCAAATTCTTTTAATCTCATTTCCTAAATCTGTGTATTTTCTAATTTTTTCAGAAACAGTTTTTTGAATATTACAGGAATTTGGAATAGCTACATCAATGATATAAGTTATTTTTTTAATTTTGTCATGTAAAACTATATCAGGTCTATTATGACTAATTGTTCTGTCTGTTAGTATAGTTTTATCATAATATATTTTATAAAATTCATTTTCTATAAATGAATTTGGTTCATATTCATAATAAGGTACTACATTACGGCAATCAATCAAGTTATGTTTAATTACCAAACTTTGGTGAATTATTTTTAAAACCTGATTGTGCCTAAATGTATACTCGGAAGGCGCTAATATAGAACATCCCGATATAATATGTTCTATAGTTTCGGGAAAAGCCAAACATTTTCTACATAAATCATCAATTTGATTTATATCTTTGATTATATGCTTTCTATCATTTTTAGTATTAATGACTCTATCTTGAATTGCAAGCATAAATCCTTCTATTTCTGCGCTCAACTCTCCAATACTCAACCATTTGTTTGACGAAAGTTTGTCAACATACGTTTGGTTGAGATAATTGAAGTGTTTTGCGTGAATAATTTTATTTGACCAGGAATCTAATAATTCCTGGTTAGTATTTATAAGAATGTTGGCATTCTCGTCATATAAATTTAAAGGTGTAATATTTCTATCTGCCTTGCAAATTATTTTGTGCATTTCTGAGCTATTAGCTTTCCTATGGAAAAAATTTCTAAGCATTTCTACCTGATTGTGTTTCAAAGATGTTATTTTGACTACACCTCTACCTCCTAAATTTCTAGGTAAATTAATTCGTTCTATAGCTGAATTTGGATGATGGCAATTAAATTTTGTTAACGTAGTTCTAATTAATCGTTCTAAACTATCTAAATCTGTATTGGACCATTTAATTATGCCAAATGAGTACGTTAGTAGAGGTATTGCCCAAGTATTTATTGCTTTTACTAAATTTTTAGCAGATAGATTGCATTTTAAAATTTTTCTGATCCTAGTTTGAAATTTAATCCTAATATCATTTTTAATACTAGTGTGATCTAATCTATTCGATTGCGGGTATCCTAAATATTTATAAACCTCATCCCCTTTCATACTTTGAATTTTGAAATTTCTAAATATACCCTCGTCTCCATCTACATTTATTATGAGTTATTATTACTTATATATTATTATTATTATGAGTTATTATTACTTATATCCTGAAGAAGCTTGATGTAAGCGAAACCGGTCGATATGTAATATAATAAATTCGTGGTTAAAATACAAAGTGTTTTATTTATTTTTACAATATATTATTACTTCAATTGGAGTTTTGTGAATATTTACAGTTGGAACAAGAGAATGGTTTTCTCTACTGTGAGTCAATGTGTGACTATTAAAATTAGACTTTTGTGAACATGCATGGTTACAGTTTGAATAACATAATAATGATAATAATAATATAATAATAATAATAATAATGGTTTTTCTCCACTGCGAGTCAATGTGACTATTTAAATTATATTTTTGTGAACTTGCAGAGTTACAGTTCGTGTAAATATAGGAATTCTAATGATCGCAGGAATTGTTTGATCAATTTTATCCAAAGTAATGGAAAAATTTTGACCTTTTTCACCTTGAACACCAAGACACTGTAGATAGTCTTTTGTTGTGGATGTGTCCGGTTTGCCAGAAAAAAATTCAATTTTCCCACTACTTCTAACAATCAAACCTTTTCAAAAACAAATTCTTTGTTGGGAGATTTCTTTGAGATAAACAATTTAGACATTACGTAAAGCTTGAAATTTTATTTTTCAGCGATTAAACAAAAAGATGTTTAATTATTATTTTTAATTATTAAACTAACGTTTAAAGATTAATTAATTAATTAACGAAACACTAGTATATATTGAATCATTTGGCGGGTACAAGATAAACCGCCATAGCTCAATTGGGAGAGCAGCTGACCGGCAATCAGAAGGACACGGGTTCAAGTCCCGTTGGCGTCATGTATCTTTTCTCGGAAGATTTTTCAATGCGGATGAGTGTTTCAGGCTGATAATTATTGCTTATAATAATTGTTAAAAAGATGTTTGTCCATTATTTTTTTGTGCCTTACAGATTAATATAATCCTATTACAATACACCTAAGATATACATAACTTTAAATGAGAAAGAAGAAAAAATAAAATTACAATAATACATATTTTAGAGTTCTTGCCTAAAATTACTCTTGAAACCTTCAAGACTAATTTTGAAAATTTCAAGGGACCTGTAGATATCATTTAGCAGCACCATACCTCTTGTCATGCTGTGCTGGGCCAGAACGTCTATATTTATGTATTTATTTAACGTCCAAAGGGCTTTTACATGTTTGGTAGTGAAATAATAAAAATAAAATTAGATAAAAAAGCACACAAGTCATAAAAATACAAAAATACAGCGATTTCTTAGGTTTACAGAAAAACAGATATGTTTAGGAATAAAACAAATAAAGCAATAATAAAAATAAAATTAGATAAAAAAGCACGCATATCATAAAAATAAAAAAATACAGCAATTTCGTAGGTTTACAAAAATACAGATATGTTTAGGAATAGTTTTGGAATAAGTTTTTTATAAGATCAACAAAATTCGCCAAGTTTATGTTAAATATGTAAATATCACCTAAGTACTGATTTCCCATAGTGTGAAATTGTTGTATCCTAGAGTGGGCAATGTAGTTCCGCTTATGAATGCTACAGTAGAATGGTGTATTTTGTCGTGTAGTTACTGTCGGTATTCGTAAGTTTGTGAGTTGCAGTAGTTCGCAACAGTCAAATTTACAGTTAAGTATTTTGAATAAAAATGTTAAGTCGTTTATTTTACGTCTGTCTTCTAGTGTGTGTATTTTTAGAATATTTAATAATAAATTATATTTTAAGTCTTCTAGTGGAATATTTAATTTAAAATTTATAAAACGCATAATTTTTTTTTGTACTCGATCAATATTATTAATGTGAATTTTGTAAGCTACCGAGTTATATTCCATTAGGCTTCTAACTAGAGATACATATAATAATTTAATGGCTTGTATGGAATTAAAGTTTTTGGTTGTTCTTAATACGAAGCCTAGTGTTTTCATACCTTTGTTTACAATTTGGTGGATATGATTGGCGAAACTTAGTTTTTCATCCAAAATAATTCCGAGATCTCTCATTTCCGTGACTCTTTCTAAAGCTGTGTTATTGACGGAATATTTGAATAAAACAGGATTTTTATTTCTGAAGAAAGTCAAGGTTTTGCACTTTTCTACATTTAAGAATACATTATTTTGAACGCACCAATCTTTAAACTTACTAATATTTGACTGAAGTATATGGCAATGATTTACATCAGTTATTTTCTTGTAAAGCTTGATGTCATCTTATACTTTATGCTATAGACTTTATGCACATAGATGTTCTAATATCCCTGTTTTTAGTGTATTTTTAGTTCTCGCTTGTTGTACAGATTTTGACTCATTTTCCTTATATTCTACATATGTATGTGGTGGCTTTAAATGATAAATGTGTGGAAAATAGAGTGTTGGTTTTGACTTATGATATCTGTACAGAACAAATCAAACTTCAAACAACATCATCAATTTGACTTAACCCAAATTAACATTGCCAAATCTATACATCAAAATCAAACAGTATTTTAATAGGCTTGCGTCTGCGTGGTTGAATTTAAGAAACCGGCTGCGAGTGCATGTCTGCCGCCGAACCAACCGTACGCGCAGCACCAAATAAAAATCTGTGTTCGTGAACACAACTGTTTGTTTTCACAACTGTTTTGTATTAATATGTATCACGTTTTCTTAGGTACCATCTTCAACAAACTCTTTAACATCTAAAATTTGTCTCTATTAGTTTGTTGATATTATCAATAACCTTACGCGTATCCTAACTACACTTGCATTTTTCTTGTACTCTTTTTCTAAATCTAAGATATATATATCAACAAGTTTTTCGTGTCTTCAAGGTGCCGAAACTGAACTACCATCTCATTTTCGTATTGTCCTACACCTCATCAAAGGGGTGGACTAGATCTATATCCTTGCAACAACCGAGGAGATGACTCCCAAGGCGGCCGCTGCATAACCCCCCCCCCCCCCCCCGTCACCATGAGCGGGCCTGAAGACCAACCGTAGCGGAACGGCCTCCGGTGACCCGATGCTCACTTTTATCCCTTGTGTCTTCAGTTCTTTCCCCCCCTTTCCCAACACTTTCTTCGAGGGCCTACCGGGAAGCCGCTTAGGAACGCGGACACCGAGTCTCGCTTGCGACTGGACTGATGGCTCCGCTTATCCTCGGCGGGACTGCCGGACGACTGCAGCTCAGCTGCTTTGGTTAAGTCAAACAATCTCAACAATCTCCATGTAATTTTTTTTATTCTATTAACTTAAATTCCTTCTATTTCAGCTACATCAATTGGCGGAGACGAAACGTGACACTGTGAAAACTAACAACATGTACGCACTCGCATACTGCCTGCTAACAATGTATGCCTAGAGTCATTTTAAATACAAAGTAGCTAATTTATAAACAAAAAATAGAGTCCTGATGTGTACGGTGAAGGAGTAAACCATCTGTTTCCTTAGAACGCTGTGGGAAAGTGGTGGGCAACCTCCAATGTGTTCGTGAAATTTCACACAAAGCTACCATTGTAATTCGGTTTCAAATTCAATAATTCGTCAAAGGATGGCGCTACTTCCGTTAGCAGGTCGGATAAGAACGGGCCCCCCTAGGTGCAATGATTTTGTAAATTTGAGTATCTCTACCGATACGGAAAGATTGACGGTAATTCTTAGTTATGAATAATATTAGCACGCGGCTGTATATTAAATATGACGTCATTGCTTGTCCCGGTGACTAGCTATCACTGGACAACGTTGGATCCGAAGAACGGACTATTTTTGGAGCCAGTTCCTAGCGGATGTATAAAATGGTCACTAACACTAACTGGGCGAGGCCGAGGCAAAAACCGACCGCAGGGCCTAGTAGCAAAATTATTACATCGTTTTCTGATTTATTACGAATTATCTCTGATTATCTGATTTATTAGGATCTACGTCAACAATTTAATATATTATATTGTTTTTATTACTAAACCGTTTTCAAACTGGCCTGATTAATTGTTGTACCCTGTACTTTAGTCTGTCCGGCTCGACTATTATTTAACGTAGTGATAAAGTTATTGTTGCATTGTTTAGTGATAATGCCGGACACTTCAGAGCAGCCAACACACAATATTATTCTACTACTACAACACAATATTATTCTACTACTACTACTCAATAATCTAATCCAAGTGTAACAATATTATTGAAGACTTCTTCTTTAGACATTTCCCCATTTCTGGGGATTCCCAAAATAAAAACAAATAATAACAGTAAATAAGTTCGTTAATAGTTATTAGATCTATTTTAGATCATCAAAGCGATAGTAAATATAAATAAAAAAAATGTTTTTTTTTTTAAACATTTATTTCACCCTTAATATCAATTTGGAAGGCGGGAATGAGTACCGCCGCTCCGGGAACCTTTATTGGATAACCAACACCTCTGCCATAGGCCACCCCAAGTGGTTCGCTACGTTTGGTGATTTAGCAGGGGTGCCTGGGTTCATGGGGTGAGGTTTGTCTAGGTGTTGGAGGCGGATGACCAGGACATACTGAACCCCAGATTCCTACCCACCCCTTAAACCCTTTTCCTTCCCAGAACTCTCCTCTCCTTCCTTTCCTTAAAAAAAAACCCTCCACACAGCATCCTCAAAGATGACATAGGCCCTGAGGGAAATTATTTTCCTCAGGGCCTCCTGTGTGGAGCTCATGTAAAAAAAAAAAAAAAAATTGCAGTGGCGCGGCGGTTCGTGGTCATTGTCAATGGGGGTTCAATCAAAGTTTAGAGAGAAAAATAAATAATTTTCACAGCCAAAAGTATTTTCGTTATTTGTTTTTGCCAACGTTTCGAACAGCGTTATACAGTGTCTAGTGACACTGTAACGGAATCCGGCGCATTTGTCCACTCGGTGACTAGCTGATACTTTTTATAGGTTAATAAATAATAACAATACCAAAAGATTTTCATTTAAGGCAATATTAAAGGATTTCCGTCTAAATAGTTAGGATACATAATAAATAAATAAATAAATACAGACTTTCCGAAAAATAAAAATCTGAAGTGTTTGTTGGTTTGCCCTCCAACCTGAAAAATGTTCGCCTGCTGCGCTTTTTCTGTATATTTGGAGTGTACTGATTCATAAATGCACTCCGTTCACCTACACCACATAGGTACCCCAATTGGGGGCACCATGGAATTTTTTTCTATAGTTTTTACATCTTTATATATATATACTCGTACATAGGTACACAAATATTATGGAACCAATGCATAAGTAGGTGAATGATACAATAATTATCACAAAATACAATTAAGTGAGGATATCGTCAGGTAAATGTAAGTATAAGTTCCTTTTGAAGGTAGTGATTGAATTTGAAAATATTCCCAAGTCTTTACGATCGCCGCATCTTATACATAATATAATATTAGGTCCTTGCATACGAAATTGGCGTTTTGTATGGGAGGAACATAAAGTGGATTTTCTTTAAATTATAATATATGTATTTAATCAAAGTATGTACCATTGCTATCTATGCACTTTTGCCATCTCATAGGTAGTTCATCGATCCCTTAACTAAAAAAATCCATTCAGACGGGAATCAATAAAATCTTTGAATTCGGTTTGGACTGCCCCATCGGAGTTGATTTTTTCCCTTGCAAGAAATTATCAAAATTTCGAAAAAAATGGTAATCTGTTGGGGCAAGGTTCGGAGAGTACGGTGGATGTCTTAGACATACCAATTGAAGCTCCTCTAATTTGGTAGCCGTCTGTTGTGCAGTGTGTGGTCTAGCGGTCAACGCGCGTTTGTTGATTTGCTTCACTCAATTCGTGAGGTAACCACCTTTCAAGCTTTTTCACATTCCCAATTTGCTTCAAGTGGATTAAAACAGTTTTATCACTAACACCGCAGCCTGCAGCTAACTCGGACGTGGTTTGCGATGGATCCGCTTCCACAATAGCCTTCAATTCTTCATTATAAACTTTGGTCTCCGGCCGTCCACGGGGCATGTTCTGTAGGTCGAAATTTCCAGAACGAATACGTTGGAACCAAAGACGCACAGTGTTTTCTTTTGCGGCACCGTCGCCATACACATCATTAATCCTTCGAGCCGTTTCTGCAGCGCTGGTGCCACGGTGGAACTCGTACTCGCGACGTAAATAACGCGATATTTCACGTTTTCCATTTTGTAAACTAAGTGACGCGAAGAAAAAAAACAATTAAGAAAAAACAAATGAATTATAAATTTCGAAACACAAATAGATGGGTAAATAGCTGTATAAATTTGAATTTGGAATTCCTAACCAAATAGAAGATATTTGAGATCAAAGTTGCCAGTACGGCAAAACGCCAATTTCATATGTAAGGACCTAATTTATTTATTTATTTATTTATTTTTCATGTTCTCCGTAAAACGGTTATTCACCAATACATTATGGAGAAGATTACAAATTAGACAAAAAGTATAGCAAAACACATAAAAAGGTCAGTTTCACTACTTTGTGACATACGTCAAAAGATAATTGTTAAACTGCCTGTAGGTTACGTTAAAAATGTCAATGGTCAATGCAGACTCGTTGAGCAGTTCAGTAGCTCTGTTAACTGGCGCGTTCTGATAGGCAGAAGTCCTCGCTTTTGGAGCATAAAAAAGGGTATGGGACCTTCCACGAGTATACTTGTCTGGGACATATAAGTTAATCTCTTTCAAAATAGGTGGATTATGTATAGTTCCAGAGATTATCTTAAAAAAATGTTTTCCTAAAAATATCTTTCGGCGGGCTTCTAATGTATTAAGATCGAGCATTCCTGCTAAGAATAAGGATGGATACAGGAAAGGGTAGTACATATATTCCCTCATATATAGGTAACGCATGAATCTCTTTTGTACTTTTTCTATTTCGAGAATATGGTTTTGCTCAGAAGGGGCCCAAATAATGGAGCTATATTCCAAGATACTGCGAACAAGTGCTTCATACGTTCTTCGGATTGCGATTCCATTGGTAAATGATCTAGAATTACGAAGAACAAATCCAAGCATTTTGTTGGCACGGGAGACAATATCAGATATATGGGATTTGAAAGAGAGATTTGCTTCAAAAATTACGCCAAGGTCTCGAATCTCATTTTTACGTGTTAATTTATGTTTATTAATGTGGTAGGGGAACAGGAATGTATCTTTGGATCTTGTAAATGTAACGACACTGCATTTCTGAATGCTGAAGGGTAAGTTGTTCAGTTCCGACCATTTGACGAGAGAATCAAGATCGTTCTGCAGAAGAATGGAATCGATGTAACTTTTGATTGCTTTGAAAAGTTTTATATCGTCAGCAAAAAGGAGATATTTTGAGTGGTTTATGGTGTTGCCAATGTCATTGATGAATAAGAGAAAGAGAAGGGGTCCTAGATTCGATCCCTGAGGAATCCCGGAGTTAGTTTTGTATTGGTGAGAGAGATGGTGTCCGTAACTGACATACTGACGACGATTGCGTAAGTAGCTAGCCACAAAAGCGAGGAAATTCTGAGAGAATCCGATGTCACTTAATTTTTTTAACAAAATATCATGGTCGACTTTATCAAATGCTTTCTCGAAGTCTGTATAAATCACATCAACATGTACAAGATTTTCAAATGAATTATTAATATAGGTGGTGAGATTCATAAGATTCGTTGAAGGTGACAGTGTGGGACGAAATCCGTGCTGATTTTCGGTGAGTGCGTGTTTTGTTTGGTTATATATCTGTGAATAAATTATGGTTTCTAAAAGTTTTGCGGGTGCTGACAACACAGCTACAGGTCTGTAATTATCTATTTCTGACTTTTTTCCTTTTTTGTGTATAGGCGTTACTTTCGTTAGTTTCCACATTTCCGGAAAGATATTTTTGCGAAGTGATAGGTTAAAAATATGTTTTAGAGGTTGAATAAAATAACTTGCATATCTTTTGAGGATTATAGGTGGAATACAATCTGGGCCGACGGAGTATTTAGGTTTTAGCTTATGGAAAGCTGAAATAATATCGTCATCGTTAATTTCATGAATTTGTACAGGTAAAGAATTAAATGACGATGAAGCTATAGAGGATATGTCAAGTTTGGGGATATTGTCGCTAAATACTGATTGAAAATAGTGTGCGAAACCTGCGGCGATCTCAGAAGATCCATCGTATTTATTGTCTTTGTAGTCCATGTGGTTAAGTTTGTCACAACCGCGGCGTTTATCGTTAGTGTAAGACCAAAATCGAGTTGGGTCTGTTATTATACTGTTCTCGGCCTCACGTGTAAATTCAGTGTAGGCCTGACCAATTAACCGTTTGATTAATTTTCGCAAAGTTTTAAAGTTAGCTAAGCCATGTTCGGATTTTGTTTTTTTCCAAAGATGGTGCATTTTAGTTTTTTCTCGTATGAGGTGAATGATTTCCCCATTAAACCATTTCGGATATTGTCTAATATCTTTGAGTATACGTGTAGATCTTTTCTTAAAACAAATGTTGAAAATATTATTGAGCTGTTCATAAAACATTTCGACAGCTAGATTTACGTCAAGGCAATCGTAATGATTCCAGTGATGTTGTTCTAAGGCATTCTTAAGTGTATTATCTGAGCTTTCGTGGAAAATCCAACCCATGTTTATGTCTGGAGGCAATGTGTCTGTTTGTATATGTGATTGAGTTGTGTAATCGAACGTGAATGAAAGTGAAGGGTGATGAATATCCTCTCTGACTAATGGGGAGTCATGGCGGCAGATAACAGCATTTTTAGAATTTATATTACTTAATACTAAGTCTAACATGTGTGCATTTATGTTATAAACAGTGTTGAATTGTGTTAAATTATAAAAAGAACAAAAGTAATCGAAAAGGTCAATTGGGTTTTTCCTAATATATACGAGATGTTATGCGTTGCTAAACCTTTCATCCGATTGTGATGAAACTTTGGGGATTTAATGTGCGCATGCCCGCGATAGTTTCTACGAGTATATACAATAGAGAGTTCTGGCATCATGAAATTATGCATTGCAAACCGTTCATCCGATTGCGATGAAATTTTAGGTATTTGATGTATTCGCGGGAGAGAGGGGAGGGGGGAGGGGAATCCGGGAGGTGGGAGGAGAACTCGGGAGGAAGTGGAAGGAGTGGAAAGAAGGAAGGCAACGCATGCCGCGAAATGAATGAATGAACGAATGAATGAACGAATAATGAGTGAATGGATGAATGATAGAATCTATGAATGAATGAATGAATAAATTAATGAATGAGTGAATGAATGAATGAATAAAAGAATGAATGAATAAATGAATGAATGAATAAATGAATAAATGAATGAATGAATGAATGAATTCACGAATTAATGAATTCATAAATTAATGAATTAATGAATAAATGTATCATAGAATGAATGAATGAATGAATTAATTAATTATTGAATTAATTAATGAATTAAGCCCTAAGGGTTGGAAGTTTGAACACTTGGGGTAGATCATAACTTTGGCCCTATGGTTCCGAACCGTGTGAAATTTTGGATTCTTAATAATAATCATGGTCTGTACACGAAACAATCAAAAAATCTACAAAGATTTTTTTTTAAATCATCCTTAAAACACTTGGGTTCGGTCGTTTAAGCACTAGGGGTAGGACGCTTGAACACTTGGGGTCGTTCATAACTTTGGCCCTATGGTTCCGAACCGTGTGAAATATAGGATTCTTCTTAAGAAAAATGGTCTGTACACGAAACAATTAAAAAATCAAGAAAGATTTTTTTTTAAATCATCGTTTTATCACTTGGGTTCGGTCGTTTAAGCACTTGGGGTCGGACGTTTGAACACTTGGGGTCGGTTATAACTTTGGCCTTATGGCTCCAACCGGTCTGAAATATTTGATTCTTACAAAAAATCATGGCTTGGACACGTCAATCAAAAAACGGCTACAAGTCGAATTTTTGCAAAAATTCATCGTTTTACGGGCGCTTTATAACAATAAGTGTGGTCGTTCATAACTTTGGCCCTATGGTTCCGAACCGTGTGAAATTTTGAATTCTTACTAAGAATCATGGTCTATACACAATTCAATCAAAAAACCTACGAAGATAATATATATTTTTTTTTATATCGTCTTTGAACACTTGGGTTCGGTCGGTTAAGCACTTGGGGTCGGATGTTTGAACACGTCGGTCGGTCATAACTTTTGCCCTATGGTTCCGAACCGTGCGAAATTTAGGATTCTTCTAAAGAATCATGGTCTGTACACGAATCAATTAAAAAATCTACGAAGAATTTTTTTTTAAATCATCGCTTTAACACTTGGGTTCGGTTGTTTGAGCACTTGGGGTCGGACGTTCGAACACGTCGATCGGTCATAACTTTTCACGTCAATCAAAAAACGGCCAAAAGTCGAATTTTTGCAAAAATTCATCGTTTTACGGGCGCTTTGTAACTACAATTGTGGTCGTTCATAACTTTGGCCCTACGGTTCCGAACCATGTGAAATCGAGGTCTGTACACGAATCAATCAAAAAAACTACAAAGATTTTTTTTTTTTTAATCATCGCTTTTACACTTGGGTTCGGTCGTTTAAGCACTTGGAGTCGGACGTTTGAACACGTCGGTCGGTCATAACTTTTGCACGTCAATCAAAAAACGGCTAAAAGTCGAATTTTTGCAAAAATTCATCGTTTTACGGGCGCTTTATAACAATAAGTGTGGTCGTTCATAACTTTGGCCCTATGGTTCCGAACCGTGTGAAATTTTGAATTCTTACTAAGAATCATGGTCTGTATACGATTCAATCAAAAAATCTACGAAAATAATTATTATTTTTAACATCTTTTTAACACATGGGTTCGGTCGTTTAAGCCCTTGGGGTCGGACGTTTGAATACTTGGGGTCGTTCATAACTTTGGCGCTATGGTAACAGAAACAAACATCCAGTATCAAAACACAAGTGTTTTTACTAAACAAAAGGATTACCTCAAACTCTACCTCACTCTATCACTCTTGTACGGTTCCTTGGTGTGGAACAGAAGGAAGTCGACAACGGCAGCTCAGACTTACAACCTGACTACAGACTCTCTGGAGAGAACCACACCTGGACCTGCGCAGGGGTCGTTCATAACTTCGGCGCTATGGTTTCGAACCATGTGAAATTTAGGATTCTTCTTAAGAATCATAGTCTGTACACGAATCAATCAAAAAATCTACAAAGATTTTTTTTTTTAAATCATAGCTTTAACACTTGGATTCGGTCGTTTGAACAAGTCGGTTGGTCATAATTTTTGCCTTATGGCTCCGAACCGTCTGAAAATTTTGATTCTTACTAAGAATCGTGGCCTGGACACGTATCAATCAAAATCGGTTAAAAGTCGGATTTTTGCAAAAACTCATCGTTTTACGGGCGCTTTGTAACTACAATTGTGGTCGTTAATAACTTTGGCCCTATGGTTCCGAACCATGTGGAATTTGGAATCTTCTTAAGAAACATGGTCTGTACACGAATCAATCAAAAAATCAACAAAGAATTTTTTTTTAAATCATCGCTTTATCACTTGGGTTCGGTTGTTTAAGCACTTGGGGTCGGACGATTGAACACGTCGGTCGGTCATAACTTTTGCCTCATAGCTCCGAACCGTCTGAAATTTTGGATTTTGAAATCGTGGCCTGGACACGTATCAATTAAAAATCGGCTAAAAATAGAATTATTGCAAAAATTCATCGTTTAAGGAGCGCTTTGTAACCATAATTGTTGTGGCCGTTCATAACTTTGTCCCTATGGTTCCGAAACGTGTGAAATTTTGGATTCTTACTATTATTCATGGTCTGTGCACGAATCAATCAAAAAATCTACAAAGATTTATTTTTTTTAATCATAGCTTTAACACTTGGATTAGGTCGTTTGAACAAGTCGGTTAGTCATAATTTTTGCCTTATGGCTCCGAACCGTCTGAAAATTTTGATTCTTACTAAGAATCGTGGCCTGGACACGTATCAATCAAAAATCGGTTAAAAGTCGGATTTTTGCAAAAACTCATCGTTTTACGGGCGCTTCGTAACTACAATTGTGGTCGTTAATAACTTTGGCCCTATGATTCCGAACCATGTGGAATTTGGAATCTTCTTAAGAATCATGGTCTGTACACGAATCAATCAAAAAATCAAAAAAGTTTTTTTTTTTTAAATCATCGCTTTATCACTTGGGTTCGGTTATTTAAGCACTTGGGGTCGGACGATTGAACACGTCGGTCGGTCATAACTTTTGCCTCATGGCTCCGAACCGTCTGAAATTTTGGATTCTTACTAAGAAACGTGGCCTGGACACGTATCAATTAAAAATCGGCTAAAAATAGAATTATTGCAAAAATTCATCGTTTAACGGGCGCTTTGTAACCATAATTGTTGTGGTCGTTCATAACTTTGTCCCTATGGTTCCGAAACGTGTGAAATTTTGGATTCTTACAAATATTCATGGTCTGTGCACGAATCAATCAAAATCGGTTAAATGTCGGATTTTTGCAAAAACTCATCGTTTTACGGGCGCTTTGTAACTACAATTGTGGTCGTTAATAACTTTGGCCCTATGGTTCCGAACCATGTGGAATTTGGAATCTTCTTAAGAAACATGGTCTTTACACGAATCAATCAAAAAATGAACAAAGAATTTTTTTTAAAATCATCGCTTTATCACTTGGGTTCGGTTGTTTAAGCACTTGGGGTCGGACGATTGAACACGTCGGTCGGTCATAACTTTTGCCTCATAGCTCCGAACCGTCTGAAATTTTGGATTTTGAAATCGTGGCCTGGACACGTATCAATTAAAAATCGGCTAAAAATAGAATTATTGCAAAAATTCATCCTTTAACGAGCGCTTTGTAACCATAATTGTTGTGGCCGTTCATAACTTTGTCCCTATGGTTCCGAAACGTGTGAAATTTTGGATTCTTAATATTATTCATGGTCTGTGCACGAATCAATCAAAAAATCTACAAAGATTTTTTTTTTTAATCATAGCTTTAACACTTGGATTCGGTCGTTTGAACAAGTCGGTCGGTCATAATTTTTGCCTTATGGCTCCGAACCGTGTGAAATTTTGAATTCTTACTAAGAATCATGGTCTATACACAATTCAATCAAAAAACCTACGAAGATAATATATTTTCTTTTTTATATCGTCCATGAACACTTGGGTTCGGTCGTTTAAGCACTTGGGGTCGGACGTTTGAACACGTCGGTCGGTCATAACTTTTGCCCTATGGTTCCGAACAGTGCGAAATTTAGGATTCTTCTAAAGAATCATGG